>CM014733.1:79114937-79189292 GCA_004329165.1 Spatholobus suberectus
CCAGCCTCTCCATCAATCCGGTGCGAATCCGATTGGCTGAACAACGATCCCAACACGAGTTCAACTGTTTGAACTTTGCTTCAAGTTGCTCCTCAAAACCTTCAGGGAAATTTTTTTCGCTAGCCATGGACCTTTCCAAAGCTTCAATTATTGCTTCCATCCTTGTATTAACCATGAAAACGCACCCACAGAGCCCAGAATGAGCTCTGATACTAGTTGTTAGAAACTGGTTCAGAGAAATAACGAAAGGAAGAACAAGAATGAAGAAATGAAGGAAATTATGATATTATTCACTAAGAAAGAATGAATACAATTGGAGATATGAAAGTGACACTCTGGTTCTTCGAGGGACTAGACTCCTCCTATCCAATGAGTTCCCAATTCCTCAATACCCCCCCCTAATCTATTTTCCTCCTTCTTTTGTAACTATGTACAATAGTTCCCTTTGTTGACTCACCCTAACTAACTAACTGACTTCTGCTGATTCATCTAACTAACTATTTCCTCTTCTCTCTTATTCCTTCTCTCATACACCTTAATAGGGGGCATACTCTATCAGACAGAATTACATTCTCTTCTATATTATATGATATTGAATTATGATTCACTGACAATGTAAGTTTTACATTCTCAATGAACCATACAATGCCATCTATTTGAAAAATAGGTAAAACCTTTACTAGAAGTGAAAATTAGCATAATTTTGATTCACTGACAGCATAAGAACTCTTTAAATTGTTATTCAATCATGCATTACAACGTTATTAAAAGAGTTGGCTATGATATTAGCTTCCTAAGAGTTCAAGCTTTTTCAATTGGCAACACAATATGGATGCTAGGGTAAAAGTTACACTAACAGTGAATCGAAATTAAACTTATTTTACATGATTGATTATATGTTATAAATGTTCAGTGATTGTGGGAGAAAATACACTGATGTCGTGGATCATTTTATCATTCACTACTGTTTTTCAGCTGATGATTGCTAATAATATCATTATTTTGTTTGCAGGGATTGCATATCTGATGGTGGTGTTTGTGACCACATGTTTGACATCACTAGTCATCAACCTTGTATGGCATAAAAGTCTTATAGTTGCTCTGGCATTTGTTTTATTCTTTGGTTCGATAGAGATTCTTTTCCTGTCATCCTATTGCATGAAAATCCCTAAAGGGGCTGGATTCCACTCATGCTTTCTGCAGTTTTCATGGTTGTTATGTATGTGTGGCATTATGGTTCTAGGAAAAAGTATTTATTTGACATGCATAACAAAGTTTCAATGAGGTCGATCCTTACATTGGGTCCTAGTCTTGGGATTGTGAGGGTTCCAGGAATGGGCCTTATCTACACTGAATTGGCTACTGGAGTCCCTGCCAGTTTTACTCATTTCTTAACAAATCTGCCAGCTTTCTATCAAGTGGTTGTTTTTGTTTGTGTTAAGACTGTACCTGTGCCTTCTGTGCCACACGAGGAACGTTACCTCATTGGCCGAATTGGTCCCAAATCTTACCGAATGTATCGGTGCATTGTTCGAAATGGCTATAAAGACGTGTATAGCCATGAAAATGATTTTGAAAATGACCTGGATGAGCATAGCAGAATTCATTCAATTGGAAGCAGAAGGTTGTTCTGGAAATGTAGATGGTTCAGTGGATGGCCGGATGGCAGTGGTTAGGACGTCAGGGAAGTTTGGGACAAGATTGCGAATGTCAGAATCTGCTGGTTTTGAAGAAGGCAGCAGTATTAGTCTTCCTGGAGCTTTGACTGTTACTAGCAGTAAATCTCCGACATTGAAGAAGCTGCAGGCCATGTATGAGCAGGAATCGCCTGAACTCAACACTAGACGACGGATTCGATTTGAGTTGCTAAACATAATATATAAAGATCCACGTGTCAAGGAAGAGCTCATGGAACTTGTAGAAGCCAAGCGTGCTGGAGCAGCGTATGTAATAGGTCATTCTCACGTAAAGGCCAAGTGGAACTCATCATTTGGGAAGAAGTTTGCTATCAACCTCTATTCTTTTCTCCGAAAAAACTGCCGGTCCCCTGCAGTAGGACTAAACATTCCTCAGATTTGTCTGATTAAGGTAGGAATGAATTACCATGTTTAGCATGAGTCGGTGACAATATTTTGACTGGGGATGTAATTTATGCAAGCCAGAAGAGAATGCCCCTTGGGCTTCCCCGACTGGCAAGATTATGCTACTTGGCAGACTCACTTAAATGGATTTCACTCAAGAATCTCCTCTTGGCATGTTTGAAGAAAGAGCCGCATCTAAATGCCAAGATGTATTGATTTTGTGACGGGCCTGGTGAGGTATGTAAATTACTAAATTGGTTGATAAAGGAGTTTTGTGCAGGGTCCTGTATCCTGTTTGTTGAGTTTGAGCTTCCCAAATTACACTTGGGAATCACGTCTGTCTTAACAGTTTCGCTCTAGTTTTGTTGAATCCTTTGCACGTAAGCACGTATGCTGCTTTCGTACTTGTACGGAAGTCTTGTCGTTTTGGCAATCTTACTTGGGAAAACAAGGAAATGATCTGTATTTAGAACGCGGAACCATACATGAACTAAAAACGTGTCAAGTGTCCCAGTATCGTCCAGATGACCGTCTGAATTTTGGTTCTTTTATTTATTTATTATTGGCTACTGTGAATTCATCTCTCTAGTTAGCTTGCTTTGCTTCTTTTACTAGCCAATTATTTTTTATTATTTCCTCTAGATTTTGAACTCTGAAGAATATATCCTGTTAACCAAAAATTTTGGCAGATCAATTCGACAAAAATATAGATTTCATATATCAATTTGGGAAAGGAATATTTTCTCAGATTGTCAAATAGTGGTTTGTAATTATTAATTTTTGCCAGATATAAAAAAACAGGCTTCTTAAACTTCTGAATTAACCAAAATTTGCTCATTTTGGACTTGATATATAAATATGTGTGCAAATTATATCACCCAATACTTTATAAAAGCAAACTTTGATAGAAAGTGGAAAAAGCCACCAATCAGGGGCACGTGTTTTCCTCCTTTATATATATAGAAATAGAATACTAGTATAATAACTATGAATTATATATCCATTGTTGATATTGATGATAGAGTTTACAATTTATAATTTTTTTATATTATTATAATTTTTAATGTAGTTTTCTATTATTTTTAAATTTTACAAAAATAAATATAAGCATATGTGTATACAATATGTGTGTGTGTGTGTGTGTATATATATATATATCAATTTACATGTCTAAATATATCATTCTAATTTATATAAATGTATATATGCATATAGTGTGTTAGAATATCTACTATTGATTATTTCATAAATGATCAATATTACTTGAACAAATTGTGACACTTGTTCACATTGAATATAATCTATATTAATTTAGTTATTTAATTTAATTATTAAGTTTGAGTTAATAAAAATGAGTAAATTTTTTTCAATTTTAATACTAGAAAAGTTGTAAGCTTCATAGAATTTGGAAATGGTAATAAAAATAAAAGATAAAGTGTGTGTGTGTGTATAATGATTTTGTAGTACATGTTGATTATAAAAGAAAGACAATTAAAATATAACAGAAGTATATCAAAAGATAAATACTACTTAATCTACATAAAAAAGATTCTATACAGAGTAATATCAATCTATCATATTCCTTATACAAAAGAAAAATACTATAAACTAGATCTACAAGTCCTCATCCATATCTTCTAATTTGTCCTCAGCATCATTGGGTATTATCGTCATTTTTAATAATCACAATCAATCATACATGAAAGAAAGACAATGGAGTGAGATGATTTGTTCTAAAATTGCTTTTACATGTATGGTAAAAACTACCATAAAATACAGATAAAATTTAACAATAAAGGAGAACCTAGGGTTTATTCTAAGTTGTATTAGACTACCCTTTACTAGGTATGGATCCATATTTCCCAATAAAAGTAATAGTTTTCAACAAAATCAAAAAGTAACTGAGAGTACATATATCTCTCTTAATAATATCACATGGTACATTTTCATTATTATTGAGGAACAAAAGAACAGTTAAAGACGTCTATTTATAGAGGTATACTCTCACACCAATCTTAGAATGCTAAGAAGTTGTCCTAGTTATCAAGCTTAGTTAAGCAAATATCCCGGCTCACAGGGCGCTACCCTGACCATTGGGATCTTCTCCACTCGATGCTTACCCCCAAGACCTCCGCAAGTGGGTCCCTACCTTTCATTTCTCAAGGTACCAAATTGTAGCTTCCCTAACAGCGTGTCATCCCTCGCTTTACATTACTCACTAACTAATCAATTTTTGATTTCTCAAGCAAAGGTTTTTTCTGGTCTCATTTAACTTGAGCACTAGTATAATCAACATTTATGTCTTATATTGTAAAAATACATGATAGTAATTTAGACAATTCATAAATCACAATTTTGTAACTAAAATTTTAGCATAATAACAACTTAATAATCATAGTGCATGTTTGGTTTTACATTCTGGATCCATGTTCCTCTTCAAATCACGTCAGTTTTAATGCAAAAGCAACTAAAAGTTACTTCAAATGATCCATGTCCTACCTTGTGACCACAAATCCAAACACGCACATAATTTTATTATTAAAATTTTAGCACAATAACAACTTAATAATCATAATTTAATTATCTAAATTTGAACGAATAACAACTTAGTAATTATAATTTAATTATCTAAATTTGAGAAAAATAACTTAGTAATTATAATTTAATTATATAAATTTGATCAGAATAACAACTTAGTAATTATAATTAATTATCTAAATGTGAACAGAATAATACTTAAATATTAAAGTTTAGCATTAAACATTATAACAATATAAGAGAACATATTAAACTTTATACATTGAAAGGTTTAAGAGAAAACCTTTCCTACCAACATGTAAAATGACCATAATTTAGAATCAGTCTCACTCCCCCCATTACCTTAAGATGTTGAAGAAGGAGAAAAGTGATGGTGATGTTGGTTCCAAGTTCCTACGAAGAGAGATTTCTTAGTAAAGAAAAACTAGCAAGATTTTGGTGTAAAGAAAATTTTTATGGTGAGTGGTGCTTTTGGTGAGAGTTTCATCCAACTCAAGAAGGAAGAAGGTGATGAAAATCTATCCAAAAATATGGCTATTTATAGAGGAAGGAAAGGGGGGGGGGGGGGGTGTCTAGTGTCCATTTAGTGACTAATCAAATGATGCAATAATTCCATTTTTTTTTATTTTTAATTTAATTATTGGAAACATAAAAAAAATAGATGGTGAGTCAGCCCCTAGGCTGGGGACGTGTCCTAGTGAGCTGCCCCTAAGCTCTCCTGTGTTTATTTTATCGTAATTAAATTAGTCAGTATCGATAAAATCGCCTAAACTGAATAATTTAGCTTTTAATATCAAATTGATACCTTTTAATGTGAAACTATCATATACATTATTTTTCATAAAAATATTTCTAATAGTTAATTTTAATTATTATTATTATTTTTTATTTTTTTTATTTTATTTTTGAGTTAAAATTCATATTAATTCCATTTTAATTCATTAAGTGCCAAAAATTTTATGAAAATTTTTGAAATTAAATCTTATCTAAAAATAAATTGAGATTATCATTTTCACATTTCTAGATGTCAAACCTATGCTGGTTTTGTTTACTAGACAATTAGAAGCATTTTGGTTATTTTACACAGGAATTCTAAAAAATTTTCAAAATTAAATTTTAATATATATGATATAATTTCAGGCTCAAATTGACTTTTTATTGTCAATTGAATCTTTTTTTGTTTCTTATGTCAACCTTTTGAAAAATAAGGACAAAATTGTCATTTTCTAATTTTTCGGGTTCCGTCTCGAAAAATATTAAAAATCACGGTTAGATAGTTCTCAAATTCTGAACAAAATGGTGAGAAAAATAATTTTGAGATACTTTCCCAATTTTTTAAAAATAAATCATCAAATATTAGAAAAATAGTTGAAAAATTGAAGTAGGGGTGTTACACAAATGCCAATAACTTCTTCTTTTTTTATCGATAATTCATCAACTCAACTCAAATTTTTATTCATCAAGGAACTACAATTTGTAGAAATCCTATGCTCATATTTGAATTAAAGACTAAATGAAATATGAAATAATTCTAGAAATAAAATCCTAACAAATTTAATCAAATGATCACATCTAATAAGATATTATCTAATCAATATGGCTATATAAGTTGATCTAATCAAATCTAATAAGATATTATCTAATCAAATTTGAACCAATCTACAACAAATCTAATAAGATATTATTAATCAAATTTGAACTAATTCCCTAATTCAAATTCAAACTCAAATTCATATTCAAATTCAAATATGAAATTTAAAATCAAAATCAAAATTGGTTGCATGAATCAGCCAACTAAGTGGTTCCTTGCATTTTTTTTGAGCAAACGCTAGTGATTGACCAACGAGAATTTGAATAAGATTCAAATACACATCTCTTCATGTACTAAGACTATTCATTCTCGAATCATTACTTATCTTTATATATAGTGTACATATATTTGAATAATAAGTGTGTGTGTGTATATATTACTTTATCAATTAATTTGAAGGTTTAATCATAGAAATCATAATTACCTTAAATATATAATTATGCATTTTATGAATTAATACATATGTAATTATAACAAAAATTCCATATAAGATTACCGTAATTATAAAAATATATATTATCATAATTATAAAAAACAACCATAATTATAAAAAAAATTCATAAAATTTAATAATTGATTATTGTATTATATAAAATCAAAATCATATATGATGAAATTGATTGCATGCTTAAGGGACATAGTTACTTGCCAATTATACCACAACATGTTGGTGGTTTAATTGATTGATTAATCAAAATATATACTCATTGTAATCACCTTAATTACTATAATTATATTTTTTATGAATTAAAATAAAATAAAAAATTTCACTGATATTTTGGTGAGAAAACAATCAACGTGATACTATCACGTGACATTTATTTACATGACAAAATATTTTTTTATAATAATATAATTGATTAGAATGGCTTATACAAATTAAAAAAGAAGTCTTTGACTTTGTTAATCTAAAGCGTGATATAACTCCATCCACCAATAGCATAACGCAATTCTACAATAGCAGTTTTATCTTTATATTTGTTACGTGTTGTGAAGTTTAGTTTTTATCACTGTAAACTTTAGGTTTAATTACATATTTTGTCCCTTATCTTTCATCATTTATCAAATTTTATCACCCAACTCTTTTTTGCACATTTTGCCCCTACATTTACCCAATTTCGTATATTTTGCCCTGATGTTAGTTGATCGTGTGTGACCATTAGTTGACTGTTGACGTGGTAGGTAATGCTGACATGGAAAAGGAATTAAATTGCATTTTTTCCCCTACTGTCAAAATTTCGTACATTTTACCACCCTTTTTTTTCTTGCAATTTTGCCCCTATACTTTTAAAATTTCGCGCCCTTATAATGTAATTAAGCATCTTGCATTTAGAACAAAATAATAAAAACTAAAATACAAATATATAAAGAAAAATACAAAAATACACTAAAAAAAGAAAACAATGAAAACAAAACAACAAAATGTGTTGCAACACATCAGGTTACTATTTTTTATTTGACCCAAATGCTCTTTTCTATGTCTTCTCCTTTTTTTCATGACTTGCCACGCAAAACACTATATGCACCCAACAAAACACTATTGGCAACCATTACCTCCAATTCACTATCTTTCACACATGATTTCCTCAACTTTCACTCACAAAGTCACTCTATAGCATAAATCATATATTGCAAAATACAAACATTGCTATTGGTGCATGCTAGAACCTCTCTTACTTAATGAGCACACTCATAGAAGCACCATATCCAACCAAAACCATGCAAAATAGTGGCCTTGTTGCTGCCTTGCCATGAAATTGCCATGGTCAGAACATCATGTCTAGTGTTGCAATGCCATTGCCACTTGTAGCAGCCAACATGGTCGTTATGAGGGGTAAACAATGTACAATAATACAATAATTGTACTTAGAAGGAATATAAGACAAACAATTGTGATTGAAGTTAATGTGGTTTCAAAGTATTTAACAATAGTAAATACTTCATTTTCTTTATTTATACTCGACCTTCTTAAGAAATGTAGAGACTTTAGTTCAAGCACTGTGAACGTTGAATGCATTAATTGCACATTTAGCGATTTAAAACATTGTTGTTGTGTGTACAAACTACAAGAGTTACTTTTGTTCCTCTAAAGTTGACATGAGATCAAAGTAAGTAAAATTTTTGTCATTTTTTTAATCATCGCACACTTATAGTCTACAAAATAATGTTCACCAACATTACGTTGGTGTAAGTGGAATTGAGCTCGGACCCCTTAACTAATGTCTCGAGATTGAGTCTTGTGAATGAAAAAAAGGTCATTAAGAACAGAGACGCCACTAAAAGTAGCCAACTAGATTCTTCGGCAAAGATTAATCATTAACAAAGTCGTTGAATATTTTGCACCAATAACATGATAATAATAATAATAATAATAATAATAATAATAATAATAACTTTGAACACTCATTTATTTAATCACTTTATTTTCATTATACTTATGAGTTAATGGTCATGCACTGTCAGTGTAAAAAGTTTTACATTGTCAACCAATTGGAATTTACCGTTGGTATGACTTTTAAAGTATTTATTATAAAAGTCAATAAACTTACAACAAATAATAGTTTGTGATTGGATGATAGTGTAAACTACTTTACATTGTCAGTGTTGATATGTTGTCTCTCTACTTATATGATTGAAGTGTCTTGATCTTAACTTATTGATATCCAAATCCTTCATAAAATTTTCATATATAGTTTTTCTCAATTTCCCTATGTCTCTAATGATTGGATTATCCTCCATATGATTTTCTCCACATATGCGAAAATCAACTTAGACAAATTTCTACAATTTTTTTGTATCAAAAATGTTACTCCAACTTTTTCTTTATTGTGTTTATTTCTAATCCTATCTTATGACATTACGCAACATTCTTACATTTGTTACATTGAGTTTATTGTCTTGTTACAAGTCTTGTAGGTGCTGAGAACTTAAGTGATGCCTTTCTATTATAAATAATATCCAAAACACTTGTCCATTCCCCATGTTCAATTTTATAATTTACTATTTTTTAAATCCAAAATATGTATATTTTTTTCTATTTAAATTAATAACATGTAATTGTTTATAATTTTAATATTTTAATTTTATATTTACATTTTAATCTAAACTAAAGAATTCATATAACGCAAGAAAACTAATTCACTGTTTAGTTTAGAAGTTGATAAATAGCTTTTAAATTATCAAAATGTATATCTAAATTAATTTAAATCACATATTTATATTAATTATATTTTCATTAAAAATACGACAATTAATTTTTTCTTATTTTGGTAGGTAAAACGTTTGCAGTGGTAGAATCACATTCGTAAACCTACCCGAACAGGTCTGATGCCTCCGTACACCGTTAACCCAACCGATGAGATTTAATATTTATTTGTTAGCACTTGGCAATTGTTGCCAGATGCTACATCAAATCTGGTGAACAAGTTGTCAAGTTTTCTCCAAAACACTCTTAAATTTCCTGGGTCAGAATTGAACACCCAACGACAACGCTTCAAAGCTGGGGATATGGGAAATACATTTAAAAAATTCTAACCAGGAAACAACATTGGTCGCTGTCTTTGGATGGAACAAACTAGAATTGGGAACAGAAGCTTCAAATCACATTCACATAGCTACCCCTAACCATAACCAAACCCCAAATATTAAACCCTTTTTTTTTTTTATGTAAGGGACTAATAATTTGCAGGGTGGTGATTAGGGTTTATAAATGTTGAGTACCTCTCTTACTCTGTCTTTACCCGCTCCTTTCTTCCAATTAAGGGTTTGCCCCGACCAGCCACACTTCGTCCTTTTCCTCGGATCTTGGAATCGCATGCCAAGTCTCCCAAGAACGTAAGCATTATATGATACTTGTTCAAACTCTTGTTCTTTCTTTTCTCGTCTCTTTTTATTTATGTTCTGTTATTTTCCATCGGAATCTTTGTCATGATTCCCTTTTTTTTTTTAAGTACCAAGAAGAAGAAAAGGGTTTGGAAAAGTTCCTACCTTTGGCCTTGTTTGGATAAGCTTCTCCATAAGCACTTATAGGAGAATAAATTAAGAAGGAAAATGAATGTAATTCGTGTGTTTTTTTGTGGGTGTTTTAAAATTAAATTCTTGAAGCAAAGTGAATGACTTTAATGGCTTTAGTGGGGCATTTCAGATTAAGTTCTTTATTGCTTTATCTGTAGTGGAAGTGGGGGCTGATGAGTATTTTTGTGGTACATACATATGTATGTACCTGGAGTAATCGGCCACACCAATTTTGCTTTGCTGTTTTCATTTTTTTTTGGCTTCCTTGCAGAGATTGAGTATTCTGTGCTTTAGGCACGACCATTATTCTCCAGAAACACCCCAACCTGAATTTATAGAGCACTATCTTCATGAGGAATTGGTGCAATCTGAATTCAATGACTCCAGTGTCACCAAAAGAGACTGAAATCAGCCGTGCAGAAGGTCACATTTCTACTGTTTACTCTTACAAACAAACGGTTTTCCATTTTCTCTGTTGATGTATTGTGTGGCAATTTAAAGATTGGTAGTCATATTAATGAATATGTGTGCTATTGAACAAAATTGACATCTGCATATGATCCTATCATCAAGTTTCATAGTGATGACATGTCAAGTAAAATTTACTTACACTAACTTACTTATAATGGTTTACATTGGATTTTGTTTCTTCACTGTTGACAAGTAAAATTTGGAATTGTTTGATGGAAGAAACACTCATACGTGTTCTAAAATTGCAAGCTATGTAATTATTTGGTATGGTCTGCAGTAAAGTGAAATTACTTAATATTATTTTCTGCAGCCCTAGTGATAGATTGTAGTTTGCATTTGCTAAAATTCTGACTGTTGCTAGCTGCAAACTACAAACTAAATGTACTTAAGATATACGAATATGCAGTTTACCCTTACCCCATTGGAGAGGTGATAATTGAAAATAATAGACAAACTGTTTACAGCTTAATTGCGTGAGACAACTCTCTGTAGATGTATAGTTATATACACAAACAACTACAATCATAACCCTTGGTCCAAGGATTACAACTAACTTGAAACAAAGGAAAATAATCTATATATAGTAAGTGTCTAACTTTAGGAAGCTAATAATATTTAATTCAACAATAAACAATATTCAACATTACCCCTGAAGCTAGAGCATATAAACCATATGCATCAATCTTGTTAGTTGTTACATACAAACTATACCCTACGCTACCCAAAGAAATTTGGTGAAAATGTTTGCTAGTTGATTGTATAAGTTGTCAAAGTTGGTTACTATTTCTCCACTTTGTATCTTCTCTCTCATGGCCAATGTTGTTAATATCGTTATAGTGCCGCCATAATGCTATAATGTGGCGTTTTTCAACCCCTCCGCCATAGGCAATTTGTGAAGGGAGGCACGCTATGGTGGCACCATAGGCTGCGATGGCGTGTGTATATAACGGAATTCTGGCCTTCCTCCATCCACCATTGATAACCTTGCTCATGGCATAATAATCAATTTCTATGTGTTTGGTCCTTTCTCGAAAAACCAGGTTGGAGGCAGTATAAAGCTGCCTGTTTATCTCATGTAAGCCCCATTTTGCCTGATTCACACAACTTTAAGTTCCTTGATTAATTGTTTTAGCCATATTAGTTTACATGTCAGTGTCATGGCACAATACTCGACTTCTACACTAGACCTTGCCTCAACATTATAGGATATCAGGCTTCCAACAAAAAGAACACAAGAACTCAATGTTGAGTGTCTACCAAATGGAGAACTGCCCATCTGTTCATGGATCCTATGATCGGTGCTTGTTCCTTGTCTCATATATTAGACCTTTTCCTAGAGCATCTTTGACATACCTAAGAACTCTAATGGCTGCATCCTGATGTCCTTTACATGTTGAGTCAAGAAATTAACTAAAAATTCTCATAGCCAAGGCTATATTTGGCCAAGTGACTATGAAATAGTTTAATCAGCCAATCAATTTCGATATTTGGCTCGATCAGAAAGTGGTTCTCCTTGATCTTGATTAAGCTTGACATTAGGATGCATTGATGTATCTATAAGCCTAGAATCACATTCCAGTTTTCTTGAGTATGTTAGAGCATACTTTCTTTGTGAGATACAAATCCCTACCTTAGATTGTGCTACTTCAATTCCTAGAAAATATTCAACTTTCCAAGATCCTGTGTAAATGATCAAATGAGTGTTTCTTGATCTTCCTCGTTGATAACAATATCATCTTCATAAACAATTAAATATATGGAGGTTCCAAATGAGGAATGCTGAAGAAAATGGAGTGATCAGCCTTGCTATGCACCATACCAAAATCAGATATAGCAGCATTGAATTTGAATCTACCAAACCAAGTGCGAGAAAATTGCTTCAAGCTGTATAAAGATCTATGAAGACGCATTCTAAGCTAGACTCTTCTTGAGCTGGAAACTTGGGAGGATGCTCCATGTACACCTTCTTGTGGATATCACCATGTAAGAATGCAATCTTAATATCAAGTTGATGAAATGGCCAATGGCTGTTGTGGAAAGGAAAAGAGGAACAAAGTCATTTTAGAAACCAGGGAGAAGATATCAACATAATATTGGCCAAAAATTTTGGTGTACCCTTTAGCAACAAGGCAAGCTTTTGGTCTGTCAATTGCTACATCATGCTCTACTTTAACTGTAAACCTGTAACAGCCCCATGGAAAATTTTCCTAGTGGCAGCGGAACAAGTTCACAAATACCATTTGCGTGTAATGCGGACATCTTTTGCAAGTGGCAGCAGAACAAGTTCACAAATACCAGTTCTGTTGGAAACCCTGGCAGTGTAACTATTAGAAAAACTGCTCCTATTGTGGACTATGGGCATCAGCACTATAGACATATTTTTTAACACACTATTATTGGTTGAAATTTATCAGATTTCACAAATGATCAGTGAGGTTCATTAAATAGGGAGAGGGACTTACATCATTTCATGAATCTCAATAAGTTTTGGCCAATAATAAAAGTGTGTTTGAAAGAGTGTGTTAGAGAGTATTTTGCTAGCATTTCTCTTGGCATCAGGGTAGTTAGTATGAACATTCTTATGTAACAGCTTGTGTAGCACCAACATATGACTTCATGTCAGCGCCTTCAAGCTTCAAACAGTGCATCTTTTGGAATTTGGAAAACTGTATAACCTTACAATATCATTCAAATACAAAGTTTTGCACGATCCCATACCTTTTTTTCCCAGCCTTGAATGTTCAAAACATTGACCCATGAACCAGAGTTCTGCAGAAGCCCCATGTAAGATAATTCTGATCTCCCATTAACTTCTCAATTGTCATTGCAACACTTCCTGAAACAATACAGGTGAGTACGGATGATTTCCTGCCTTTGGAGGAAGTTACTTGTTGGAATATCAATGAAAGGACTGGATAGTAGTGTTGAGAAGCCAAAGCACTAGGAGAACTGCTGAAACAGATTCAAGAACTGAGAAAAAAAGTGGGAAGCTGTGTGCAAATGGAAGAATGTGACTCAGAACAGGTGGCTGGTTGCGTGTTAGGTTGGGTCAAGTGAGTGTTGTGACTTGAATTGCGGGGATGGAAAAGAAGGGTACTAACTAATCCAAGCCTTTGTAGCACAGGTCTGACATTGAATAACAGATGCATGGGTGAAAGATAGCCAGAAAATTGACATGGCTGAAAGTGGTTCTGGCAGAAGGAAAAAGGGGATGGATAGGCACAGCTGAAAGCTGTTCGGCTAGAAGGAAAAAAGGAAAGCAGAGCTGGGTCAGAACCGACTCTGATAATAACTTGAAAAAAACAGAGAAGCTGTTTACAGCTTAATTTTTTGAGAGGCTACTCTTAGTAGATGTATATTTATATACATGAACAAATACAATCATATCCCTTGATTACAGGGGTTACTACTAAAATGAATCAAAAGGCTAATAATCTATAAGCAGCAACTGTCTAACTTTAGGAAGCTAATGATATTCAACAATATTCAATAGTGACGATAAGTTGATAATATATAAAATGTGTTTTTTTAGTAATTTCATGATATCTTATGCATTTCATTCTAGTGCCAATCATCCTTTGACCCTCAATCTAACCTTAGGATTCTGAAGGCTGAAATAGGTTTGGTCCACAGTTTAGTTCTTCCTGTCTATTAAAAGAAATACTTCTGTCATCTGGTATCTACATTGTAGGAAGTCAGTGAACAGACTTTGTCAATCAAGTGCCATGTAATCATTCTGAGGAGAACTGGCTGGGCATGGAATTATGTGATGGGTGATATATTAACTATTAGGTGAATATCATCTTTTATTTATGCAATTGACAGAATGAAGAGAGAGTATGGTTTTCTTTGTCATGCCTAATGTTTGATTGTACTATTGTACAATGTGCGGACTTACAATATATCAAGTGAACTTCTGCTTTTATTTATCCATTGGAATTTATGTATGAAAAGAGAATGTGGGTTCCTTCGTCATCCCTAATGTTTGATTGTACAGACTTAGTTTTTTTTTTTTTTTTTAATTTATTTTTGTGTTCCTTTTATGTAGGATAGAAGTGGGATTTCAGACTTAATAGGATAAGATAAGGTTTTCTCAGTTGGATTAATGGTATATTATAAATGGATTGATGAATATGGAGGTAAGAGCAATTTGCAGAGAATATGAGGTGGGTTTTAGGGTCAGATTAGTGACTGTTTGAGTACTGTGAATGGTACCTCATACCTGCATTACCTGGATTTTGATTTAGGGAAAATTGAAGGAAGAATGAATTAGGATTTTGACGTGGTGAATCTGTCATGATGTCTGATAGGGCTGAAGATGAATTGAAAAGAAGCCTAGGAATTATACAGTGTTTGGTTCATCACACAAGCAAGAAGTTTGTAGTTTTCTGCTTATATGACAACAACCAAACTTTATCCCACTAGGTGTGGTCAGCTACATGAATCACACTACGCCATTTGCCTCAGTTAAAGACTAGAGTTTCAGAGATGTAGTTTTCTGCTTTTAATACATAAAAATGATCAGTCTGTTATAAGAAAGCATTACGACTGTTTACATAGACCTCAAACTTTTTCTGCGAGAAGCAGGAGTAAACTCAAATCCCATAGACTCTAGTATTACTAAACCCATAAAGAAAACTTTTAACAATGAAACAAAACCAACAGCAGCTGAACCCCAAAAGACTCGGGGAATAGAAAATTCCTAGATTACCTTCATGATTGAAACTGTAAAATAAATACCCCTAAATGATCATGCTCTTGTAAAGTGATGAAATAATTCAGTAGCACTAAATTTGAAACTGAACTAAAATATTGGGATGATTTGATGTGTAAGCTTATGCTTTCTTGATTTTAGTGCATCTGAAGCTTTAGATTTTCTTTGCATGTGGAAACATCAAACATGCATCATTGCAATGGGCAACAGAGTATTATACAATATTGTTAATGAAATAAAGATTTATATTTTATATATTATATTGTGCTGGTCTGTTTACTTAAATACTTGATTTCTTTTCAGGCTGCAAATGAAGTAGTCAAGGTAATTGGTGATCGATGGGTTGTGCCATGGACTGCAATGACTATATTACAAGTAAGTGTTTCCCAAACTTCGAACAAGATGTGACTGAATAAATGCTCTCTTTTATATATCAATTTCTCACAGTTAAAAATTTATGGTACATGTGATATGGGAGGAATGGAGATAGAATGATAGTTGACCCAATTGAGTAGAGTTAAAATTCTAAACAATAAATGGTCAACATGAGGTTGTAAAGCGTTCACTTTGTATGGTGCAGGTTATGCTTCTTTGGACGACGGCATTTTGGTTTATAGGATCTGGATGATTCCTTTTGCAGCCCATATAACTGGCTTTAGCAAGGAATCTTTGACGTTTAGAGGACAGGCACTATTCAGCCTTGTTACCGATGTAACTGAAGGACTTGCTGGAGTTGCAATTCTTCTTCGTTGCCTTTCTCGATTTCGGCCCCTTCCACCGGACTGGTTCAAGTTTAGCCTGAAAGGGAATTGGCAATTAGATGTCATCATGGGATGTCTCTTGTTTCCGCTTGTCAATCGTCTCTCACAGTTCAACCTGGACCTACTACCCCTTTTGCCCTCTACGCCTGTCACCTTTTCAAGTGTCGAACAATCAATAAGGGCAAGGGATCCCGTGGCAATGCTATTGTATGCAACAGTAGTATCAGTCTGTGCTCCTGTGTGGGAGGAGATAGTTTTCCGTGGTTTTCTCCTCCCATCCCTTACTAAATACATGCCAGTGTGGTGTGCAATACTGGTAAGTTCAATTGTCTTTGCGCTTGCACACTTTAATATACAGAGGATGCTGCCCCTTATATTTCTTGGGATGGTGATGGGTGTGATATATACACGGTCAAGGAATTTGCTGCCATCAATGCTGTTGCATAGTCTTTGGAATGGCTTCGTCTTCTTAGATTTGATGAAATAGCTTCTTGAAAGTTGTGGTTCTCTAGTAAGCAGGGGGTCCATTGTGTAGGTAGAATTGCAGGCACTAGCAATCTAGCATGGCGGGGCTTATGCTTTGGATCAGCATCTTCAGAAGTAAATGCATGCTAGGACAATATACCTCGTTAAGGTACGCTGACCAAGTGCATAAGCTGATGCGCTCTTACAATTGTACATTATGAAAAACAGTGCCCCTCATTTGTCCATATCTGTGGTGAATATGTAGTATAATTTGACAGTTGTAATTGAAACACTCCCCCTTCCCTTCTCTTTCTGTGAACAGTCATTTGGGTAACATGATGCTGAAGGACGGTTGTAGTATATATTCTGAATGAGCTCATCCGTTAAAACTAATCTAATAATAAATGCAAGGTTATGGAAAGGGTTTCCAGAACACTGCAGAAGATTTAGTTCACTGGCTCCATAGTTGGTCATTTTAAATAATTATATAGATGTATAACAATATAATAGTAATAATATTATTTAAATTTTTAAAATTAACCTTTTTAAAAAAATTCGCCAATTCTATTAATTTCTCTCCTTAATTATTTTCGAATATCACATTAATTTGAATGCATTAGTTCTTGATACAATTCACTAATATTGCAAAGGTAGAAAAACTTGCAGGAAAGTGTAAAGTAATTAAACATGATGTAGTTAGAGATTAAGGATAGACTTAGAAAGAATGTTTAATGTTTTACTTATATTACCTGCGTTTCTCTTTTCTGTCTAGACAGTCTAGATAAGAGAATAAAATACATATTAAGAAATATAATTAATATCTGTTTATATTAAAATCATTTTTAACCGTCTAACATGATCTTCACTATTATTATTTCTCTCATGTATGATAAATGTGCAAAGTGTTAATAAGAATTAAGTGGAAATAAAGACATAATTGAAAAGATGAAAAACAATATTATTTTGAATTTCTAAATAGAGAGAGAAATAAAAACAAAAATTTCTTTTAAAATAAACAAATATAAAAAATCAAAAATTTATTATATAAAAAATAAGAACGTAAATAAGTGAATTTAATCTTATGATAAGTTCTCTCTCTCTCTCTCTCTATATATGTGTGTGTGTGTGTGTGTAACGTTGCAAATGAAAACTCTTACAATGATAATTTTCAATGATAGACTTTGGATTATAATTAAAAAAAATTGCAATTAAGATTAAAACCTAATTAATCACTTTATAAAATCATTATTACCACTGTTACCACCACCACTGTCATTATCAACGGTGGTGGTGGCAACAACAACAGTGGTGGTGGTAGCGACAACACAATGGTGACAGTGGTAACAATAATGGCAGCAACAATGGTTGTAGTGTCGGTGGTGGAGGGGAAAATGGTGATATCATAAGAGATGTTTAATTGAGTTGTAATCTCAGTCATTAATTGTTTTTAATTGTATTTCAATGACTACTATTAACTGTTCTCATTTCTCATTTTAATAAGTTTTTCATTTGAAATGTCCTCTCTATATATATTATGCAATATGTTGAATATTATAATAAATATTATATATAATTATATATAAAGAGATATAATATTATTATGAAAAATATATATAATATTTATATATAATATATGATGATATATATTATATATTATATATTATATATATATAATAACAAAATATATATAATATATAGTAATATTATATAAATTAATATATATTACTATATATTATATTTATTATATAATTTTTTATTATATATATATATATATTTATAATAATTTTGACATATAAATTTAAAGTATATTATTAATTAAAATATTAAAATTAAATAGTTAATATTTAAATATTTTTCAAAGAAAAATATTTAAATAATATTTATAATTTTAAAAATATTATAAATATTTTTTATAATTTTAAGAAAAGTAACTACATAAATAAAAAATAGTATTGTATAATTCAGTTAAAATATATTTTTTGTAAAAAATTAAAAAATTAAATTAAAATTTACTTCTAGAAAATATATATATATATATTAGAGAGTAAGAGCGTTTTTAACTACTATTCTTTAATGAGAGCGATTTTAGATATTTTTTTAACCTCTTCTCTTTCAATCTATTCATTTTCAATATCTTTAATTTTAATTGAATTTCAATGCTTTTAAACAAAATTATCAATAATTAAAAATTAACATTGTATTATAGTAATGGTTTATTATAAATTTAAAATATAATCTATATGTTTAAAATACTTATTTATTATAAATTGTAATTATAATATAATTTATATATTTAGAAGTATTTATTTATTATAAATTTAAGTTATATAACATAAATATTTATTGTGTGCAATGCACAAATTAAAATACTAGTGATGTAATTTTAACAAAAGTAATTTTGTCATTTGAACATATTTTATATTTTATCTTATTATTATCTGATTTGTTATCTGGTGTACACCAATATTATATAAGATTATAACCTATTCTATCCTATCTTATTTTTATCCTACTGTCATATTTTATTCTATCTTGACTACTAATGAGTCTTAAAATAATAATTAAGATTAAAAGTGTGTGTGTGTATATATATATATATATATATATATATATATATATATATAAAAGAAGAGGAACTTTTAATAATGCATTTTTAACAATTTTTCTACATTTTTTATTATAAATAAAAATTTATTAAAATCACATAATTATAAATAGTACTAGCATTTCTCTGAATAAGAATCTTTTGCAAAAAAAACTTGTCTTATTGTATAAGAAGAATAGAAAGTGCCGTTATTTTCTTACTAAAAATAAGGATATCCTATCCTGCTAACAAATTGCATCGTCCACTACACTACCGTGTCTCCAATCACACTGGAATGCTCGCTTGGCCGCTACCACTGATGCATTTCACTTTCAAATCATAATTAATTTCTCTTTATTTAAAAAATTATAAAAACAATTTCTCGTATGATACGTATTTTAATATGAAATTTATAGTCAAATTAATTTAAACATATATTTTACTTATATTTAATAGTTTAAAATTGATTTTATTAAAAAATTATTAAACTTTAAAATAAAAATTTGTCTTGTTTGAATGAAAGAAGAGGAGGAAAATTAGATTAAAATAAAAATACTAATTTTATCCTTATATACATTTAACCAGCACAAATAGAAACAATTGATTATCAAATATAAGACCACCAATTATCAAATAGAAACCACACAACACATTTGATTATCAAACAGAGAAGGTTATTTTAGAAAAGTAAGGTTGGTGTGCTTATTTTTACGGTGTTTCTTGTCAGACCAGCAATTTTTATTTTAATAAAATAAGACCCACCACTTTTACATTTTTCTTCTTTCTATTTTATTTGTACCAAACAACTTTAATTTTTATCTTCTTCTCTATTATCACTCTCTTCTAGGGGCGAGCATAACTCAACCTAACCTGCTAACTTGCTTGGGTTAGAGGCTGATTTGACAGATTTGGGTTTTGAAATTAAGCCTGGTGTATGTTAAGGACAGATTCAAATTATGTTTTGGGTCGTCTTAACCCGATTTGATATCTTGTATTCTCTTAAAAAATCTAAATTTTTTGAAAAATTGTATGTTAATAATAAAACTTTTAAATTTAATAAATAAAATTTTGTATAATATAATATTATATTTATAATAATATTATTTATTTTAAAATATATATTGTAAGATATACCTTAATTTAAGTTTTGTATTTATTTTATTTTATAATTTAATTATACATAATATTAAAATTAATATATTGTATTAGAAAGTAGAGTTGACTAGATTTTATTTCATGTATTCCTCAGTCTTGATGGAATTAGATTCGAATTTAAATAAATGATCTGTTCAAATAAAAACAAGTATTCGTCCCAACGTGTCGGTTGCTCACCCTAACTCTCTGCTTTCTATTTCTTAGATATTTCTATGTTACGATGCAGAGTGTAAAACAATTATCTGCGACTTCTCAGTTTGAAAAGCTTTAAAAAGATGCATAGCAATCATGTCAGCAGTCAGCTAATTTTCAAAACCAAGAAATTTAGATCTGTTAGCTACAAGATAAGTGACATCGGATCAAAGTACTACGGCTTTGGTTTTGCAAAAGCAGAAGGGAAGATAGCTAATGAAAGAAAAAAATTAAAAAAAAAAAAATATATATATATATAAGATTTTTTTTACTACTTTTTTTGAGCGAAAGATAAGGAAGAAAGGAAAATTTTAGTAAAACACATTAAAAAAGAATTTTTGGAAGTAAAACACGTGGAGAATTTCTACTTTTGTAATCTGTCTAAAAGATTTCTTATTTTACATTTATAATAATAAGATAATAATAATAATCATAAAAAGAATTATAATAATAATTGTAATAATAATAATGTAAAAAAATTACAAAAAAGACAACATTATGATATCTTATTTTTATTTGAGGATATTTATATTATTTTACAAACTTTTATCTTTTCATTTTCTATATAATCGAATAAGAAGAAAAAACAATTTTTTTCTTATTAAATAATGTACAAAATAATCTCACTTTTGATTCCTTTCATTTTGTTCCTCTTTTTTTTTTTTTTTAATCTTTTCTTTGTTTTTTTAGTATTATCTCCAGTCTTTTATATAAACAATAAATAAGAATATTTTTTGGTTCTAATTATAAGAAACACATAATGTATTAATTACTATCTTTCTTTTATATCTTTAATTTATTATAAAGTCCATTAATGAAATACTCACTTATTTTTTACGCAAGTAGATGTATTTATTAACATCTTAACAATATAGTTACACTTGTTGGTAGATAAAATTATTTCTTGAATTATGAGTAGTATCATTAAATACAACTACTACTTAAATTATTTAATTTTATGGATATTTTTAAATAAAATTTAAATTTATGACATTATTAATTAAAATTAATTAACTTAATTATTTTATTAATTTTAATATATTAGTTATTTATTGCTTGTATAAAAGATTGGAGGTAATAATTAGTAGGCAACAAATGTTTTCTGTTGCAGCCATGCTGCTACTTTCCATGTCACGTGCAATACAGAGGTGGTATATCTACAGATTCTACACAGAAAGCACGCACCAACCAACGTACGTAGTGGATCATTTTTGGCGCAAGTTGTATTTTTGTTTGTGCCACTGGTATTTTAGTATACTCTGGTATACATAGGCAACTGTGCCCGTATTGGAGCACTTTGCCACAAGTTACAATGCATACTTTTGCGATTTCACGATGGCTTCATGCATTTCCCCCCACTTGCCCAATTGGGCCACAGCACAATTTAGTGGATGTTTGATCAAAGAAAGTTTGTAATCATAAACTTGAATAAATTTCATTTTATAAATTCAGTTTGCAAAGAAAACTCTCTCTCTCTCTCTCCTTTCAAATTAAAAGGTAAAATTAAGGGAAAAGATTAGTCTATATCTTATAGGATAAAATTTAGATGCAGTTTTATATGTATTGTTGATATTGTTTTTCAATCAGAATTAGAGTTTTATCTTATAATCCACGTTGATATTTAATAGAATTTTTTATTATGTAAATTACTGAAGTAAAAGTCTAATTTTAATTGAAAAACAACACTAACAACACATATAAAATTACATCTAAGTTTTATCCTATCTTATATTTCCTCTTTACACTAGTATATTTGATCAAATCAAGCTTGCAAGTACAACGGAAAAGGTTGGTTACACTTTTCCAATATTAAAATTGAGATTTCAATTCCTAGCATATAAGTGTTTATTTATAAATTATATTATTCATATAATATTATTTTTATCTCTTTTATTATATTTATTGTATATTTTCTTTTTTTCTTTCTATCTTTTTTTGTTATATAAAAAAGGCTAAATTAAATTTTTGATTTTCTTATTTTCTCAATCTGCAATTTTGGTCCTCCTATTTTATTTAGAGACATTTAGTTTTCCTATTTTTAAAAATATGTAATTTTAATCTTGCCATCAAATCTCTTATGTTTATTATTAGTGGTTTAACATTGACTCTAACGTGTCAACATTAACTCTAATGTTGACTCTAATTCTGACATGTTATTTAAGTATTGACACGTTAGAATCAACGTTAAATCATTAACATTCAATGCAAGAGATTTGACGATAAGACAAAATTGTAAATTTTTAAAAATAAGGAGACTAAATGTCTCTAAAAAAATATAAGGGGACCAAAATTGCAGATTGAAGAAAATAGGGGACTAAAGATGCATTTTAGCCTATTAAAAATTATACAAAATTAATGTATAAATTATACAAATTTATTGGACAATTTTAATTTCTCTTTATTTATTACATCTTTGATTCATTTTTTTTGTCCACTTTTAAAGAAAAAAAATTATTTTTATTTATCTATCTATTTAAAAATTTGAGACAATATTAGTTGGTGTCTTTTCAAATACTTTGCATACTTATTAGGAAGTTAAAAATAAATTTAATATAAAGAGAATATTAATTACATTTTTTAATTTGTGTGTTATCTTCTTAATTACGTATACAAATAAAAAGCAGTAGAGGTAGTTATCTTTGTGAAGGAATAATGTTATATCTTTTTATAATATTTTCATTACTTATAAAAAATATTAAATAAAAAATAAATATATTTAATGTCTTAAAAACAAAAATATTCATTATTTTCTATCTATAGTAAATAAGATTAGCAGAAAAAATATTGTAAAAAAATAATATTTTATTGAATATTGTTAACTAATACACTATTTAAGGAATAACAATAAAAAAATTAGTAAAAATTATGTTAAAAATATGTTAAAAATCATGATCAAAGTATGTTATTATGTTAATGATATTTTTTTAATTTTTTTATATTTAATTCTTTAATAGTATGTACTATTTTTGTAAAGGGTGCTCTTATTCAATATTTACCCAATCTACGACTTTGATCCCAAATCCTGATGTGCTGCTGCCAAATTCACTGTCTGTTTGGTAAGGTGAGATAGAAAGGGAGAGGAAGAGAGTGGAAATGGGAGAATATTGATTGTTTGGTAGGGATGAAATGCATGGAAATAGAGGAAAGGGTTGACGGGACCCACATAAAAAATTTATGCGCTAAATCGATTTAGTTGTTGTTTCCCTTATATTATTACTTCACGCAATGCCTATTACTTCACACAACTAAATTGATTTATGATTTACACAACAATTAAATTGATTTGTGTCCCTTATATAATAATAATAATAATAATAATAATAATAATAATAATAATAATATATAACCTTAACTTCTACTCGATTTCTCTTCAATTAAACAACCTTAACTTTTATTTTATTTCTCACTTATTGCTCTTCTCTTCTTTTCTCATCTCCTTACTTTCTCTCTCTCTATTTTCTTCCTATCTACTAAACACACCCAGTCATTCAACACTAGTGCATACGTGAGGTGAGTACTAGGAGTGATGACATTTGCATTTACATTTTTCAAAGAATAATTTATATGCTTATTATCCAAATGGTATTTCGGTGAATGCAACTGTTCTGCTTTTTAGGGTAACTATGTTATTAGTGTGAAATATCTACTAGCTTTGTCGATAATTAATCTCTGTCAAGAAATCTAGTTGACCATCTTTAGTGAAGTCTTCCCTCCCAATTACATTATTTTCATTTACAATACTCGAACCCAAAACCTAACTTAAAAGTCGCAATTGTTTTGTTTTTCGTATTATTTAAATATATTTAATCATTGTATTGCCCAATAAACTCAAAACCAAAAGATATACTTGCTAAAAAAAACTCAAAACATTGAAATAGATAAATGTTCAAGGTGATAATTGAATAGCATCAATTTTAGATTAAAAGGGATTACAAGAATTTTTACAATGAAAAATTAATTGAAATATATGTAAGTAAAGAACTGAAATTTTTTCAAGGTTATGTAAAAAGTATTGATTTAAATATTTTTAACCACTTATTGAACTGTACATATGATTGATGTGAAAAAGTGTTTGTGCATATATACTGTTACTTATACAAATGAAGATCTATGTCGGTTTCCCATATGTTGACAAAACAGTAATATTTGACATTTGAAAAAAAAAGTATAAAAGATGCAACTTTGATTAATATTTTGACTTTGAAATGTATAGTTACTTTTAATTAAACGAAAAAAAAAGGATCAAAACCATATAAGTCTCGCAGTAAAGGTCTGAGTTATTTTTATTGTTTGTGAAAATTTAGGTTACAAGAAGTCAAAGTGAATATTTTTGAAGGAAGATCATAATGTTGGAATAGTCTATCATAATTTGATCAAACCATAAAGGAAGAAAGGAGATAAAATCCTTACGATAGTAGTCTCTCATGATGAAGATGTTTTTCTAGTTGTAGAAAAAAATTATCCAAACCTCACATCAAATTATTACTTTTAGATAAATGACTAAGAATATCTTTTCAGATTACTTCTGATGAAGGATTTTTTTTTATCATATTAAAAAAGAGACTTTGGTGTAATGAACATGGGCAATCACGTCACAAGGTTATTGACATGCATTGATAATGTTTGATGACTAAAAATTAATAGAGGTAAGACACACCCTAAACATGCATTTGAACCTTATCTTTGTAGGAAAGCTAGATGAAATTAGGATGATAAATCATTTTCAGTGTGGGAAGATGGAAACTCAATAGAAGAAATATGATTGTTGCATGCTTAATGAAAGAAGGAAAACTCCTTGTACATTATGCAAAGAAAGTTATGCAAAAGAGAGGCTCTTCATACAATATAACTTGAATAGACAATGTAAAGCCAAACAATGCAAACTAGTCAAAAGATGGAACTTAGCTAGAGAGACTAACCTGGTTAGATGATGGTGCTCGGTTAGACAGAGCAACCTAACCAAACGATGTAAGATTACACTATTCAACCTAATTAGACAATACTACATTTGCAAATGGAGCAACTTGATTATATGAACCATCCACCTTAAATGATGGAAAAACCAAATAATGGAGATTGTTTAGACAAAACATAAACCCTAAGAGGTTTTTGTTTGAGGGGAAGCATATTAAGTGGAAGGGACTCACACTTGATGGAAGATCAAGTATGAAAGCACAACAAAGTTGATGGTGGATCCACATGAGGATCCTTATATCGAAAGTCTTTTTGACAATGTGTGGAAGTCAGGTAATGAGTTTCATTAATGCAAGCTAATGGCAGTCTGAGTATATCAAAAGTCCTCCTAGCAATGTAGGGGTCAAGCAACATGCCCTGTTAATATAAGCTAATGGTAGTACAAGTATAAGTAGTGCCACCACTAATTTAATACTCATGTATGAGAAGATTGAAGATCGATGATACCAATTGAGAAGGTTGATGACTAAGATGATACCAACCAAGAAGGTTGAAGATGATACTCTAATCAAGAATGTTGAAGATAATGACTAAGATGATGCTAACCAAGAAGGTTAAATATGATGACTAAGACGATATTAACCAAGAAGGTCGGAGACTATTACTAAGGTGTTGGTGTAGTAATGCCCATCAATTATGTCATAAAAGGGAGTTTTGTTAAAAATTTTCCATAATTAATAGAGGATACATTCAAGGAACCTTGCAAAGGGTGGCTATCCTTGACTTTGAAGCAATGTCACTAAAACCAAAGTTGGCAAGGTATCTCAAAAAA
Organism: Spatholobus suberectus; assembly: GCA_004329165.1. NCBI lineage: Eukaryota > Viridiplantae > Streptophyta > Magnoliopsida > Fabales > Fabaceae > Spatholobus > Spatholobus suberectus. The sequence continues at coordinate 79,141,250 of CM014733.1, forward strand.
ATGTACATACATAAAGTTATAAGAAGATTAATAATTTGTCTTTATATATATATATATATATATATATTTGCAATCATTCGTTACCTATTCTAAATAAAAGATTTAGAAGTTTGAGAGTGAAAGAAAAAGGACAAGTCTCTTAGTAAAGAAAGATATATACATTAATCCTTTAAAGAGAGATACCCATTTAAGTGAAGGAAAATTTGTAATTATAAATCATCCTTATTAAGTGAGACAATTGAGAGATCTTTTTGTATCAAGAGAGAAACATTACCATCCTACTTTCAATGGTGAATGTATTTTTGCTAAATTAGGTACCGATGTTTTTTCTTACCCACATTGAAGAAGTTTTATGTTAAAAATTTTTGCCTTCATTCTTTTACCTTCACACACTTATTTCATTTCATTTGGTACTTATTTTAAGTTTCCAAGAAGAAAAATTTAGCCATTAACACCTAGCTAAAAAAACTTATATGTTTGACATCGAATATAAGATTTAGATATGATAATTTTGAAAGTAATTGCAGGTAGTATGACATGCTTTTTTGATAGTTATTTTATATTTAGGTTGAAAGAGCAAGAATCGCACAAGAAGGGGGGTTGAATTGTGCATTTTTTTTTAAAAAAACTTTTTAACTTAAAAGCAAGTTCGTAAATGATTTAAGCAAAGGATAGGGAAGAACAAGAACACAGAGAATTTATACTAGTTCATTCAACCTTGAGCTACGTCTAGTCCCTTCACCTAGAAGGTATTTACTAACTAATCTTAGGTTACACAAGTATTCTTCACAGCCTCTTCAGGCTTTATAACGTAATTACCTCAGATTGCTTCACAACCCAAGCATTCTTTCTCACTAAGTCTCTCTAGGCTTTCACAACAAATACAATTGTTTACAACGAAATTCAACTCACAAAGTGAGAACGTAAAAGATTAAGCACAAAACAAGGAATTGTTTCAAAGAATATTTAACTATCGTCAGTGGATGCAAGAAAGCAATTTTTTTTTAGTTTCTCTTGTTGTGTCACTTGGTTTCTTCGCATCTATGTCCATTCTTCTTTCTTGATAAATATATAGTCTTCAGCGAAAAAGAGCCGTTGAAGATGACTTAGCTTTAGTCTTTAAGAAAGAGGCGCACGTATTGAGCTTTCAGACAGGTCAGAAAAGACAGCTTATGAGCTTGCACCAAAACAAAAAAAATAGGATTGTGTTGACAGTCTGCTTTTCTGAACATTCTTCATTTGACTTGGCAGTTAGGTAAGTTGACTTCCTTTTTCTGTAAAGCTGCGCCTTTGCACTAGAATATTTCTGTCTACCATTTAATGCTTGAAACATTTGAACGTTAGATCTTAAAATGGTAAGGCATTAGTCTCGAAGTTTGCATACATAAAAGACGTCTAGATTGGATGAGTATAATACTAGCATCTGAGCTTAAGACACAGTCCATGAAAAGAGACTTACTCTTGGACGGTCCTTATATGTGAGTTTATTAAGCGCTCGTTAAGACTGGCGCGTTGGATGCAGTAAATTTGTTAAGTTTAAACAGAGACTTAAACTTTAATAAGTTTGTTATCTTCAAAACTTTGAAGGACTAGACGCTTCAACGTCTTTGGTTCCAATAATCTCCCCTTTTTTGATGATGACGAATCTTATTAATTTTTAAGTTTTATGAATATATATCATAAAGAGAACGCATGTATAGCTAGGTTTCGATGAACTTACTATGCTCCCCCTGAGTCTGATATGTTATATTTAACGTACTTGAGACACACAAGATATTAGTCTAGATAAACATCCAAGTATTAGAGTATAGAAAGTTTATGCATGAATGTTATGTAATACAAAAGGAACGAGTATTAGAGTGATCAGATCTTAGAGCAGTCAGAGATTATCAAAGCAATCATTCAGAGTAATAACATAATTAAGGCATCAGAGTAAACAAAACAATAAAAAACTTGAGAACAAATCATATAGAAAGCTTATACTTTTTTTTTATAACAAAACTTAAGACCATATACAGATAACTTTATTTTATTTCTCCCCCTTTGGCATTATAAAAAAGAAGAAGAAGAAGAAGAAGAAGGGAGTATCATCATAGTCACTTGGGTGCTGAGGGAGGTGGAGGTGGAGAAGGTTGCGGTGTGCGTACAAGTTCTTGTTGGTTTTGGAGGATTTGTTGGAGAAGTGTGAATATGGGTTGTAGTTGGCTAGTGACGTACTGTTAGACGACAAGGTCAACAATGGAGATAGGTGGAGGGGCAGTAGTGGAGATGGAAAGGCTTGCGGATGCTTGAGAACCGGGAGTAGGCAGTGGTGGAGGTGTTGGTGAGGGTGGTTGAGAAGGGGTTAGTGGGTGAACTTCAATGGGTGGAGGTGGTGCTTCTAAGAATAGAAGGTTGGGAATTTGGAGTTGGTATAGACGCGGTGTTTCCTAAGGGTAAGGTGGTTTGAAGATGTTGGGATGAGTTAGGGCAGCAATGATAGTGTAAAGAATGGAGGTTTCTGTACCAAGAATTGGACGCGCATCAGGCAGACGAATGAAGGCGGTTGAAGTGTCTGAAAAGTGAAAGACACGAGGTGGACGCTGCGTGTACTCACAACTCTTTGCTGTTTGAATTTCGGCCTTGTCATCTTGTGAGATTCCGCTATTGGATCCTTCTTGTTCACAAGTGAACATATGCTACTGCTAGAAGCATTCAGTGTCGTCCTCATCCATGTCTTATGAAAGACGCTAAGCTATCTACCATTCAGGAGTAATGGTTGGTTGATGTTGAATTTTAGCTCTAGATAGTAGCAGCAAAGAAAGCAGCTTGGTCAGTATCTTCTCCTTCTTGTTATTAGCATCCAAGGTTAGAAGCCTTAGGCAGATGCAGTCGGGTTGAACGCAGACGATTGTGGGCTGTCTGGTGTATTGAGAGGGTGGAATGAATAGTTAATTCTTCAAGTTAGCAGAGCTCTTGATAGAGTTGCAAAACACGTGGTCGAAAAGAGAGGGGAAGAATCCAACTTCTTCAGGGTCTAATGGCCTAAACTTCAATTCTGCTGGCCTTAAGTGGACAGTTTGTTTGGACGCTCTACTACGCCTTTGATGCAAAGCCTGTTCAATTTCTTCCACTAGAGGTACTCAATGTTGAAGTACTCTAAGAGGATAGGTAGTTAGGCGCCAGGCTCGTGCAAGTCTTGGATATTTCTTTTTGATAAACAGCTTAAGCGGCAAATGTTCAATGGATCTAAGAGGTATAGCCAAGTAAGCTTCAGATGGTTGATGGACATAGTCGTCCATGTACTTGTCAAACGAAGCTGGCGAGTAGTCAAAGCCAAAATCTGGCTTAGGAAGAGGCTCTGAATGCAGGATGATAGCATTGTCGTCCACTAAATTTTGCTGGTTCCCTTCAACAAACAATAATGACCACTATTGTTTGATTCTTTTCAAGTCTTCTTGGTGGGTGGATGATGTGGCTATGGGAATGATGGAAGATGAAAAAGGTTGTTTGGTGGGCTTGATGGAAAGATATAGTTTAGTGAGTTCAGGGGTGGGTATGGTGCAGGTATAACCTTCATCACTAGGTAATAACATCTTTGGTTTAGGTGCGACTTTTGTTTGGGTTTGTGTTTGGTCAAAGAGTTGCTTAGCAAGTTCAACAATTAGAGTTTCAACAAAATCAACTTCTGATTCAACAGTAGTAGGAGCAGATAACTTACTTTTCTTTGGCTGTGTTGCTGTTGGTTGTGATTTTGTAGGTCATTTGGATGGTTGAGAGGGTTGGATGGCTAGTGGTTGTGGTTAGGGTGGAACTGCTACTACGATAGTCTTTTGTCTCTTCAAAAGAACTTTGATGGGTGCATCATCCTCATCATTTGATTCCACTGTCAGTTGGAGTCTTTTCTTGGCAGGTGCTGGTGCAGGTGCAGCAGCAAGTGCAGAATGTGGAAGTGGAGCAAGTGCAGGAGAAGCTGGCAGAGTTTGAGGCTGTTGGGACGTAGACCTCGTTACTCTGGATGTCTTAGCCTTGGACGGTCTCTGTCGAGTAGACGGTCTGGCAACAACTATTAGATGGATGAATGAGGCTTCATCATCCATTGGCTCTGCTGGTTGAACGACTTCCTCTTCTGCTTGTTGAGGCATCTCCTCAACAGGTTCCTCTTTAACTTCTACCAATTTGGTCGTTGCTTTCAAAGGCTTCAACACAAAACCAGCATTCATCTGGGTAATGTTGTTGTGTCTAAACGGTAACTGGGCAAACTTGTGGCCATCACCTAGTGTTCTGATTTGAGCCTACTCACCAACAGACAGAGCAAAGAAGGCATGATATACCTTCTGTATCTAGAAAACTTTGTTCAGGAGTGTAGCATAGGTGATTTGGTCATGTTCTCCTCGTCCCTTCATGGTCTTCATGATATTGCTTAGGATGAGGCGAGGCAAGTTGAACTATTGTCCAGTGATCATGTGGAACAACGCGAACTTATACAGAAAGGTTACGCTATCCTTGGACCCAGTCTTGTACAGTATACCCTTATTCAGAAACTGTTGGTATACTTTGCCTTCTTTTATCAACCTATTGCACTCAACAGGGCCTTCGCCTTCTGGTCCCATCAAAGTGGCGTTTACGGTTTCATGACCTCCGAAACTGTTTTCCTAGCCATTTTTGATGCAAGAGCCAGCCTTTTCGCAGACAATGGCTTGCGTAATGCTCCCAAGGTCCAGTGTGACCGTCACACCCAGTACAGTGCCAACAATGTTGGATTTAGTGAATTTCGCAGACTTCTAGAGCCATCTGATGAGCTTTGGGTAGATGATCTCGTTCAGGTGGAAATAGTTGAGGATTTCACATCTCATCAAGTTGTCTTTCACCTTCACAGCCATGTCATCGAGAGCTTGTATGTGAAAACAACTCTCTATCAAGACAATAGCCTTGTCTAGACTCTCCACATGAGCCACAGCCTTTATGGCAGCATCGGTTTTCTCCATCATCATTGTTGAAAGATCGAGGGTTTAGGGTTTGAGAGTTTTTAAGATAGAGAATGAGAGTTTCTTAGATAGTAAAAGTCAAGTAAGTGTTTAGTTGCAGGTGTTTGAGTGTATAGGAAGGAAACTGATGGGATTCTATTTTGGCAATTTTTCAAATTTGAAGAGAGAGATAAAATGCATTTAATGCTGGTCATGTGCACACGTTTCACTAGGGCAGTTATTCGGTGCATAAGTGACTCAAACAAGAATAAAGCATTTATTTCAAATCATTATAAGTGAAAACATGATTATGTACGAATGAAGATTTTTATGCACATATATATGTACCATTTATGGAATGCAAACAGTCATGCTTATGGATGCATGTATGATGGACGTTGTAATGATAATGGACGCCATATGACATTAGACGCTGCTAGTCTTTGGATGGTTAAGGCACATAAAAATAAACTATTTCTTTGTAAATTCCATACCAAGACGATCACGAATATAGATGAGTTTATCTTCAGGAAGTGATTTTGTAAATATGTTTGCTAGTTGATTTTCAGTATAAATAAATTGAATATCAATAACCCCTTTCTGAACATAATCTCTCATAAAGTGATGTTTTGTTTCAATGTGCTTTGCTCTAGAATGCAATATAGGATTTTTAGATAAGTTTATAGCAGTAGTATTATCACAAAGAATAGAAATTTTACTCTCATAGATACTGTAGTCCTCTAGCTGATGCTTGATCCACAAAATTTGTGAGCAACAAGACACTACTAAAATGTATTCTGCTTCTGCTGTGGATAGGGCAATCGTCCCTTGTCTTTTGCTCGTTCAAGAGACAAGATTTCCACCAATGAGGTGACATCCTCCACTGGTGCTTTTACATTCTATTTTGTCTCCCACATAGTCAGCATCATAAAATCCAACCAACATGTATTCTTTATTCGACTTAAAGCATAAACCAAGGTTACTGGTTCCTTTTAAGTATCTAAATATTCTCTTTATTGTTGTGAGATGTGTTTCTCTGGGATCAAATTGAAAACTAGCACATAGACATACACTAAACATGATATCAGGTCTGGATGCTGTAAAATATAGTAGAGATCTTATCATACCTCTGTATGTGGTTTCGTCTACCTTTTTGGATGTGTCATCCAGTCCAATTACTAAAGATGGATGCATTAGTTTGTTCATTTCTTTGGCTTCATCCATTTTGTACTTCTTGAGAGGTTCTTTTGCATACTTCGTTTGATGTATGTATATGTTGTTGTTAGTCTATTTCACTTGTAATCCCCGAAAGAATTTAAGTTCTCCCATCATGCTCATTTCGAATTCTACTGTCATAAGCTTAGAGAAATCCTTGCACAAAGCGTCATTAGTAGCACCAAATATGATATTGTCCACATATATTCGTACAATAATAAAATGTGATTGGATGTTTTTGCGAAATAGAGTAGTATTTACTTTTCCTCTTGTGAAACCATTTTCTAAAAGAAAAGAACTTAACTTTTTATACTAAGCTCTTGGAGCTTGCTTAAGTCCATATAGGGCCTTTTTGAGTTTGAAAACATGTTTAGGATAAGTATCAGACTCAAAACTAGGAGGTTGTTTCACATAAACTTCCCTATTTATTATACCATTGAGAAATGCACTTTTTACATCCATTTTATAAAGCTTCATATTACTATGAGCAGCAAATGAAAGTAAAACGCGAATAGCTTCTAGTCTAGTTACAGGTGCAAAAGTTTCAATAAAGTTTATACCTTTTTGTTAAGAGTAGCCTTGAGCCACAAGTCTGGCTTTATTTCTTACCACTTTGCCTGCCTCGTTTAGCTTGTTGCGAAATACCCATTTTGTTCAAATGATGGATTTATCTTTAGGTGTAGGAACTAGCTTCCACACGTCGTTTTGTTCAAACTGTCTTAGTTCTTCCTTCATGGCATTAATCCATCCTTCGTCTAGAAGAGCTTCGTTTACTGTCTTTGGTTCCATCTGGGAGATTAAGGCAGTTTGAGCTTGCTCTTTGAAGGTTGATCTTGTTTGGACATGATCTCGTACACTTCCAAGAATTTGATCTTCTGGACAATATGTCTTCATTTGCCATTGTTGTCCAGTTGGTTCCTTTTCTTCTGTCTTTAGGTCGTCCAACTAGGTTCTGGACGCTGGTTGGTTTGTATCGTCCAACTTCATATTTGCAAATGATTCGTCTAGCTCTGATAATTCTATATCAGGCTTATTGTCATTAAACTTTACATGAATGGGTTCTTCAACTGTTAAGGTTATAGAGTTGTACACTCTATATGCCTTGGACGTTTCAAAATATCTTAACAATATTCCATTAGCACACTTAGAATCAAACTTTCCAAAATTATCCTTAATGTTTAAAATGAAACATTGACACCCAAAAGGATGAAGATAAGATATGTTGGGTTTTCTTCCTTTCCACAATTCATAAGGAGTCTTTTCAAAATAGGTCTAATATATATTATATTTTGTAAATAACATGTAATGTTTACAGCTTCAACCCAGAAGTGTTTAAGAGTAGAGTTATCATTAAGCATGGTTCTAGCCATTTCTTACAATGACCTATTCTTTCTCTCTACTGCACCATTTTGTTGAGGTGTACTTGGCACAGAGAAGTTGTGGAGAATTCCATTTTCCTCACAGAACCCTTGAAAACTTTCGTTTTCAAACTCTCCTCCATGATCACTTCTAATTGAAGCTATGTAAACACCTTTTTCATTTTGAATTCTTTTGCAAAAGATGGAAAATATTTTGTAAGACTCATCCTTGTGTTTTAGGAACATGACCCATGTCCATCTAGTATAGTCATCTACTACAACTAACCCATATCGTTTTCCATTAAGAGAGACTGTTCTCGTAGGTCCAAACAAATCAATATGTAGAAGTTCAAGTAGTTTAGTTGTGGAAACAATATTCTTTGAATCAAAAGAGCTTTTCACTTGTTTCCCCTTTTGACATGCATCACAGAGAACATTAGATTTGTATACAAGATTTGGAAGTCTTCTTATAAGGTTATGCTTATTTAGCTTTGAGATTAACCTCAAGCTTGCATGTCCAAGTTTCTTGTGCCAAATCCATTGATTCTCATTGCTGGATACTAGACATGACACATTTTGATTTGTTAGATCGTTCAAATCAATCTTATATAGATTGCTTTGCCTCTTAGCTAAAAATAATATGGATCCATCCAATTTTTTGACTATACATTCATATTTGTTAAAGGAGACACTATGTCTACTGTCACATAATTGACTTATGCTCAGTAAATTATGTTTAAAGTCCTTCAACATATAGAACATTTTCAATAGAGGGAAGATGGTGTTTACCAATTTTACCTATACCTGTTATTTTACCCTTCTGATTTCCTCTAAAGGTGACCCATCCACCATGCTTTGGTTGAAGGTTTTGGAACATAGACTTTTCGCCTATCATGTGTCATGAGCAACCACTGTCCAGGTACCATGATTGGTGTTTCCTTTCTGTTGTCAAGCAGATCCGCAACAGGAATTATGATGGACTTAGGTCCCCAAATAGAGTTGGGTCCTTTCTTGTTAGTTCTGAAGGCATTAGACACCTTCTTGACTGGACGATGAAAACATCTTAAAGATTCATGACCAGTTTTTTCATAGTATTTGCAATAAGCAATTGTAACGACCTTCTATCGCCACAGTACTACATACAACCCCATAGATAATTAAGATATTTAATAATAAGTAACCAACATGCTATATAAAAATATACATATAAGACACAAAATAATACGGTATACAACCCCAAATATCCAAAAGTACGAGAGATACAAAAACAAAACTCCCTATAGCTAGTCAACTATACAATATATACATCCAAAATCCAAAGAGAAATGAGCTTCCAGAAGAGCTCTACCCAAGAAAGGCCTTCAACCTCTCCTACTAGAACATCCACTATCAACTACGAGATGTAGGATCTGCTGGAGTCTCTCCCTCTACTCCCACGCCAAAATGACGTGATCATCATAGTCACAACAACAACAACCATACCAAAACAAAACAACAAGACAAGAGTAAGCTTGCATAATAAAACCACGCAATATACACAATTCATATTTTATCATCATCAACATACCAAGATAGAATCCAAATCATCAAAGAAATAGGTCTACATACCATACAACACAACACATCATGCTGTCAACCCCATATGTTAATGTATGAATGACACAACTCTCGAGAGATTTTTAATCTCAAGCGATCAGCCAGATCTTATCCCCTACCATGGCCATCTAGCACTATTCAGGAATTGCCAAAACTCTGATAAGTTGAATAAGCTTATGATTGTCAGGATAAGTGTATGTGGGTGGTGGTATACCGCGGCACAAGGCCTGCACTGCCTTGGCCCCCTGCAGGATTTACCCATCCACTCATCCCTTAGGCCTAGCTTTTCGACCCTACTTCTCATCCAGACACTAGGTTGGAAGGTCGTTTAAGCGGCAGCTCTGTTCACCCCTAACTTCCATGTCTACCTGCATACGGCATGAGGCTCCTATAATCTCAGCCAACACATATACATGAATGCATACAATATACCACAACATCGGCCTAACAACAACAAATCAACATATGCATATATATATATATATATATATATATATATATATATATAAGGCGACATATGCACACCATGTGGCCTACTCAGCACCACCTGTGGTCCAACAACTACTATCAACACCATACAGGCCTATTCCAGCCTCAAGCATAGTCAATAGGTAAGGCCCTATCCAAGTAGCCCACCTCATGAGAAACCTCATACAACAATATCATACACAACAAGTGGAGGTCCTATCTAAGCAACCTTCCACTTCACAACCAATCCAACAATCAACTACAATTTGAAAACCAAGACCTTCTTTGAAAAACCATTTGGAAGATTGGCAAATCTTCAATTCACAAAACTCTTCAAAATAATTCAATTTCTTTAATTTAGAGAAATCGTATTTAAACTAGACTACTTTCCATCCTTCTCAAATAGAACTTTTTGAAAATGTATAATACCCTTTTTGTATGTGTATATACATAATATTTCACAATTTGAAACGAAAACTTTAAAATCTAAAATAGTACATTCAATTCTGAAATAACAAATTAAGTATTGTAGTAATATATTATATCAGTTTAGTAAAAATGCACCAGAATTCGTTTTCTGGCAGGGATAATCGATTATGGATTCTCAAAATCGATTATTCTAGAACCAGTTTTAGGAAAAAAAAAATTATTAAAGCTCAGATAATCGATTATGTGATCCCATAATCGATTATACCCAAACAAAATCACGAAAACAGCTTTTGAAACTCCAGATAATCGATTATGTGATCCCCATAATTGATTATTTGTGACGAATTTTCCAAAAAATGCGATTTTCTACGGAGAAACTCAAGCTTTTCAACCAAATAACCCAGATTTTCGAATCAATGGAGTTCCAACAACATCAATCCACCTCAACCAAGCTCATACACATCAGATTTCATAACAAATTCAACATTTTATCACAAAATCATCAATTTCTCATCCAAATCTCAATTTTTCCCCCAAAACCCATTTTCAACCAAAACCAACGAAAATGGCAACATCCACAAAGATTCAACCGTTTTCAAAACAAGAAATCAACATACCAACAGTTACTAATACAAAACAACCGATTTGTAAGCTTCACTTACCTCTAAAAGTCTCTGAATTTCAATTTTGGTTCTTTGAAAAAACTTGTGTCTTGAGCCAAAACCTTCCACAGATTTGTTCTTTCTCTCACCACAATCACTAAGTCGGGCTTGGAAATCCTTTTACACACTTATCAACTTCAGATTTTTAGAGAGAGATTGAGAGAGAATGAAGAGAGAGAAAGAGAATGAGAGAATGAGGGAAATTCCTCCCTCCCCTTCCCTTATATACTCGACCTCCCCAGAACTCTCACACGCACTTTTGGTCAACTGAGGCCCAAATCTCACCAAACCACTCATCTTATCTCAAAACTAGTCCAACTTAACTGTTTTCTCTCAAAATCCCAAAATCACTTTCACAACATATCCAAATTGGCTCAAGCATATATTTCAAATGTCCTAAATTCAAACCAGAATCTCAAACAAACAACACCAAACCATCACTACATACAACATACCATACATAACAACAATTCATTTATTTCTTTTAATCACCTAGATTATATATCAAAATTTCACTTTTTAGTTATTAAAACACTTTATCATGCATTAAGAAAAACATGATGTTACAGTAATAACTTTGGATGTTCCAGTTGCTCCCTTTTTAACAAAGCCAAGTCTAGATTTGTCATATAAACTTCATCTATAAGACAGGATTTTATTTAAATTCTCAATCCCATTAATGAATTTGGATAGGCTTTCCTTCAGGTGAGTAACTTCTTTTTGAAGTTCTAATGCTTTATTAGAAGGTGTCACTTCTGGAATGTCCTTTATTTTTAATTTTCATCTTCTTTTAAAACGTTTTCATAATTTTCTTAAGCGAATTAAATTCCTTTGTTATTTTAGAAAATTTCTTTTTCAATTCTTTATATCCTACTGAAAGAGTTAAGGAATTAGCAACCAGTTCATTATATACTTCTTGAAGAGAAAATATGTCATCAAAGTTTACCTTTCGTCTTGCTTATCTTCTGAGCTCTCTGAATTGGTCTTCGCCATGAGACATAGATTTACTTCTTCCTCTCCTTCTTCTCTAGACGAGGATAGCTCCATGTCCTCCCAAGTAGCCATGAGTCATTTCTTCTTCTTTTTGAAGATAGTTTTCTTTTTCTTCTTTTGCAAGCTTGGACATTTAGCTTTGAAGCGTCCAAGCTTTTTACATTCAAAGCATACTGAATGACTATTCTCCTTGGGATCCTTGCCAAACTTCTTCGTGAAGTTTCTAGCTTTGGATCTTCCTTTCTTCCTCTACATGGCGTGGGTTTTTCTTGATATGAAGGATATCTCATCCTCATCAAAGTCATCTTCTTCGGATGCTTCCTCAAAAGATTCTTCTGTGCTTAGGGCTTTGGACGGTGACCCTTTTGTTGGACGTTGGACGCTTAAGGCGATAGACTTTCTTTTCTGTCCTTTGTTCTGTTTTAGCTCTAACTCGTGAACCTTAAGAGTTCCAAGTAACTCTTCCATGGAGAGTGCTGTTAGATCCTTGGACGCTCTCAATGCTGTAAACTATGGTCTCCACTGTCTAAGCAAACTTCTCAAAATTTTGTCAATATGATCATAATTATCATAAGTCTTACCTAGAGATCTCAGGATATTAATGGTGGTTTGAAATCTACCAAACATTAGCTCAATAGTTTCATTATCATCCATAGTAAAGAGTTTATATTGTCTTACAAGTAAGCTAAGTTTAGATCTCTTTACTTGTGAGGTACCCTCGTAAGCAAGAGTGAGAGTATCCCACATCTTTTTGGCACTTCTTAAACTATGCACTTTCTCATATTTTGATTCAGATAAAGCGCACAAAATAACATTTCTAGCTTTAGAGTTAAGAAGGTACCTTTGTTTGTGAACTTTGTCCATTGACCTCTAGTTAACTCAGTTTCAGTTTGGTCCAAGGGCAAATAGTCAGCAGTTTCTACCACATCCCACATGTCTACGTGGCAAGCATCGAAGAAGGCTATCATTCGTTGCGTCTAGTAGTCATAATTTTGACCTTTGAAGAGCGGTGGTCTGTTTACAGCTTGTCCTTTGTTGTCTATGAATACTTAGGATCTTTTTACCCCTGCACTGTTAGATGCTCAACCCCAAGAGGTCAAGCTCTAATACCAATTGAAAGAGCAAGAAGTGCACAAGAAGGGGGGTTGAATTATGTATTTTTTTTAAAAAAAAACTTTTCAACTTAAAAGCAAGTTCGTAAATGATTTAAGCAAAGGATATGGAAGAACAAGAACATAGAGAATTTATACTGGTTCACTCAACCTTGAGCTATGTCCAATCTCTTCACCCAAAAGGTATTTACTAACCAACCTTAGGTTACACAAGTATTCTTCGCAGCCTTTTCAGGCTTTACAACGCAATCACCCCAGATTGATTAACAACCTAAGTATTCTTTTTCACTAAGCCTCTCTAGGCTTTCACAACAAATACAGGTGTTTACAATGAAATTCAACTCACAAAGTGAGGATGTAAAAGATTAAGCACAAAACAGGGAATTGTTTCAGAGAATATTCAACTATCGTCCAGTGGATGCAAGAGGGCAATTTTTTTTTTAGTTTCTCTTGTTGTGTCACTTGGTTTCTTTGCATCTATGTCCATTCTTCTTTCTTGATAAACATATAGTCTTCAACAAAAAAGAGTCGTTGAAGATGACTTAGCTTTAGTCTTCAAGAAAAAGGTGCACGTTTCGAGCTTTTAGACATGTCAAAAAAGACAGCTTATAAGCTTGCACCAAAACGAAAAATGCAAGACTGTGTTGATGGTTTGCTTTTCTGAACATTCTTCACTTGGCTTGGCAGTTAGGTAAGTTGACTTCCTTTTCTATAAAGATGCGCCTTTGCACTAGAATATTTTTGTCTACCATTTAATGCTTGAAATATTTGTACATTAGATCTTCAAATGGTAAGGCATTAGTCTCAAAGTTTGCATACATAAAAGACGTATAGATTGGATGAGTATAATACTAGCGTCTAAGCTCAAGACACAGTCCATGAAAAGAGATTTACTCTTGAACGGTCCTTACATGCAAGTTTATTAAGCGCTCGTTTAAGACTGGCGTGTTGGACGCTGTAAATTCGTTAAGTTTAAACAAGACTTAAACATAAGTTTGTTATCTTCAAAACTTTGAGAGACTAGACGCTTCAACGTCTTTGGTTCCAACATGGGTTATTATTAACATACAATCACTTTTTTCTCATATCATTTTCACTCCATTTTTTTGTCATTTCTTCTTTTTTTTTATCAGATCAATTATCACATTTATTGTAACACCCATTCATTTAATTATAATCTATATTAATTTAGTTATTTAATTATTACGGATAAAATTTTTCTGATTCTTCAAATAGAATTTTTTTAAAATTAAACAAATTTGAAAATGGTAGTAAAATGTGAAAGATGGAAGCTATATATATATATATCATGATTTGGGTAATACATAAAAGTCATAAAGTACAGAAAAGGAAACAAAAAATACACCAAAAGATAAATATTACCTAGACTAATATATACATAATTTTCATAAAAAATAAATTTCTAATAATTAATTTTAATTTTTATTAATTTATTTCAAATTATATATATATATATATATATATATATATATATTGTATTTTAAGCTAGAAAATTCATAAAAAATCTATTTTAATTCAATAAATACCAAAAATTTTATGAAAATTCTAAAATTAAATATTTTACTTATAAATAAAATAAAATTATCATTTTCACCATTTCTGGACGTCAAACCAATACTGGCTAGGCTTAATAGACATTGAGGAGCATTTTAATCATTTTGTATCGAAATTCTAGAAAATTCTTAGAAAATTTCTAAAATTATATTTTAATATATATGATATAATTTCAAGCTTAAATTGGCATTTTAATGTCAATTAAATATTTTTCTCATTTCCGTTTTTAATGTTGAGAAATAAGAGTAAAATAATTTTTTTTAATTTTTTCGGGCTTCGGTTCAGAAAAATTATTAAAAATGACAATTAGATAGCTCTCAACATTCTGAATCTAACCACAAAAACAGAATTTTGAGATTTCTTCCCAATTCGTTAAAATTAAATTGTCAAATATTAGAAAAACAATTGAAAATTGAAATAGGGTTGTTATATTTCTTACTATTTTTCTCTAAAATAAAATTTTTATAATGAAATATACTTTGTATTTTTAAAATTTTTTGAATCAAAAAGTCTCTGGTTGGTTTTTGCAACCAACTAGGGGTATTTTTGTCATTTTACAAAAATATTTCAATAAATTCCTGAAAGTTTTCTAAAATTATTATTAATTATTCTAAGTATATTGATGATTTAAAAATAATTTTAAAACACTTTTAACTATTTTTTATTTATTAATTCTATTATCTAATGAAATAGTTATTTTACTAATTTTTGGATTCTATTCCCTAAAAAAAATATAAATTAAGTACTATTTATTAATATGAACGTAACTGTGAGGATCAAATTTTTGAGATTTTCATTCTTTTCTCAGAAATAAATGCAGAAAAATTAAGAAAACAATTTAATAGACAAAAATAGAGGTGTTACATTTATCACTTTTTCTTTCTTCTTTTTTCTTTTTTCTTTCCATCTACCCCATCACCACAAAATGAATGAACATTAATCATTTTCCTTTATATTTATAAGAGTCAAAACTTTGCTACTTTCATTTTGAAAATTTTACTAATGAAATTTTTAGTTTCATTTTCTTTATTGTGTATTTGTTTTGAGAAGACAACATAATTTCTGCAATGACAAAAGTAACTATAATAAATCTCCACTTAATTTTATTTTGATATATTAAAAAATTAATAAAATATAAACTAAAAAAATTTGAGCCGTTAAATCAGAAGTACGGGAGCCTGCAATGACTTTCTGACTACAAGAAAATTGGGTTGGCCTTGAAAATAATATATTTGATTTAGTTCTTTAAAATTTGATGATATTGAGATTTGACTATATCTATTAATAACGAATATTTTGAAAAAAAACACTATTCAAATATCTAGGAAAAAATATAAACAGCAAAACATTTATATCATTGACCATCAGTTTTATTTACTAAAACGGAAAAAGTACAATTAAAAAGATGAAAAATGTAATATATATATATATATATATATATATATATATATATATATGTTGACAATGTAAAACATTATAAATTTGTTAAATTTTAAAATAACTATAGTCATGTTTATTAAACTGAGATATTTTCAAGACACTTGCATGAATAGGACGGCAATTTTGTATTCTAAAGATGAGTATTTTATAGGAAAATTTAGGCCTACTTGATTGAAAAATATTTGATTGTTACTAATAGTCATAAAGAAATATCATTACGCTTTCATTTAATTTTTAGCTTTTTAATATTTATACAAGAAGTTGTGAAAATAATTATCTTTTATAAATATGTATAAAAGCAAAAAAGAAACTTTATCAAACTGAACATATTATCTATTAGGAGAAAGAGCGGGACGTCTTGTGTCTCTTTTTATTTTTTAAAAATAAAAATAAAATAAAAGAGAGACTGTGGTAGATAGTTTAAAAGTAGTTAAAAAATAAAATAATGAATAATTTAGAAATTAATTAAAGAATATTATAGTCTAATAAAAGTGAAGAACAAAAATAGTATCTTTTTAATTATAATAGTTATATTATCTATAAAAGCAAAAAGAAACTTACTTTTTTTTTTTTTTTGAAATCAAGCAAAAAAGAAACTTTATCAAACTGAACATACATAATTTTTAAGATTTTAAAAGAACTTCATGACGAAGAAAGGAAAGAGGAAGTATATCCAAAGCAGAAATGATAAACAAAACTGTCGAACCGACAAATAAACCGCCAAAACATCGACACGTAACACAGTGCACACATGAGTCACCAATCTTCCTCTATAAAACCTCAACTCCAAAGGCATGGCCGCATCACAAACAAAGCGGGAACTGATAAACATTGAACATTCCACTTCTACCCTCCGCCGTTAACCATCACTTGGAGTCACCGCCACCCTCTCAAACAACTTCAACGAAGGAACAACACTGCATCAGCACCAGTTATTGCACCCACCACATATCACAGTTATATGCTACAGTTAGTTGCACCCAAAACACACAACAGAAAGTTCAGTGTTTGTGACACAGAGAGAAAGAAAGAGAGGGTTCTTCTTCTTTCTCTCTCTATCTTTCTATAAAAGTTTCAGTTCTTTTAATCTCCTTGAGAACTTCGCTTCCTCATTCTTTTATTGCACAAGTGATGGAACAGAAAAGCATTCTGATATCGGCTTTGAGTGTTGGGGTGGGAGTAGGAGTGGGAATTGGATTGGCTTCTGGACAAAGCGTTGGCAAATGGGGAGCCAACATTTTACCCTCCAACGCTATTACTGCTGAGAAGATGGAGCAGGAAATGCTCAGACAAATTGTTGATGGAAGAGAAAGCAACGTCACTTTTGATAAATTCCCTTATTACCTCAGGCATAGCACCAAAAACCTTTGCTCCTTAATTTGTTTCCTCTTATAATTTCTAATGTTTTGTGGATGCAAACCAGCATGGTCTTATTTTATATTTAATCATTCATATATATATAGTATGCAACTTTATTTTTTTTCCTGTGATTATGGAAAATGAGCATAATTTGATAGATTAATTGGTGATAAGAACTAAGAAATATGTGGCATGCATAAATATTTGATCTGAGTGGTTTTCTTTCTATTTGACATGACTCTGAAAAACTCATTAGGAAGCCTGGCAAATTACACGTATATCACATACAGGTACTGGCTAAAGATGATTTTCCAGATTAACCTTACATAATCTTGTATATGGCGATAATATATAATTTGTTAGGAAATTTCATCTAATGAATGTATTACTGACAAATAGTTTATTAGATAGCAGATACTAATCCATTCCATGCCTTCATTGTTGCACTCGATGATGAAGGCTTGGTTTCACCATATATCTGAAATGGTCACTTTATATTATAAATTCAATCTATAACTCTTCACATCCTATATGTGATAACAGTGAGCAGACACGGGTTTTGCTGACAAGTGCTGCTTATGTCCATTTAAAGCACGCTGAGGTTTCCAAATATACACGTAATCTTGCTCCTGCAAGCCGGACTATTCTGCTCTCAGGGCCTGCAGGTTAATTACTTGGCATCTGTTGTTTTCTATTGATAAGGGATTTGCTAACTATATCTCCCACTCCCCCCTTTTCATGTCTTAAAGAACTTTATCAACAGATGCTTGCCAAGGCTTTAGCTCATTACTTCGAGGCCAAGTTGCTTCTGTTAGATTTAACTGACTTTTCGTTGAAGGTGAGTGTAAGAAGTTTTTGAGTCAATATAACTCGTTTCTACTTTCTTCTGTTACTTATGTATGTAATGGTTGGCTTGCCATTTGTGCAGATTCAGAGTAAATATGGTTCTTCCAACAAAGAATCTGTAAGCTATTCCTGAATTATCTTTTATTGCTTTTACTTGTGTGTTCTGTCAACAGTATTCTGTCCAGAATACTGGTGCTAATACTGGTGCTTACCATCATAGATAAATTTATTGTTCTTTCTTGACCTGAAGTTTGGCTGCATATCTTCTTTTTCTTTGTTTCTTATTATAGTCTTTCAAAAGATCCACTTCAGAGTCTACTTTGGAGAGGCTATCTGATCTATTTGGGTCATTTTCAATCTTTTCACAAAGGGAGGAGCCTAAAGGTACAAATTGATTAACGTCTTCTGATCCTTGGCAAAGAGTTAGATTCATAATCAACCAAAAGCTTTGTCAATCTCTAATATAAGTTTTTTCAGCCTTGGTTTGGTTTCAAGAATAAGTTTTACCTTATATGTGGAGAAAAGTCATAATAATGGTAACTTTAATTAATTAATTAAAAGATGCTGCAGAAGATTAGATAGGGTATAGGGTATAATTATGCAAATAGCTTTAACCATTTTCTGTTTCATGTTTGCTAAGTCTAATTTTTAGTGGTTTATTCTCTTCATTGGGACACTAGTCCATAGTTTGACAATGTATTAAAAGGAAGGGCCCATAAAAACTACATCACTGATCAGGTGCATTTAGTTGCAGGCAAAATGCACAGGCCTAGCTGTGGAGTGGACCTCCAATCAATGTAAGTAGAGTAGATGAACTATGTTCTAACTGTGAGAACAAATACAACTTTTCATGCCAGCTTATTTATATTATTGCTGAGTATTTGCATTTTGGTTTGCAGGGGGGCTGAAGCATCTTGTAATCCTCCAACACTCCGTAGGAATGCTTCTTCCTCTTCAAATATAAGTGGCCTTGCTTTGCAAACCAATCCTACAAATTCAGGTTACTTGAAAGTTGATTTTATTCATTTACTTGTTACAATCTGCTGGAGATTTATTTTTAAGTAGAGACCTAATCAAGGAATGCTACAAATGTCAGAAGCATCAATTTAAGAAAAAGACAAAAATGAAGAGGGATAAATTTTCATCATGTTTTCTTGAATCAGCTACAGAACCAAACCCATATTGTTTAGTTAATTTATACATAAATCAAAGTCATGCTTTCTAATTTGGAGTTACAATCTGTATCTTTTAGATTTGGTTTTATGCATTAGATTCAAAATCTTTTAGAGTGAGAACTAGTATAATGTACGGTAAAATTATTTTCATATTCCTTCTGCCATTGCTCTCTCTCTCTCTCTCTCATGATTTCTTATATAATTTAACCTCCCTTCAGCTCCTCTGAAGCGCGCAACCAGCTGGTCTTTTGATGAAAAGCTTCTTATACAGTCTCTTTACAAGGTAATACTACTTTTTGATTATATGGAGATTTTGGCATCAGTGCATTATCAAAATTGAACGAGGCTTTAGATCATATTCCTCCACAAAGACATTGATTTGATAAGTGGAAATTTACTTGCAGATTCTGGTTTTTTTGTCAAAAACCTACCCCATTGTGCTATATTTGCGGGATGTTGATAAGCTGTTATATAAATCACAAAGGATATATAACTTGTTCCAGAAAATGTTGAAGAAACTATCTGGACCGATTTTGATTCTTGGTTCACGAGTTATAGATTCTGGTAATGACTATGAAGAGGTGGATGAGAAGCTTAATTTGCTCTTCCCATACAACATAGATATCAGGGCCCCAGAAGATGAATCACATCTTGTCAGCTGGAAGTCTCAATTGGAAGAGGATATGAAGATGATACAAGCTCAAGATAACAAAAACCATATCATGGAAGTGCTTGCAGCCAATGATCTTGATTGTGATGACCTGGATTCCATTTGTGTCGCAGACACAATGGTTCTCAGTAACTATATAGAAGAGATTATTGTGTCAGCAATTACGTATCATTTGATGAAAAACAAAGACCCTGAATACAGAAATGGGAAACTTGTTATTTCTTGCAGTAGGTGAGACTTAAAGCATTAATTGTATGAACTATCAAAATTTGGTGAATGACTTTATCACTTGTGAAACAGTTTGTCCCATGCATTGAGTATATTCCACAAGGGGAAGTCCAGTAAAAGAGACACATTAAAATTGGAAGATCAAGCTGTAAAATCTGAGGTTTGCACTACTTGTCATGCCTGTACATTAAGTTGAGAACAATACCTACCAGGTACTGATATGCTTTAAATGCTCTCTCTCTTTCTTTCGCCATGGACATAAAGATGCAAAGAGGGGAAGGAACTGCAATGAAACCAGAAGCAAAGTCTGAAAATGCTGCTCCTGTAAAAAAGGCTGAAGCAGAAACATCAACTTCAGTGGAAAAGGCAGATGGTGAAAAATCAGTTCCTGCACCAAAAGCCGCCGTAAGCCTTTATCAAAATTTCTTCTATAACAATATTACAAGAGTACATGTAAGAGGCCTATTCAGAGATAACTATCTCTCCTTCTATGGCCCTATATCTAAACATAATGGTGCGCTATGTATTGGTGAACCATTTACTTCATATCTTAGGATTTAGAAACACCCCTTTCTATTCTGCTGACTATCCCTTTTTATCTATATTCTGTAAATTTCGTGTCAAACATTTACACTCCATTATTCACTTTCAGGAAGTTCCTCCTGATAATGAGTTTGAGAAGCGAATAAGGCCCGAGGTAATACCAGCAAATGAGATTGATGTCACATTCTCTGACATTGGTGCCTTAGAAGAGACCAAAGAATCCCTTCAAGAACTAGTAATGCTTCCTCTTCGAAGGCCAGACCTTTTCACTGGAGGCCTTCTAAAGCCTTGTAGAGGAATATTGCTGTTTGGGCCTCCTGGCACTGGGAAGACAATGCTGGCAAAGGCCATTGCAAAGGAGACTGGAGCAAGTTTCATTAATGTGTCCATGTCTACCATCACTTCTAAATGGTTTGGTGAAGATGAGAAGAATGTTCGCGCTTTATTCACACTTGCAGCCAAGGTCTCCCCAACTATTATATTTGTGGATGAGGTTGATAGCATGCTTGGCCAACGGACCAGAGTTGGGGAGCATGAAGCCATGAGGAAAATAAAGAATGAATTTATGACCCACTGGGATGGGCTTTTGACAAAACAAAGGGAGCGCATCCTTGTTCTTGCTGCAACCAATAGGCCATTTGACCTTGATGAAGCTATCATTAGGCGATTTGAAAGAAGGTACCTCTACTACTTCTTGACTTCAAATCCATCCTTCATCTTGCCACTTCTTTCTACTTTCTCCATATATGTTCATAGTGTTGTTACTACTTCCTCTTCATTGTGAATTCATGTTAAAGTGGGGCCGGGGGGGAAGCAGATGAGATGGCAATACAAAAGGCAATGATGGCATATATAGCTATCTATAATATTTGTGTATGACAATCTGAATACCCTGAAGTTGAGTAATATTTTTTCATTTGAATCTATTTAATGCAGAATTATGGTAGGACTACCATCTGTGGAGAACAGGGAAAAGATTTTGAGGACTCTTTTGGCAAAAGAAAAGGTGGACGAGGAACTTGATTTTAAGGAGCTTGCAACTATGACAGAAGGATATACTGGAAGTGATCTAAAGGTTTTTAGTATGCTTTTATACTGTTCACAATGGAAGTAACTATGGTGCAACAAGTGCTCTTTGTTTTCTGTGCTTTTAATTATCCCATTATTTATTCACTGTCACAAACTGTCCAATGTAGAACGTGTGCACAACTGCTGCTTATCGGCCTGTTAGAGAGCTAATTCAGCAAGAGAGGCTAAAGAGTCTGGTAAGTGGTAACTGTACAATTTATTTTTAGTATCTTATATAATCCTACTGATTATGAGTTCATCATGTTAACCTCTGAATGCCGTTTTTTTCTTTTTGGGGGGCAGGATAAGAAGCAGAAAGCTGCCAAGGGACAGAATAGAGATGTCCAAGATAGTCAAGGAGGTCAATCTATTGTAGGAAATACTCAAGATGGAGAAGAGGAAGATAAACAAGAAAGAGTTATTACCCTTAGGTCATTGAATATGCAGGATTTCAAAGAGGCCAAGAATCAGGTAACACCGCTCTAACCAATAAAGGAATATTTTTATGGAAGTATTTGTTGACATCAACCTTAGTGCTGATTTTAAGCAACTAAAAGATGTCCAAGAAAGAAAGAATTTATTGCACTTTTGTACTCGGATAAAATAAATATTTTCTTTCCTAATAAAGCATTTTTATTTTGGGACTGATGTTAACAAAACTAAGTTAAATTAATCTGCTGATGTGATAAGATTGGCTTTTTATTGCAGTAGAATGTCTAGTATTGTTGTGATCTTAATATACATTGCTTCATCTGACCTAAATTCTTGGACTACAGGTTGCTGCAAGCTTTGCAGCTGAAGGGGCTGGAATGAGTGAGTTGAAACAGTGGAACGATTTGTACGGAGAAGGCGGTTCAAGGAAGCAGCAGCAATTGTCTTACTTCCTATGAAATTTACTGAGGCTGTAAAGTACATTTTCAATGAAACAGTGTGGGAAACATTTTCGTGGTTGCATCCTTTTTCAATGATAGTGTGGGGAACATTTTCCACTGAACAGACACCTACCAAGCAATATCTCTACATATTTCCGAGGATATCTTGCTGCTTCATTCATTCCCTTCAGCTTAGGAACTAAGCTATACCTTTGGTGTTTTATCCATAGGCTACGAATGACTAATGTTGTATTGGTGTTTTAGCAGTTTTTTGTGGATCACTAAAGGCAAAAAGTGGCGTTATTTATTAGCATTGTATTGGTGTTTATTAAACATGTAATGTATACTAGAAATAAGAGATGTGATTCAATATGACAGACCTTCAATCTTGATGACGATGTAAAGTACCCTATTATTTTGTCGACCGCAATATAATAACATAATATACATGTAGAGCAATTTATTTAACTTTTAATTGGACAGTGGGGGTTGCGATTGAGGGTATGTTATGACAGTCCCTATGTTATATTTTCGTTGTTTCACATTTCTATAAATTATAAAACATCATTTCAAGAGTCCATTATAATTCTGAAAAAGCAAGACTTGATTAGCTTTACAACAAGATTTACAGGAAGAACAGAAATTACAATTGACAGACAAGACAAGCTATCAAAGTCAGTTTAAGGAAATAAAGGAATCAACTACCGGGAAAAGAAGGACTATGGTGTACCTACTTACTATAAAAATTTAAAAATAGCTATAGAACAACTATTATGTCTTAGCCTCTTAGGTTTAAATGAAATGCGGAAATGTATAAAAATAGAAAGAAATATTGAAGCAGTAACACACTCTGACTATATGACACGGCTATAGACATATCCAGCCACTAATGTGTGTGTGAAACTGTGAATTGCTAAAGGCCATACCATAAAACCTCTTGCTTTAAAGCATACATTGAAGTTACTTTTCGTCCTTGTTATTATATTTGAAGTACTGCACTTCAAATTTTACAAAAGCAGTAAACAAGAGACAAAAAGATCACCTTTACTTTCACTTCAGCAATTTCAGTCTCATCAAAGACCTCTAATACCAAAGCCAGATCATAAGTAAACCAGGCATAAGCAGTGGTTTATCAGATTCACATTGAAACTTGACTGTTAATGAATGCAATCATGCAGTTTTGGATAAAAGCCAGCAATCATAAGTCAAAGATACCACGTATTTATTTCTTCTAATAGTTAACATAAAGTATTTTTATTCATGAGCATAGTGCATACTATTGCTAATTCCCACCAAATTATCATTTTTCAATAATAAGAAAATGATTTGCAGTTGCAGGTAAATAAAGGAAAGAGTAGCTATAAACCTCAAATCCATTAGGAAAAGCAGCAACTTGGAAAGGTTTTTTCTCCAATGAGTCCTGTGGAGTGCTATATGAAGAAGAGGCAACATCATAAATAATTGCGAGGTAAAGGTATATGAATGTTAAGTAAAAAGGCTTAATTATGTTTTTAGCCCCTCAAATTTGAGAAATATTTTTTTAGTCCTCCAAATTAAAAATTAATCTTTTTAATCCCTCAAATTTCAAAAAAATATTGTTTAAGTCCTTTAGGACCACCTACGATATCATTTATAGGACAGATTGAATCAACTATGCAGCATCAGTTGAGTTCGGTGTAATGTTTTCATTGATGGAAACATTATTGAATAGGTTTTTTTGTGACAGATTCACTAATTGCGTTTGGGCAAAAGGACCAAAATAGAAATTTTTAAAATTTGAGGGATTAAAAAGTTTAAGTTTTAATTTGGGGACTAAAAAAAATACATTTCTCAAATTTGAGGGACTAAAAAATAATTAAGCCTAAGTAAAATTTATTAAAGGGAAGTCTAGGAGCCAACTATAACAAAGCTATATATATGTGTGTGTGTGTGTGTGTGTGTGGATTTGCTAACGTACACACACTTATTTTTAGTTAGAGCACGTTAGTAAGTTATAACTACAATGTATCTTAGAATATACCATGGTGTAGCTTATTAACATACTCTAACTAAAAAATAAGTATATGTATGTTAACAAATCCCATATATATATATATATATATATATATGGATAAATTAAACTTGAGAAGAAATACTAATGTAACATTTAATTTTATTAATATAATATTTATACAAATATATAAATAAATAAATTTTTTATATATAGTATGACGCATTTTGTTAATTAATTAAGAAGTTAAAAAGTAGTGTATAAAACATAATTTAAATATATATATATATATATATATATATATATATATATATATAAGTGAACTAGCTGAAGAATAAATTTGAATATAGCATTTGATGCTATTAATGAAATATTTATAAAAATATACAAATAAATAATTTTTCTTTATGTAATATGACACAATTTGTTACTTATTGAGATTTTATAAAAATAAGTTTATATAACATGTTTTAAAAAAATAAAAAATTTAAATGTATATTAATATAATATATAGAAATTGATAATATATATAATTTATATATTAGTAAATTAGACTTGAAAAGAAACAGTATTAATATAGCATTTAATGTTATTAATATAATATTTATTTAAATGTACAAATAGATATTTTCTTCTTATATATTAAGATACAATTTTGTTATTTTACTGAGATTTTCTAAAACATGTTATAAAAAATAAAAATTTGAATGCATATTAATATAATATAATATATATATATATATATATATATATATATATATATATATTAGTAAATTAGACTTGCAAAGAAATGGTATTAATATAACATTTAATGTTATTAATATAATATTTATATAAATATGTAAATAAATAAATTTTTCATATATAGTATGACACAATTTTGTTATTTAATTAATATTTTATAGAAATTAGTTTACAAAACATATCTTAAAGAGTAAAAATTTAAATGTATAATAGTATAACATAGAAAAATTGATAAATATATATAAATAAATTAAACTTAAGATGAAATATTAATATAACATTCAATATTAATGTAATATTTATACAAATATAGAATTAAAATTTTTTTTCTTATATTATATGACACAATTTTGTTAATAAATTAAAGTTTAAAACAATTACTTATAAAATTTAAAAGGAAAAAAATGAATATATATTAATATAATGTATAAAAATTGATAAAATATATAAAATAATAATAACAATTATCTTAATTTCTATCCTTAATTATTATTTTAAATAACTTATGATAAATTATTTTCAAATTTTCTATATATTTAAAAATTATTTTTAATTATTATTTGCTGTAGAAGATATTTTATAGTAACTAAATTAAAATGCATACTGTTATATTTTTAAAATTATTTAAAATTTGGTTATATGTTAACAGTTAATTTCGGTTAATCATTTTTAATTATAGTTTTATTTTGTGAATGTAATATAGAAGTTGAATTCTATATACTAAAAATATACTACCATAATATCAAAATTATATTTAAGTTGACCAGTAAACAAATAATCATACCAACTTGCAGGAGTTCTGTGTTATTGCTATAAGCTACTCGGATGCCAACTGAATTTCAAATGGACAATGGAATCAAGTAAACTGTATTATTTTACTCCTCACACCAGTTCATATTCCCTGTTCCATCGATCTCTATTTTCAAATCTTCCTCCTCAATCTGATATTATTATGCAAATGAAGCAATTGTTTTGACAGAAATATGTAAAAAATGATGTCGACTTAAAAGCCGAATTAATTTACCACCGACTTAACAACCCTAATAAAATTAATAAATAAGGTACAGATCCAACCGTAAATACGTAATAGCCATTAAAGCAAATTTTGATGTCCATATAAAATCATCCTGAATGTCAATCAATTCCTTTTTCTATTCTAGCGGCGGCTGCTCAATCTCTTGTCCCGTGTCATGAATTGCTTACGAATAAGGAAAATATTGGAAAAACAAGATCCCAATCTCATTGTTTTCTACAAAATCTCATAATCGTTGCATGATATATGTGTGTATTAAATTCCAGATACAGAAAAAGCAGCCATTAATTAAAATTTACCTCTGTCAAAAAAATGGTTGATTAGGTCAGCAACGATAATCCCATCATATATTGCCAACACCTAACCATGTATATTTAGAGTTGATCTGCCTCTACCACCTTACAATCCTCTCGCCTCTAGATGTGGCAAAAAAGTTCACAAGGCTTAGGTCTCTTAGAAAATGACTATTTCCTCTTCAATTTCCACGCTCGACACTGACGAACGTAAAAATATATGTCCAAGAAATTAATTTGTACACTTTGGCCAAATATGAAACAAATTTGCCCCATATCTTAAAATCCTATCCATTTTAATTTGTTTAGATACGCCATCAAATAATTATGACCAGAACAGGTAAAGACATCAAAAGAAATGAACTAGGCGGCTTCAGGCGGTGGTTTTATAACAAGAAAATCGTGCTAGAATATATTTCTATGCAAACTGGATGCATTTTTTTTATGGGGATGGGATGAAATGACCAAGTGCCCATATTCAAAACCCAAGCAGCTTCCAATCTACATAGGTAATTTAGGTAACTTCGAGGAGAAATGATCAGTACCCATGTCAGAATAAGAGCAGGTACTGGATAGGGGAACCCGTCAAGATTGCGTAATTTGGAAAACATAATTACGACGACTTCTACGAAAGCATTCAAATGCAGAGAGTATGTATTCATGATGTAAATACAACACAATAACAAGTCGTCCTTATAAGCATATAGGATTTCTTGAGAGGTACATGTAAGCCAGTAGAAAAATATATAAGATACTCTTCTTCCACAATGTCTAGTAAAGGACCCTAAAAAAATAAATATGACAGGATAGGGCTTTAATTGATGATGAATCTAAATTTAACAGAACATCGATGAAACCCCGCTACAACATATTTGTCAGACTCTAGTACCACTTCAATCTTTCTTTTTATCTTTCAAAGGTCCTCTGGGTATCTTGCTCAAAACCTTCGCATCAAACACTGCATATTGCTTCTTAATCTCGGCAATAGCCTTCTCACCAAAAGAGTCCACACGATCTTCATATTTCTCATAAAGCACAGGCACAGTGTGAAGCAAAACAAAAGCTGTTTCACAGAAATATAGAAACACATCACATCGCAATATATACAATTCAAGTTAATATTTGAACTTTCAAGGCAGTAAATTCAAAGGATAAAGAAACACTTCATTACCTATGTAGAACAACGTCACGAAGTTGGCGCAACTCCCCAGAATAGAGAAAACCCACAATCCAGCAATCACCTAAACAATAGAAAACAAAAACCATATTTAATAACAGCAAGGAAGTAGCAAATTAGCACAACAATCAGCAACATTGTTGTAGGACATATAAATTGTTAAGTGGATAGAGCAAAAGTATGATAAAAGGAAATCAACATACTGATAGGAACTTCTTGAGATCCCTTCCAGATGCAATATCCCTTAACACCGCAAAAGCCCGATTGAGCTCAATTCTAAGAGCAGATGCAAATTGCAAAACAGGTTCCTCTGGAATGTGCACTTGTGGATCTTCGGCGGACTCCTAATCAAAATCAAAACAAGCAATTCAATCAACTAACAGAATAGACCAAATATCAGAAAGCCAAATCAAATTACAGTGTTAACACTTTACTTGTTGATAAAAGTGGATGCATTGGACCACAAGAACAACACCGCCAGAGCAAGTATCAGCAAATGGCAAACCAAAGTGAGAAGGTGATATTCAAGCAATTCAAACAGAACCCATACAGCTGTGGCAACTCCGAGCACCGATGCTGATATCTTCTTATTTCTCCAGAGAAAAACATCAGCCGCTGTTGCATAACCAAATATTGAGTGAGAACTACACACACACACACACACACACACACACAAAACCCATATCATTAATTGAAAATAAAATTCAGATTAATTTAACATGAGGTAAATTAAGAAGCAATATTACTCTCAAGGTGAGTCCACAATGTTTGTCTTCACAAAGTAAATGCAGGAAAAATGCAAATTTTAACCAACACCACACACACACACACACTCACACACACAAATTCATCGATTATCACAGCTAGGAAATTCGATCTTCTAGGGTACCTATATTAATTGGGGGAATTTTGGGGGGAAATAACACAACTAGGGGAACAGGGGATTGCAGATCTAAACCCCAAATCCTATCTCAATCCTTTTGATTTGTATCCATCAAAGTCGTACCAAAAACAAAGAATAGAGAAACAAGAACAACAATCGGAAAACCAAGATCTCACTAGAACCTCATAAACCCTAGACCCACTATACCCCAACTCAAAGTCTCAAATAAATCGCCGAATAGCAAGAAACAAGTTTCTTGATTCAGAATTAAAGTAAGCAAATGGACTTATAGCATAGATTGGGGAGAGTAAACACGAATTAGTAGAAATTAAGAATACAGAAAAGCACAAAAAGGCAATCGCATACGTTTTCCGCCGCCTAGAACATTGTGAACGGGCCTTTCCCTGCCGAAAAGCCTGAAAACCTTTGACTTCAAGGAATCAGAGGGGCTGATTTTCTCGTTGTCGGAATCCGACGACGACGACGAATAGTGGTCGTGGATCTTCCCCGAAATCTTCTCCAACAAGGACTCACCCTTCGCCTCCTCGTTCTCGTGAATCTCCGCCATGTCTCCGAATCGAGCGTTTCAAATCGCCGATCAATGGAAGCGTCTAGAAGGAATCAGAAACTCCTTTTTTCACCAAGAGTGTGTCTCTGCGTGTGTGCTAAGGCAAAAGAAACCCTCACTCCCATTTCAATCTCTAAATAGCGAGGCTGATCAATGGATGCATCTCGGCCGTTTGATTGTATGACCCGAAATTCCCTGGATCGGATCGGGGGTTGAAAACTGTGACCCGACCCTATCTTCGCCTCGTTTTCTCGTTTCGCAAGCGCCAAGAGACCCAAGCCGTTAAGAAACTTAATTTAAATGACATGAATTTGGACGCGTGGCATAAGCACCGTCACCGGTGCTTCAAAGTCACACACGCGGTTCAACAAACGAAATATCGCCTTATTGCTGCACACAGATCTGCGACACGTAGGATTTTCTGTGGGGACCACGATTACTAAATTCCCGTGCACAATAGATTTATTTATTAATTAAAAATATATAAAATTTTGAGTCTACAAAATAAAATATAATCAACTTAGCTCTTAAGAAATTGGCGTGACCTTACGTGGTTGTAAATTTGACGAAAATACCCGCCCGCCCCGGCCCATAATCCAGAGCATTCGCGGGGGCATGAGAAGCAAAAGTGGGACCAGCATCCGGGATACGTGTCCCACATCGATGAGAAAAACCATGTTATTCATTTCAATTAGCCCACTGGCATTGGTATAATCGCATTCACATCGCTACTGTGGAGTTTAATTTCATGGTGAAATGAATATCATTGCTGAAATTAGCAAAAAATTACATATATCAAGACAATAGTTAGACCAGTGGATGACCTCATATGTTGATGTTATTGCTGAAGGAAAAGGTGTAGAGATTACAAACAGTTCCATCCTGTTTTTCCTTCGACTTTTACTGCAAAAATTCAATAAACATGGAGTAAAGGTTAAAATTTAATGCCTAACATTGTTCTTTTCTTTGCATGATCATTAATTAAAGAATAAATGTGAATGCATAGTATTTAGTCTTTTATTACTTAACTCACCCGTGTAATTTAAATTTATGCATAGCTTCATTTTCTTTCCCTTTTTCTTTATCCCTTTCTTGTATTTAAAGACCATGTTTTCCGGTTTCATTTCCAAATATAATCGCCACCCGTTTTGCAAGCATTTTTATTTTTTTTTTCATTTAGAAGATAGTGAGATGACCAATAGCTTAAACCAACATGTGAAACAAGCACCTACTAATCATGCTCATGCAATTTGATTTGAAGTTGTCAATATCGCCATTTCCTCAACTGCTTTGAGCTGAATTGTCAAATGTGCACCAAATAAAATTCACATACTATTATAAAAAAAAAAAAAAAATCACATACATGGGATTGGTGGGATCTAAAAGCGTTGCCAAAGAAAGTATTAATTCAATTCGATACTTTCATTGGACAAAAAAGAATAAATTGAACGCTTTCATTGGTTGATTATTTATAAATATTATTATAAGAGTATCTTTAAACTTGTAGCATTCCTGAACTAAGAATATAATAACATTTCTTTAATTTTTTTTAAATTAGCATAATGTTTAAAATCAAATCAATCAAATAAAAAAAACTCAATAATTGAAATTCAAATAAACTAATAAAATAAAAAACCAAAAATTAATTAGAGTAGATCTAGTTTTAAATCTAAATTTTAAAATCAATCCATTCCAAATGAAACAAAAATCTTATATATGTTTTGAAATAATATTTTACTCAATACATTTTCATATAATCTATATTATTGCTTTACAAAAAACTATTATTACCTCAAGTCAAACAAGATTTTTTTTTTCTATTGAGTGCGTGCATCATAGGAGCAATATGATTGTTAGTTTTTTTTAATCTTTGACTGGGGTCGTTGGGCCAAGGTGATGGTTAGTTAAAACACTTTCTAAGTGACTACTCCATGAATTAAATACCTAACGCTATAAATAAAGTTCATGCAGTATCATAATTTTCTTTTATACAATAGTCGTATTAAGGTTATAATTTATGACATTATGCATACTATCCCAACCCCACCAATAGGCTGACCCTAGTGAGTTTATACAACATCATAATTTAGTTTCACTACGATAAAACCTTGTTTGTTAATTAATTTAAAATTATATTCAGAATTTAAATTTAAAATTTGAGGTATTTGTTCAAATATGTATTAGTGTATTCTATTGAATTATCTTAATTTTGTATTTTACATTTACATACATATACATTGATAAATTTGGTAAATTAAAATACTAGAAGAAAAACTTAAAAATCAATCAAAACTAAATTAATATAAATTAAATTGAACTGAAAAATATTTATATTTTATATTTAAAACAAAAATAAATAATATTACGAAAAAAATTAACTAAATTGAATCATATTAAGTTTTCCGATTAAACTGATATTCAACTTAATATATGAAATTTATCAATGACCATTCGCAATATATTTCAGACAACATAATTAAAGTTGTAAAAGGGTCAAGCCGACTTACTTCTATCTCCTTTGCGGACTCTAACTCAGTTCTATTCTTTACCCCATGTCCAACCTGCTAACAAGAGACTACGCCTCCCAACAAAAACGGATCAATGTGTGTAAGGTAGAATAGAAATAAGCACTAGAGACAAAAGATTAGACAAAACATAAGCACCAAAAGCAGAAAACAATAATTTCATAACTCCTGCAAATGAAAATTACAAACTTAAGATCCAATGAAAAAAATTACAGGATATGATGAACCAATCATCCAATCAAGGAAAATCACCGTGAGGAAAAGAAGTCCAAAGGAGATTTATACCTTATTGCTAATTTGGTTTGTTGAGAGCAACACAACCGGGGCAAGCAATCAACCAACCTTTGATCTTATCACCTAGATAGTTTGGAGGTAAAATAAACACCTAGAATATACTTTTGGGGGCTCTCCCAACTAGAGATTAAAGAAAAACGATATTACTTATTGGCCTTTCTCCTAACTACTAAAGCTTCTGTAATAATAGTAGTGAATTAGTAAGGTCACAAGAAGAATATCGATCGCAGATACACATAGTACAAAGCACTCCTTACCAAAAGAGGGTCTAAGCGCCTAGCAATTACATATTAATCGACCTGGACTAGGGTGAAATAATAATAATAATAATAATAATAATATAGAAGAAGAATGGTGTAATTGCTATGATTGTTATCATTGGTACATAAAGATGAAATTATTAACCCTATGTTTTGTAATGCTTGGATTTTAGAATTAAATAATTCATTAATAAACGAATTAATGATTTCATTTAATAGATTCTAAATAGCCGGTAAACTAATTATGCATAAGAACAGACATAAGAAAAGGCCAAAAAATGATAACATATATGCCAACTAGAACAAACATAGGTATAACAGCCAATGATGGCAAGAGAGCATCCAAGAGCATGGAGAAAAACAATGTCAAAGTCTCCGTCAAAGTGTCTACACAGATAAACGATTTTAAATTTTAATTGATTAGTTGGCATTTTAATTGATTAATGTGTGACACTTTATCCAGTTCATCTACACAACAATGCCAAGAGAAAACCCCAAACGGGTGCAATTGGTATGTAGTTGTCAAGTTTTTGCAGTGGTTGGCATGTCAAATATTTGCAACCCAACAATAAAGAATAAAAACTAAGAACACTCTCTAAGCCACGTTAAGGGTGTGTTATCATTGGGAATTCAGTTATGCAAGTGAAAGAAAGCCACAATATTTGGTCTGAGGCGAAATTATCGATTACAAGATATTGCAGTTCTATAACAATATCTTCTTTCTGTAACTACAAATAGTTAGAGAACATAGTGATAAAAATATATACCATTTATTAAAGGTATACTGGTGAGTAACTCAGAGAGTGTGACCAAGGTACAGAGTTTCTATCATTAACCACACTAGCAAGCAGGTGTGAGACCGGGATGCCAGTGGATGAATGTGAGATACAAATGCTTTCTTATCTTTGTGATCTGTCGTAACTAAGTAATATAGGATATGATATGGAGGAATCAAGGAAACACACAGGAAAACTTTGCAGAACTAGAACGAACGAGAACAATATTAACAACCATCCCCAATGTTGGCTCTTTATTATCCTATTCTAATTTGATATATAATATCTCATAATTTCACAGAGGAGTAAAAAGAAAATGAATTATTTGATTGTTCAAATGGATACCCAGAAATCAGAGCAATAAAGTTTTTATTTGCTAGTAAAACTAATGAAGATTAAAGTAAAATTGCAGGGATCATTATATGTGCTGTAAAGTTTAAGAAAAAGTATAGGGATGGTGGGGTAGAAACGGATTACCTTATTTAATCTCAAAGAGATAGACGCAGAAGACAGAGAAAGCAGGGCAGGCATGAGAAGCAAAAGGGATGAGTTGCTGAACTATGTGTCTTCTTATTTGTTTGTGCTGTGTGGTCTCTTGCTATTAGAGATGAACAGCCTGGACCTATTCATGGATGACCATGATGATTCTTTATGTGTATTTGTGTTGAGTAGCTTGACACAGATGCCATAAGGATTTAGGATTTGTCTTTAATTTGAAAATAAATGTTGGATTGGAAATCAGGTATTACGGTCATTTAGAATAGAACAATGTTATTTATTCAACAAGATTTTACAACATAAAACTCTTTTTTTTTTCTTCATCTCTCTGTATCACATCATTCCTCTTATTCAATATTTTTTCTCTTTTCTCTTCTTATCTGTCTTAAATGGTAAGATTTTCTGTACAAACTTTATATAGGAATATCCTTTAGAATAAATGGGAGGCTGAACTAGTTAGGTGCGAGATTCGCCCATCAATAACGAATATGCGTTGGCTATACCCTTAGCTGTTGCAAACTTGCAGCCTTGCTATGCCCGGCACAGGTAGTTCAGATATTATAGGGTCACCATAATGCACAGTTCGGCCCATAGGCCCACAACTTAGACCAACCCATCTCATTCATAAACTTGTACATGTTCCTTAAGTCCAAATCACGAAACCAATGTTACACAAACACAAACAGTCAAACAGAGTAAGTACTCACTCCCGAGTATATATCACTAAGATGAAACGGTGCAAAGGTATTTTTAACAATTACATTTGAATGAACCATCATTTTAGTCCTTAAAATTGTAGAGCGTTGGCAAATTGGTCTCTAAACTTAAAAAATTAACAAAAACATCCTTAAATTTAAGAAACATTAGTCAAATTAATCCTTCCGTCAGTGTCAATCAGTTAATATTAACAAAGTTAGTGGCATGGCACGTTAAGTGCCTTATGGCAACCCACGTGTAATTGCAGTCATCAGGGACTATTTTGACAGTAAAATTTAAATGTTAAAAGTTATGACCTAAAACTCAATTTTTGCCTTTGATAAAATGTCCTAACGTCCTTTCTTCTCTTTCCTGCTATCCATTTTTCCATTGTATACCTCTGTAGCTTCCATGTGTGACGAAGGTGAGACTAAGGTGCAAGGAAGGTATATTTGCATTTTCCCACTAGCTTTGTCTGTCCTTCACTTAGGTTTGATCTTTTGCCTCTTCATTCTATTATTTTTTTTCATTCTAATGTTTTGGGTGATGGTCCCTGTTTAATGGTGTTTTCCCCTATCACCATTTTTTGCATCTTTTTAACTTCACTATAAGCTTATTTATTTTTTCTTTATTTTATGGGTGTCCTTGTTTTTGTTGCTTGTGGTCTATGTCATTTTATGAGGTAAGAGCGTATGTTCTTTTACTCAAATGTTCTCTTGGGATATGTAGCTTTCAAGTGTGTCGAAGGTGCGACAACGGTATATCTATGTTTTCTTTTTCATTGGTTTTGTTAGTCCTTCACGCAGGTTTGTTCTTTTTCCTCTTCATTCTATTATTTTTTTGATTCTAATGTTCTGGGTGATGGTCCCTATTTAGTGGTGTGTTCCCCTGTGACTTTTTGGCGTCTTTTTAGCCCTGTTTAAGCTTCTTCTTCTTTTTATTTTGAGGATGTCCTTGTTTTGTTTGGTGTAAACAAGAACCATGTATATTAGTGCTACTGTGAAAAAGCTTGTTCCTTTTTTTGTTTATTTAGTAATTAGCTTGATGTGACAAGTAAACATGTAAGTGAGGTATAATGCATAATCAAAGGCCAGAGGACTACTGCCATGCATGGTTAACTCTAGGATCATACAATGAAACTCACGCTATTTTTATTCAGCCTACACAAGGGGAATAGTATTGGACACCCACTGATTATGCTTAACCTATTCCACCAAGGTCAAGAGACATGCAGGTAGACCAAAAAAGCAAAGAAGGAAAGATGGAAATGAGGAATTAGTAAGCAACAATAGTCTCAAGAGATCATATGTTGAATGGACGTGCTCGAGGTGTGGCTTACGAGGTCATAACAGTAAAAGATGCAAAAACTTTGGTGTACCGCAACGACCTAAAAATTGGACACAAACCGAGTCATTACAATCGGCAGGAACACAATCTGAGATTGCTTTGTCACAATCTTATTCTTCCTCTCAGCCATTGCAATCACAAGAGGTTGACACACATGTAATACCTGTGCATTTTTTTTTATAATTTCAGTAAAAATTGACACCAATATGTGTTTTACCTCACTGTTGTCCATTCGTTGTTATATGTTACATTATACAGTTTGTTGTTTGCATTTTGGTCTGTCTAATTGGCACTTGGGTGTAAATGTGTTTTGGGTGAAAATTGTTACTGGTTTGGTACAAAATTATGCATCTGTTACTGGTTTGGATGAAAAATAATTAGTTTCCTCAAAATTGCACAGGGGTCAGCACCTATTGGTCAAGCACAGTTTCCACCACCACCTAATTGTACAAGATCAGTGACAGCATAATCATAGTTCATGCAATTCATTCCAATTCCAGGGCTACCACCTCGAGGTCCAAGGCAACCTTGAAGATCACTCATTTTGAAGCATTAAGATTTGAATTAGAGACTTATATTTTGCATTTTAGGATTGATTATCATTATGTAAATGCACAATGTAGGTGCCAAATTTTTTTGGTGATGTACTTAGACAACATATAATTTCACTTCTGTGTTGATAACAATCGGTTTTTCCTTTCTATCATCGCTTGTTAATTTGGACTACTACATATCTATTTTGGTTCTCTTTGATTCCGTTTGTTGGTTCAATTTTTGTTATATTAACATGGTATACTTATTTGGCTCAATTTTTTGTGGTATTTGTATTTATACAATACTATTTCTATGAATGGTGAAAGTGGTATGGGTAGATTGATAGGTATATAAACAGAGTCCACCAAGTATATTTGTTACACTTTATCAGTGCTCATATCAATATAAAAACTAACCAAATTTATGAAAAAACTAACTAAATTCTACCCCCTTTGTTGTAATAAAATTGCACTTGATTGAAGAAAAGTGATACATCAGTTTGGCCGTCCTGCACCAAACAATGATAACTAGTTCTAAACCAATGATTTGTTATTGGACCTACACGTATTCGAATTGGCAACTGTATATAGCAGTTAGGAACCCTGCCTTGAACGTGAATTGTTTTAAGATAATATTAAATATTTAAAATTAATTTTATAGAATAAGAGTCATATGGAGCTGGTGGAGCGGATCCAAAACATGGATTCAACGTGTATCTACAACAAAAACAATATCTGCAGTAAGGCACCGCTTCACTACATTAACCTCAAACCAATAATTATTGCTATACCAAAGCTACATTGCAAAGTAAGGCACTGCTTCATTTGTAGTTCTGTACCACATACACATTTTATAATTAATATAATTATTGATTAAAAATGTTAAAAACTGAATGTATTATGAATGTTGGCCACAGCGCACGTGCCTATCAATTATCATTACAAAGATATCAAAGTTATTGAATGAACATCATCAATCTTTCACTTTTTTGTTTAATAATAAAATAATTTTTAATATTTGGACAACTCATTTGTATTAGCTTTACAATAATAAATCTTTACCCTTTATTTATATTGATTTTGAGCTTTTTTTTATTTTAAAACTACATGTTTCTTTTTTAAAAATATTTGTATTGAAAAAATAAACAACAAAGAGGATCACCATAAATTTAATTTTTTTATAAATAAAATTTAATTTAATAATTTTTTAATATAAAAAATAAAATAACAAATCATCTACCAAGATGATTGGAAAGCATTGCCATGAAGAAGATCCCAATAATTGTATTTAGAATTGATCTATGCTGGAAAAAAAATCCCAATATCTAAATGACTATACTTGCAAGTTCTCGAGGTCTCCCATGGAAGGAAGGCACAAAGATGAAGAAGAATGATCATAAGGACTTTTTAGTGAAAAACGAGAACGATTTTTTATGCAAAGTAACTAATTTTAACATTCAAATTTACTATCCAAAGGTCTCCCATGGAACGGAGGAAGGCACGGAGATGAAGAAGAATGATCCTTAGGGTTTTTTAATGAAAAGATAAAACAATTTTTTATCCAAGTAACTATTTTTAATATTCAATTTACTATAATAAAGGTCTCTGGTAACTAAGATTACATGTGGGTGCACAAGTGGATGCCACATAGGCACTTAACATGCCACATCACTAACACCATTAACGTTATTTGACGGATACTAACAAAAGGACTAATTTGACCAATGTTTTTTAATTTCAAGGGTGTTTTTGTCAATTTTTTAATTTCGGGGACCAATTTGCCAGCACTTTTCGATTTCAAGGACTAAAGTGATAATTTATTCAATTACATTTCTTCCTTCTTCTTCTTTTTAAGGCAACAATTACATTTCTTGCTTACACACCGATGGGTGAGAATCATAACTAGGGATGGAAAAAATGCTCATATGGTAGGTAGTTGCAAGATTAACCATGACATAACAACATTTGTTTTGGGGACAAGGATCATAAATTTGTAGAATTGTCAACATAAACTATGACATGTGGGCCAAATTAGCTCACCATGCTTTCAAATTGGATTGAATTGATAAAAATTAGGTCACTACGCATGTATATGAAGAAAGGCTCAAATGTGTAGACCCATTTAGTCTCACTTGTCTAAGTGGAGAGGGGTTAGATTAGGGTAAAAGATCCTCATTATTTTGAGAGAGAACAAGAACAAACAGAGAAAGAAAAGAAGAAAAAGAGTCATCGCGCATACTCACCAAGTAGCCACCGTCCAATCGCTACCAGAGATTCATTCACCGTTGGATCGGGCTGATTTTTGGTTAGTAGGTTCAAAAGTCATGGTTCTTGGTTTTCAACAATTGGATTGGTAAAAGAAGGTATGGAGTGAGAGAAATCAGGTTTGGAACAACAACCCAGTTTTGGCTTTTTTCAGCTTCTTGTTTCTCAATTTATAAGCATTGGTGCTTGTTTTGCTAGGCTGGTTATAAGCACGTTTTGTGCACCTGTTGGAGACTCTGTTGTATCTTTATTGATCATAGCAGAGCTATTTCTTTGGTTTGGACGACCCGTGATTTTTACCCTTGCATTAAAGGGTTTTTCACACTAAAATCTTGATGTCTCTTGTGCTTTTGTGATTGTTATTTTTTTGCTTTATATTTGTTAACGCTTCTCATAAATTCTTGCAAGTTGGGGGGGGGGGGGGGGGCTTATTTCCACTGCATATTGTAACGACCCACTATTGCTAATGGACAACGCTACCATTCTACTTATTTGTCAATATATAAATTGTTTTTTTCTTAAGTAAACTACATTGGTTAACATACAACTAACATCATCATCAACATGTACACATATATAAGAGACCATCTGTCTCAACCAAGATTAACTGTGTAATATATACAAACCAAATATTTATAAAACAGGCAGGCCAACGCCATAACCAAGATATACATTAGTAAGGGAGAGGGGATACAAAACACACTTCTTAAAACTGGTCAAACTATACATCAAGTCTAAAATATCTATCAAAAGAACATCCAAAGTGAGAGTATGACTCGTTACATCCCATCATCTCTAAGCTGGCAACTCCGTCATCAGCTCTGAGCAGTTGGATCAATTGAAGCCTTACCATTTGCTCCCACGTTAACGACATGATCATCACAAACACAAACCACACATGCAAATAGTGCAAGGGTAAGCTTACTTTAAACAACATAGCATGTAGTATGAAAGAAAAGTAATATGAAATCTCCTACTCATACATCAACAGGTAAACATACACATCTACTATCATGATTCAGCACCTTCATTTACATACATACATACATATGATCCATGTAACACCCTTACTTTTACTTAATTAATTATTTTTTTATTTATTTATTCTATATTTAATTCAGAAAAAAATCAAAAGGAATCTATTTTTTTTTATTTCCACAGTTAAACTCAGAATATCAAAAACTATTTAATGGTGATTTTTAATAATTTTTCTAATCCGGAGTCTGGAGAAATTAGAAAATGACGATTTTGTCCTTATTTGTCAATATTAAAGACTGACATGAGAAAAAAATTCAATTGACATTAAAATGTACATTTGAGTTTAAAGTCATGTCATATGTATTAAAATATAATTTAGGAAATTTTTTAGAAATTTTCTGAAATTCCTGTACAAAGTGACCAAAATACGCCTAGTTGTCAAATAAACTAAATCAGTATTGGTTTGACATCCAGAAATGGTGAAAATAATGTTTAGTATATTTCTAGGTAAAATATGTAATTTTAGATTTTTCATAAAAATTTGAGCATTTATGGAATTAAAATAGATTATGAATTTTCTAAGCTTAAAATATATAAAATATACATATATAATTCGAAAAAATTAATAAAAAATTAAATTTTATTTTTAGATATTTATTTTTAATGAAAAATAATACATTTGTTCATATTTATATTTAATTAATTATTTTGATATTAAAAGTTAATTTAATCAAGTTTAGGCAATTTTATCGATACCGACTAACTCAATTATAGGTAAAATTTATATTGGGAGAGCTTTGGGACAGTTGGTATCCCACGTACCAGCTCTATAAGAGAGGTGATTCATCACCTAATTTGGAGATCTGTCCCTTAGGTTCAAATAAGAATAAATGAAAAATTATATTTATTACATAATGCATGACTCATTAAGTGGACACCTAAGGCTCTTCTCTCCTCTATAAATACCCCTCCATGGGAGCTGAAATCTTCATCCCTTCCTTTCCCAAGTTGGACAAGTCACTCCTCCATAGCCACCTTCCTCCATAAAAAAAAAAATCTTTCACCAAAATTCTACTAGTTTCCATCAAGTTTTTATTCTAGGAGTTGTGCACCAACAATTCTCTCCTTTTCAACAACTACCCTAGAGGTCGGGGGGGGGGGAGGGAGTGGGGTGGGTTCTAATTTTCAATTACTTTGCATGTTAGTAGGAAAAGTTTTCCCCTAAACCTTTCAATGTTTAAGTTTATTAAGTTTTATAAATGTTATAATGTTTAGTGTTAAATTTAAACTTTTACTAAGTTGTTATGTTGCTCAATTTTAGATAATTAAAATACACTTATTAAGTAGTTATGCTGCTCAAATTTAGACAACTATAGCATAATTATTAAATTGTTATACTGCTCAAATTCAAACAATTATAGTAGAATTACTAAGCTGTGATACTGACCAAATTTAAATAATTTTTTTTATCTGTTATATTAGATAATTAAATTGTCATACTGTCAAATTTTAGTAAAACTTAAATAATCTAGCAAAAATAGTAAAAGAAATAAGCGAAATAGTTCATAACATAAAACTAAATAAAAAAATTATTTAATGAGTTATTTATGAATTTATTTTTAGAAAATTACTGTAGAAATTTTAGTTTAAGTTCTTATCATTCAGGTAAGGTCTAGACACACTAATAGACCATCTGTAAAAATTTCATAAATTTTAAAGCTTATTTAGTATTTCTAATTGTGTTCTATAAATGCTTGTGGATATATTTTTCTTAAAAATACTAAATTTCTAAAAATTCATGATAAAATTCTAATTATTTTTCTTAGCTTAAAAATCATTTTTATAAAATATTTGACCATTATATGATTTATTTCTTAATTATTAGTCTTTATTTTAATTTGTATGTCTTTATTTTTATTGAATTATTGATTATGTGCTTTAATTTGAATTATGAATTATGTAAATGATATGTATGTATCACATCTCTGTAATATAAGGCAGAGATATCAATAGAAATTATACTGATGCTTAAATTTTTGAGATGGGAATGAACCTTTAGAAATTAATAGATTAGTGAGTAATGTAAAGCAAGGAACATGCAATGGCATGACATCCTGTTAGGGAAACTACAGTTTGATATGCTGAGGAATGAAAGACAAGGACCCATTTGAAGAGGTCTTGGGGGTAGGCATCTAGTGATGAAAGTCCCAATAGCCAAGGTAGCGCCCATGAGCTGGAATATTTACCTAACCAAGCTTGATGACCCCGACAACTGCTTAGCATTTCAGGATTTGTTTGAGAGTATACCTCAATAAATGGACATCCTGATTGATATTTGTTCTTCATTAATGATGAAAACTGTACCATGTGATGATGTTGATGAGGTGTATGTACTCCCAGTCACTTCCCAAGTTCTGTTAAGAACTATTACCCACTAATGAGAAGTATGGATCTATACCAAGTCAAGGATAGTGTAGTATAACTTAGAATAAACCCTAGGTTCCCTTTGTTAATTGTATTTTAATTCCTATTATACATGTGAAAGTGATTTTAGAACAAATCACCTCACTCCATTGTTTTTCTTCCTTGTATGATTGATCACGATTATTGAAGATGACAGAAATGCCTGATGATGGTGAGGACGAGTCAGAGGATATTCCTCCAGATTTATGGATCTAGTTTATGATATTTTCCTTGAGGGATAGGGTAGATAAATACTATTTTGTATATGATCTTTTTTATGTATGTATTGAGCTAAGTAGTATATGTCTTTTGATGTACTTTTGTTTTCTTTTTGACTATTATGAATTACTCAAATCATGATGTAAAGTTTTATATATATATATATACACACACATAAGCAGTTGTTATCATTTCACTTCTATTTCCAAATTCTGTTAAATTAGAATTTTTCTATTATAAATCAAAAAAAATTTACTCACATTTTCATCAACTTAAATTAATAATTAAATTAATAAGAATTATATTTAAAATTAAAGGAGTGTTACAATCCATATACAATTCCATAATACATGGCCACATTATAAATCAGTGATATTAATCATCATGCCAATGCATGAGGAGATTACTCTCGAGAGATTTATAACATTTTGAGTGACCAGTACAGACATGTTCCTTAACATAGCATCATCCACAGCTACTAAGGAACACCGTAGCTTTGATCTATAGATAGAATCAAGTGGTTATCTAGGATAGATATATGTGGGTAGTGACTCATCACGACACTAGGCTTGCAATGACCTTGGTCTCCTATGGTATTGCCCGTCTACCTATCCTTAGGTCCTAAATGCAATGACCCCCACTGACCCTTTTCAACACTAGGTTGGAGGTCCGTTTGAGCTGCAACTCTTGCCAACCAACTAACTTACATGTCTGCTCATAACGCAATCACCACTGCGGACTTATGCATGAATGCATGTACCACACCATCCACCATCAAACCAACATCAACAATTTAACAAAGTTTAACAACATTACCATATGGGCTCAATTCAACACCTAACATGACAAATAGACAGGCCCTATCTGAGCAACCTATACCTCTTTAGGATTTTATCAACAAATCCTATCGACAATAAGTGAAGGTTCTATCTAAACAACCTTCCACTTCAACAGCATATCCAACAATCAACAACAATTTGAAAACCATTTGAAATATCCAACTATTCTTGAAATATACATTTGAAATCCTTAAGGTTTAAAAATTCATGAATCTTTAATTATTTAGAAGACTCTTTAGTCTAGGGTCGGTCCTAACATTTTATGGGCCCTATGCGAAATAATAAATAAGGCCCCCTTATGTATAAGCATTCAAAAATGTAAACATATATTGCATAAAAAATAAACACATAATTTAATTAAAAACAATAAGTTTTATTACATTAAACAAATAAAATAAATTTAACAAATCTTAAAGAAATGTATTACATTTTTCATTCAATTTACTTCTATATTGTCATCTATCATCAACAAAATATTATCGTCTCAAGTTAAATTTTACACGTATTTTTGCTCTTTAT
Source organism: Spatholobus suberectus (assembly GCA_004329165.1). Classification (NCBI taxonomy): domain Eukaryota; kingdom Viridiplantae; phylum Streptophyta; class Magnoliopsida; order Fabales; family Fabaceae; genus Spatholobus; species Spatholobus suberectus. The sequence goes on from CM014733.1 coordinate 79,184,705, forward strand.
TAATATATTAACTTTTTGTTTTATCTAGTTTTTAGCCTATGCATTACACAAGTTAAATATTTATTTTTATATAATTATAATTAAATTCATAATAAATAAATATTTTAAAAAATTTAAATTATATTATTATTAAAGTTTAAAATAAATAAATATTTTTAAATATATAAATTATATTTTATATTTATGATAAATAATTTAAATTATAATATAATGTCATTTTTAAATTAAAACAAATAGGTGATTAAGAAAATAAACATATATATACATATATATATATACATATATATATATATATATTATATAAAGATAAATGGACGGTAGTTTGAAATGATTGAGAGATATTTTTTGCCTAATTGTAGAGAATGTGTGTGAAATACATCTTTCAAGAAAAAGAAAGAAGGTGTTGAAAACTTCTAATTGAGAGAGTGAGGGTTTTACTATCCAAGTTAGGAATTTTGAATTAGATTCCTTTATAATTTGTGTTTTTTATATTGTTGAAAAAACAAAACTTTAAGTCTACACGTTATCCTATATCCACTACATGTTTATTTGTCACAATGAGTTAGAAATTCATTTAACAAGAACTTATGAATGTAATACATCATAAAAAAAATTAACAATTAAGAGAATAGTACTTTATAATCACACATCACATTTTTTTTTAGATGTAAAAAAGAAGACATGATAAGTGATAGTAATGTCAAATTATTTATAAAAATAACATAAAATAATATAGAAAAAATTATCACACAACTATATATATATATATATATATATATATATATATATATATATATATATATATATATATATATATATATATATATATATATTATATTTTTTGGGCCCTTCCTAGCCATGGGCCCTGCGTTGTTGCACTTCTGGACTAAGCCCAGGGCAAGCCCTGCTTTAGTCCAGAGATTCACATAAACTTTTTAGAATAATTCTCTTGCTTAGTTAAGGAAATCATATTTAAATTGAATATCTTTTCGTCATTCCCAAACAGGACTCTTGGAAAAATGAATAACACCCTATTTATCTATATATAATAGATTAATTTATGAAGTGGCAAATTTAAATTCTGAAATAACATATTAAATACTATAATAACATATTATACTAGTAAAAAATGCACTAGGAATCATTTACTGATAGAAATAATCGATTATGAACCTCCATAATCGATTATTTTAGAATTAGGATTAAGAAAACGATCCTTGACATTTGAATAATCGATTATCAACTCCTATAATTGATTATCAGTTTCCATAATCAATTATTAGGTTCCATAATTGATTATTTTCAAGCCAAAATCACAAAAACAGCTTTTGGAACTCAGAATAATCGATTATGAGGTATCCCGTAATTGATTATTTGCGACAGAATTGTGAAAAATGCAGTTTTTCTACAAAGAGCACAATCTCCACAACAACACAGATCCAAATTCTCAACTCATTGAGAGCAACAACATCATTCAACCTCAACAAAGCTCATATACATCAATTTAACAACAATTTCAATATTTCAACAACAAATGACCAAAATCTCAATCCTAAACCCATTTTTATCAAGTTTTCATCACAACTCAGCATACATCCTAATTTCAACCAATCCAAGGCACAAAATTAGTAAAATAACAATCATCAAACTAGAAACAACGATTTATAAGCTTCCCTTACCTTTTGGAACCTCCAAGATTTGAATTAGTGGAAAAGGAGATAAATTGAAAATGGAACCTTATAGCCAAAATCAGAGAGAAATCTCTACAACCACAATATCCACACCAAAAATCTATCAATACTCAACAATAAACTTAGATTCAAACAAAGTTTCCCACACCCCAATAAAGACCCACGAAAATCAATAGATAAGGGGAAGAACTCACCAATTTGAGGTCACTAGGATTCCATACAAGAGAAGAATAAGGGAAATGGGTCTTGGATCAAGTCTTAACCCTGAGGAGAATTAGGAATGCCTTGAGAGAATTTAAGATGTTTCTAACAAGTGTTTGGTGAACAAAAAGGAGAAGAAGAGGGGTTTTACCTCTTTAAAAGGTTCTTAGGCCCTAAGATGGAGTTTGGGTTTACTAAGACTCATCTCTATCTTTCTAACACTTTAAGGCCCAAATTGACCCAAAATTCATGACTCCTCACTAAACCAACTAAGATATCACCAATAAAGCATATGACTCAAACAACATTTTCTCAAATTCCACAATTCAAATTAGAGCTTTTAAGGCAACACAACATAAAACAACAACCACAAATCTATAATTTATTTATTACATCTTAAATACAAAATTATAAATTTAATTCTCACTTTCAATTATTAAATCACTAAATCACGCATTAGGAAAATATTGGTGTTATACATATTGCTTTGTTATTAGACAATCTGTATTGGACGCTTTGCATAGGACTGTCCATTGGATGGTGTTCCCCCTATTAGAGTAGCATTAGAGCTCTTTGGTTAGGGGGATTTTTTTTTTGCTTGCTTGAATGATGGAGACACATACAAAGATGGGTTCTTTAAATAGAGTTAATTATTACTTGTGGAAGGGCAAGATAAAGGACTTGCTATTTGTGAAGAATATGCATCTTCTTGTTTTTGCTACATAGAAGCCAAATTCCATGTCTAATGAAGAATGGGACTTTGAACATCAACGTGTATGTGGTTTTATTAGGGATTTTGTAGATGACAATGTCTACAATCTCATTGTTCATAAGACACATGCAAGAACCCTGTAGGAGAAGATTAAGTCCCTGCATGCCTCTAAATCAAGGAACAACAAATTGTACTTACTAAAGAGTTTTGTAGAATTAAAGCACAAGGATAGGACTCCTATTGCAGATCACTTAAATGAATTTCAAGGGCTCATTGATCAGTTGTCAATTTGATAATGACCTTTTTTGGGACTATTCCTATTATTAACTCTACTTGATTCTTGGTGATTAGCTTTGCCCCTCATGGTGATGTCTTTTTACAAATGGCAAAGGGTGGTGTTTTTAATGAGGAGATGAGAAGCAAGGCACAAAGTACTTCATCTCAGTTTGATGTGCTTGTCACTAAAATAAGGGAGAAGTCAAAAGAAGGAATCAAAGGGTAGTAAGGAGAAAAGCAGGAGTAAGTCCAGGTCTCAGTATAAGAATGTGGAGTGCCATTATTGTCATAATATAGGGGCACATGCAGAAGAATTATGTTTAGTGGAAAAAGGAGAACAAAGGCAAGAAGGGTAAGTAAAAAGAGAAGGATCATAATGATGGTGACTATGTGACTACTGCTACTTGTGATGATCTTGTCATTCTCCGTGACTATGATTCAATTAATCTTATATCAAATGAGAACATGTGGATAATTGATGGTGATGCTACATTGCATGTTACAACCAGGTAGGAGTTCTTCACATCTTACACTCTAAGTGACTTTGGAGTATTGAAGATGGGTAATGATGGCGTGTCTAAGGCGATTGGTGTTAGTAATGTTTGCTTGCAAATCAACACGGGAATGTAGTTGTTGCTTAAAGGAGTTAAACATGCTCCAAATGTTCGTTTAATTTGATTTTTATGCAGGTGCTTAATGATGGTGGTTATGATAACCACTTTGGTTTTGGAAATAAAAACTTACCAAAGGTAACTTAATTGTAGCTAGAGGGGAGACAATTTCTAAACTGTGTTGGACGAAAGCTTTGGTTGCTAAAGACAGTGTGAATGTCGTGGATATGGAGGCATTTATGTGTCACTAAAGGCTTAGTCATATGAATGAAAAAAGGGCTAAATTGCTTAGCCAAAAAGGATGTGCTTTCAGAATTGAAGAATGCATAGTTGGAGAAATACTCTCATTGCACGGCTGATAAGCAGACCAAAGTATCCTTTAAGAATCATCCTCCCTCAAGAAAATTAGAGTTGCTTGAATTGTGCATTCTAATGTTTGTGGCCCTTTGAAGGTGAAATCCTTTAGTTGTGCACTATATTTTGTTACCTTTATTAATGATTGTTCCAAGAAATTATGGATCTATGCATTGAAGACAAAAAACCAAGTGTTGGAGAAGTTCAAAACAGTTCTAGGCTTTGGTTGAGAAATAGTTAGGCAAAGAAGCTGAAACACATTCATACTAATAATGGTGGTGAGTATTGGGGACCATTTGATGTCTATTGCAAGCAACAAGGTATTGCACATGAGAAGACTCCTCCTAAAACTCCTTAGCTGAATGGATTGGCAGAGAAGATGAACATGACATTGATTGAAAAAGTGAGGTGTATGCTCTTTGAAGCTAAGTTGCCCAAACATTTTTGGACTGAGGCACTATATATAGCCATGCATGTTATTAGTCTCAGTCTTGCTATTGCTTTAAACAATGAAGTGCTAGACAAAATTTGGTTTGGCAAGAATGTTAAGTATAATCACTTGAGAGTATTTGAGGCAAGGCGTTTGTGCATGTTCCAAAGGATGAGAGATCCAAGTTGGATGAAAAAATAAGGCAATGTATCTTTGTTGGTTATGGTGAGGATGAATTAGGTTATAGGTTCTATGATTCCTGTGAGAAGAAGCTTGTTAAAAGTCATGAGTTGAAGTTCATGGAAGACCAAAC
>CM014733.1:80995736-81315550 GCA_004329165.1 Spatholobus suberectus
TTATAAGTATTCAAAATTAATTAAAAAACTAAAGTTATAATTATCCAAAAATAATTTTATCCATAAAGTAAAATTAAAATTTATATAAAAATATCATATAAACATGTCTATTTCTATCATTTTACATTTATCAATAACTTCAACAAATAATTTTATAAAATACTTATAATTCAATAAATTAACTTAACATCTTTCACATATCAATTTAAGGACATGAATTGTAAATATGCAAATTTGATCTCCAAGAATTCAGCTCCTTTTATATTTTCTTATCCCTTCTTCTCCTCCTGTTCATGAGTCCTACTACGAGCCTTGTCAAGGTAAGATAGGAATATTGCATTTATCAAGGTGTTGGTAAGTGCTAGAAAACCATGGAATCATTTTTTGTGATGCTTAATGCTAATGTGCCGTGGGTCATGTGAGGCCATTATTCTGCACAGTTGAAGTCCTTAGAGTAGAAACGAATTTTATTTATCATGCTTAGCTAAAGTCATCGTAAAAATGAGGCTTTTTTTTACCGCAAAGGGGTAATTTTCAAAGAAAATTTTGAAAATTACCAAAATGGGTATTTTTCAAAAAACATTCCCAAATTAGAACAAGTTGTGTTTGAGAAATATGACTTTTGAATTGGAAGTTGTACTTCCAATATGAGACTTTCTTTTTCTTTTTTAAACGACTTACTAAAGAAGTCGTATTTTTCAAACAAGACTTTAATTTTTAATTTTTTTTTAAAAAACCTGACACAAGGTTGTATTTCACATACATGATTTATATATTTTTATTTTTTTTTGGGTGAAATCATTTTTTTCATTGAAGACTTTTCCTCTTAATTTTTTTTTCTTGAAGTTTTATCTTGCATGCAAGACTTTTTTTTTAAATAGCATACTAAAGTCATGGTTTCCAAATAAGACTTCAATATTTTTTTTTTCAAAAATTTCTTGAAAAAGTGGTATTTGTCAAATGAGACTTCAACATGAAGTCCCATTTGCCAAATACAATTTCAAAGAAAAAAAAAAAGGGAAAGTCTTTACTAGGAAACATGACTTCACCCAAAAAAACAAAAAAAAAAAACAAAAATTATGTATATAAAACACTACTTCGTATCAAGTGTTAAAAAAAATAAAAATTGAAGTCTTGTTTGAGGAACACTACTTCTTTAAAAGTGGGTAAAAAAAAAGTCTCGTATTGATAGTACGACTTCCGATTCAAAAGTCGTATTTGTCAAGCACAACTTGCCCAAATTTAGAAATTTTGTTAAAAAATACTCATTTTAGTAATTTTAAAAGAAAATTACCCCTCTAGGGTAAAAAAGCCTAAAAATGATCACGTTGCATCAGCTTCTTGTGCGTAAGTGCTAGGAAGCTAAGGAATAATTTTTTTTGTGTAACTTGTAGATTCTAAACCGAGATGTCTAGTGCCCATTTATACAAATTATGGAATTCCTAGAAAAATTTAGGCTCATAGGTCAAATATAGTGGAAATCGTTGTACACATGTGACAAATCATGGTATAGTTGACTTGTGTCATTAAAGTCATGTATGATGAGCGTTGGGAAACTATGAAACCAAATTCTAAGATGCTTAATACCTCTGAACCGCAAATTTTGTAGGGTTCATCTTCTGCATAATTAATAAATTTTATGGCAGAAACAATGTTGTGAACCATTCTTGGTGATGTGAATAGTGAGTCAGAAGTTTCATCTCATTAAACATATGAATACATGATAAAAGTCATTATATCTTTACTGTACTATTGCACCCCGAGGATTAGTATTCATATATTGCACCAATCTTGCATTTCATTTTGTGATGATGATATATCTGTTAAGCTAGGAGCTAAATGTTACAGGTATGGTAAGTTATCTCATTAGGTATAGGATGAAGTGTTGAGAAGTTCTCAGTTCTTATGGTAATGGCTAGACAGAGCAGGTATATTAACCTGGTGTTTGTGAATTTGTGAACTAAAATCTACTATGGTCTTGTATGGTTACTACAACCTGTAAAAAAAATTAGGTTTATAAATGTTGGCTTGAAGTATGTTTCATGTCTTCTAATTTGAGAGCGTGTTCAATTAATAATGAAATGACGATAAATTGATGCTATGAAATGGACGTTATTGTTTCTTTTAAAGACAAAGAAAAATTATAAACGTCCACTTCAAAATGAGGTGGATTGGGGTAAAAGAAGGAGAGAGATAGAGAGAAAAAAGAAAAGGAAGAGAGAAAAAGTGATAGATGTGATATGATAGAAAATGCAGAGAAATATAAGAAGAATAATGGGATGAAACCGTGGAAATGAGTTATAAGAGAGTTATATTTATAAAGACTATAAGACAAGCTACATACATAGAATGAGTATGGATTATTGAATATACTAAAGAATGAAATCCTTATGTGACGACTGATGAAATGAAAAAGTAGTTGAGTCACGCGTTAGGGAATTGGGAAGGGAACCTTCTTCATCATAGGAGTTGTAGCGTCCAGGCATAGTCATGTGATTTTTTTATGCGCATTTAGATTATATACTAATGTATAATAGAGGTGTAAGGTTAGAACCAGTAGTCTGTGACTATATATTGTCGTGAAGGACACTTTGCTTGTGTGATTTATAAAGAGATTTATTGTTTTCATAATGTTATAGGAGTAGATTTCATACAAATGTAGTGGGTTTTAAATGTTCCATTGTGATTCAAGAATGGTATAGATTTATATATTAGATTGAGTTAATTTTTCATCATTTTGGTGTTTAATACTAACTGTTATAATCACGAATTTTAAGAAAGTTTTGAATGAAGATTTTGTAAGAAGCGGTTTCGGTATCATCGAGTCAGACTCAACAGTATTATAACATTAAGAAAGTTAGAATAACGTTTCTTTTTGTGGTCCATACAACGTTATAACGCATACTCCAGTGTTGTTAACGCTAACACAATGTGAAAAGGACATATCAAAGTGCAAGATTCATCATTTTTTTTCATGATATTTTTTATTTTTCTTCTTCTTTCTTGGGTCTCTTTATGCGTAATTTGATTTTGTAGTTTGGAGATGAGGAATCCCAATCCTAACATGATGAATATAAATTCTCATCTCTAGTTCTAGTTCATTTCTTTTAAATATGATTGTTTGTCTCTATTTTTAATGTCTATAAATTAGTCACTTATAGTTGAACATAAATTCCTATCACAATTTGGAAATTGAAATGGGAATTAGATTCGGAGATTCTTGAACTTAATGTTAGTTGAAATTAGGATTTTCAATTAGGAGAAAAGATTGTTAAGAAATTAATCTTCAATTACAATAATCAATTCAATCCTTAATTATACTTCTAGAACTTACATTATGATGATTTACGAATTAGTTGATACATTATATTAAATAATTAAAAATATATCATATAGTTAATACTTTATGCAAATTAGTTCATTTTTTATCGGTTCTTACTAGTTTTGAGATAAGTTGTTATTTTGGAATTAATGGATAGATCACCAGACAAGTTCCTAGTTAAACCGGTCAAATCGGCTGGTCTAGTTTTTAAAAGAATGATTTTTGCTCAAAAGTTATACCAATTATTTTTAACCAATCAGAAAAAAGGCTGCATATGAGTAGAGAGAGAGCACCGTTCTGTAACTGTAACAAAGTTATGAGAAAAAATATATATAAAAATTATTCTTTAGCATATGTTTTACAGAAACTGTTTCTTACTTTTTTTAACATTTTTCTATGTGTAGAACTAAAATAGAGAAATGTTTTGAAAACCAAAACAGGGCTTTATTTTTCTAATGGAACTGGAGCATTGCCTATTAACTTTCTGTCTTCTGTTCAATAATCAGATCAATCAGTTACATATGGGGAACAATGCATGTTTGATGGACTTCCACTAACAATGATCAATCCTATAATTGATATCTGCTGGAGAGAATGCACCTTGGGCGGAGTACAGAACCCTCTCAAAGCAATCATATTCATTCTAGTTTAACGGAGTTTCCTTTATTGGGTCTCTAAGGAGCTAGAGCATTGGTAACCTACAGGGGAACGAGTGTGTATCCTTCACCATTTGTGGGGGGGTCGCTAATTTGTTGATAAGGTTCAGTAGAATGTTCTCCAACTCCTCCCCACTGCTCCAATCATGAACTTCGGCAGCAACTAATTTTGGGTCACTGTGAATCCGGTTCCACAGCGGATAATTCTTCCTTGGCATCACAAAATCACCTCCCTTCAGCTTCAAAGTTGGGCAATAATCACCCGTTCCATCTCCAATGTAGATGAATATTCTCTCATTTTCAGCTAAAGAACCTCGGATTTGGTCTATCACTAATCCCTACGATTGAAAGAAGAAAAAGAAAACCAACGCCATGTGTAACAAATTACTGCAGTACTGTAGTAGACAAAAATCAGAGAGAAGGTGGAAAGAAGGGTGCTTCTGCAAAACCAGATCACACACACTAACAAGTGCAACATTAATGAGTTTAATTAGAGTGTAAAGATTTACGGTAATAATTATGAGTTTAATGACTATACACTGTCAGTGTAAAACTTTTATACTGTCTTAAGATAATTATTATAAAAGTCAATAAACTTAACATACATCACGGTTTATGATTGAACGACGGTATAAAATTACTTTATACTGTCAGTACATAGTTTATTTTCTCAATAATTATAATAATAAATAAAATAGTGCTAACAACACATTTTTTTTAACATACTCTCTACTATCGACTGACATTTATTAAAAATTACAAAATTATATGAGTTACACTCTTTTTTAATGTACCTCACTCATGATTTTGTGATTTTTTATAAACTTTAATGAATAAAAGAAAGTGTGTTAAAAAGAATGTATTAGTATGTTGCTGGCACTATAAGTATCTTAAAAATTATAACAAGAACGATTTTTAATTGGTTGAAAATAAAAAAAATAAAAAAAAGTATACTCTTACTACAATAATTAACAATCTTTGTGCATATAGCAATCTATTATTAGATCTGAATGTAAAAAGCACTTATGCCATTGATACAGGGTTGACCTAGTGGTAAGAGATTTGAGTAATATGTATGAAGTCATAAGTTTTAACATCAGTATAACTATTGTACACTAAAAAAATTCTAATTAAATTCAATAAATATAATGGTAAGTTTTGATGAAGCAATGAGTTAATGCTGACCTTGCACATATTGGAAGGGCAGAGGGGACAAGGGTGAGGAGACAATGTTGAATCATGAAACGGAGTGATACGAAGGCGTCCTTCTTTATCAACAAAAGCTGGGTTTGTATTGATCTGGGAAAAGCACCCCAATAAACCGTGGTGTTCCAGAATGGTCCGAATGGAAAACAGATTCGCGTCGCTGATTATTCTCAAATCGCACCTGCAAATCAAACGCGACGTTATGGCAAAGCGAAAATTAACGACGAAGAACAGGAAGAAGAGGATTAGATTACCCAAGAGCGCGTGCAGATTTGATGGCTGAAACGACGGGTGCATGCAAGGGGACCCTTTTAAGGCACTCTGCAATGTGGTCGGTGGTGATCCCGTTAGAGTGGAGTTCCTCCATTATCCTGTCCTGAATCGAATTTCAAACGCGAAAATGGGCATTGCGGTCTCAATTGTTGGATTTTAATGGATGAATGAATATATGAGACGAAAAGGGTACCATGAGAGAAGTCCAAGGCATGGTTTGGCGAAGTTGGTTGAAAAGGTGGGTGAGACCCATTTCAGCGACGATCCATCTGTCGCTGTCATCGTCGATTATGGTTCGATCGAAGTCGAAAACTACGACCGCTGCCGCCACGCTTCCGACCATTTTTGCCACCCCCCACGCCACGCCCAAACGCGCACGATTCTACTGCTCGGCCACGGGGACATTGTGCAGCCCAAGAGAATTTTAAAAAAAAAAAAGGTGTAAATTAACACCCTAATGATAGGGTGGGGTGCGACTTGTAAACTTTAAAAAATAATATTTTACCGAAAGTTGTTAGCTCAAGTAATTTGACGCTTGAGTTTTTTAATCAAGGTCTGAGACTCGATTCTCAGTTTGGACATGAAGTCACAGCCGGAAGTATCACTTTATTCCTAGAGGAGCTGACCCGGTGAAATGAGGGATTAGTTGAGTGAAAAAATAAATCACAGATATCTCCTAGTCTAACAAAAAAAAAAGAATATTTTATTCTTTAGATTTCGACTTAAATATAATTTTCCTCTTTCTAATTTAGCGCTTTTTTTTATTTTTTATCTCTGTAATTTTTCTTTTTTTTAGAATCATCTCTATAAGTTTTAAACATGTTACTCTTAGTTCTTGTTGCCTAATTTCATTACAAAAAAGTTAATTTGCTGACGTTATGATACTGTCAACAAAAATGATGACATGATGACATCATCAAGTGACACATTAACATAGTGACATGTTATTAGTACCACGTCAGTAGTGTTATGTCAGCAATAGTGTTAAGTCATCGTTACTGTAGAGAGACTAAAAGTAAAAAAAAAAAACATTTTTAGGGACTTAAAATGAAAAAAAAATTACAATGATGAAAAATTTAAAAAAATACATGGAATAAGAGAAGAAAAAAAGACATATTTGTAGGTAAGAAAAAATTAAGCCTTAAATATAATGTATAAATTTAATCTAAAATTAATATAAAATAATTTAAAATTAAATTTAAAATTAATTTATAATATATAATTAATTGAGACATACTACAATTGGTATTAGGTTTAAAAGACTAAACCTAATCAAAATATAGAGTTGGGTTTGTCCAAATTAAACTCATGGAGACAAAGATTGATTCACGTAGAATTTAATTACAATCGAATTTTCCAAACATGAAAAAAAATATTGTTATGTTTTGTTTAGATAAATTAAAATATAAGAGAAAGAAAATAAAAAATAATAATATTTTTATTATTTGATTGGATAAAAATATAGGAAAAAGAAATGAGGGATGATATCCACAATTAAAAAAAGAAAAGTTATTCCCTTTGTGTCTTTCATGCTTTGTTGATCGATGACCTGAGTGATTTCTAATAAAAGTCTTAAAGTTTTAAAGTCTTTGCACCTTTTATGCTATCTCAGCCAAGAGGCCTGCAACCTCGGCAACATGGTTTTGATGATTCTCAACTCCATTGCACACTCTCCTAATATGTCCATTGAGACAACAAAAACTGTAGTTAAGTGATATTAAATTTAAGTGAATAAAGACTAGCCCTTTTTACTTAAAAAGGCTTCTTAAAAAACCTAAATCAAGCCTTTTTAATAAAAGTCTTAAAATCTAAGTTAGTATGTTGGGTGTTTGGACCAACAAAAACTAAAGTTAAGTGATATTAATTTCAGCTAATTAAGATGCATTTTATGTCTATGTAATGTGTGAGTGATTTTATAGTGTTGAACGAGAAAAAAAAGTGAAGAAAGATTGAGAGAATTAGTGATTATTTAAAAATGATTTTTTTTTTGTTATTTAAGTTTTTTAATTTATATTAATTCTAAATTAAATTTGTACATTATATTTAAGCTTAAATATTTGTTTGTGCCTACAAATATATCACTTTTGTTCTTTTAGTCAATTTCTTTTCATTTTTCATTTTTGTAATTTTTTTTTCATTTTTAGTCCCTATAAATTCTATTTTTTCTCAAATTTTAGTCCTTTTACTATAGCACTAACGTGGCACTGTTAGAGTTGGGCATATGGGCCAAGGCCCATGGGCTACTCGTGTAGCCTGTAGCCCGTAGCCTGTGCGGGCTATGGTCCTAAAAAATATGATCCATTTAAGAGTGCAGACTTTTCAACTTGGACCATTTGAATCACGAATTTACCTATGGGCTTATGGGCCTGCCTGTAGGCTTTTAGTATAAGTCCTTTGAGAAAAAAAAAATAGACTTACTTAGTTACTTTTACTTCCAACTTTGTAACTTGTAAGACACTAAGACTTAGGGTTCCTTTCCTTCTCTTTCTACATTCTCGTGCGACCCCTAGTTCTCTACAGTCGCCCGTCGGCCACCGGTCGACCAACACCGTTTGCCAGTTCGTCGCGCAACCCCAACAACGTGTGTCAGTTCACCATGCGACCTGCGACGCTACCCACGACCCCCGTGACTCGACCTCTGCAATGCGACGTTCGCCACACGACCTCCATGATGCCACCAGCAAGCAGATCTGGGAACTGGACCTTTGCACAACCACCGCGACCTACGACTTGCAATGTAACACCTCTATTTTTGCATATCAAAATATTTTTCTAATTATTCTATATTTATTTTTGGAGAACTGAATGAAAATCTTAAAAATTTGATTCCTACAGTTATGTAGTACTTAGTTTAGATTTTTAATAAAGTTTTGGGAAAATGAGCTCAGAAATTGGTAAAATGACTGTTTTGCCTCTAAAAAGTCAGATAACAAAATAATAAATAAAAATAGTTAGAAGTATTTACAAATTGTTTTTAAGTTTTCAATATACTTAAAATAATTAATAATATTTTTTTAAAAAATTGGGAATTTATAGAGATATTTTTGTGAAATGACAAAAATACCCCTAGTTGATTGCAAAAACTAACCAGAGGCTTTTTGACATCAAAATATTTTGAAGATTTTATAAAAATTATATTTAATTACAAAAATTTTATTTTGAAAGAAAAATAATGAAAAATGAAACACCGCTATTTTAATTTTTTTAACTATTTTTCTAATATTTGATGATTTAATTCTGAAAAATCGAGAAGAAATTTCAAAATAATAATCCCCACCATTGCACTATGAATTTCAAAAACTATCTAATCATGATTTTTAATAATTTTTTCGAGCCATAGCCCAAAAAAATTAGAAAATGACGATTTTGTCCCTAGTTCTCAACATTAAGGACTGACATGAGAAAAAGATTCAATTGACACTAAAATATCAATTTGAGCTTGGAATCATGTCACATATATTAAAATATAATTTTGAAAATTTTCTGAAATTTCTGTGTAAAATGACCAAAATGCCTCTAGGTGATAAACTAGTCAGTATTGGTTTGACATCCAAAAATGATGAAAATGGTAATCACAATTATTTTATAGGTAAAATATTTAATTTTATAAATTTAATAAAAATTTTGGTAATTATTGAATTAAAATAGATTTATTATGAAATTTTTAGCTTACAAATACAAAATAAATAGACAAAATTTGAAATAAATTAATAAAAATTAAAATTTATTATTAGAAATTTATTTTTGATGAAAAATAATGTATTTTTTCAGTTTTTCATTTAATTTCATTTTTTTGATATTAAAAGTCGTTTTTTTCAAGTTTAGGTGATTTTATCAGTACCGATTAATTTAACTACAGATAAAATTGACACTAATAAAGCTAGGACAGCACATTGACCACGTCCCAAGCCTAAAGGGGGGCTGATTCACCACTCTAATATGTTTATGTATCCCTAAGTTTGAATATGTGTCCTACAATTGAATTAAAAACAAATGAAAAACCTAATTTATTTCATAAGCGATGATGTCATTAAGGGACACTTAACCCCCCTCCTTCTTCTATAAATAGGCAACCTTTGGACATTTTTTTACACACCTGTTCCTCTCTCTTGTTAGCCAAATGAATGAGAGCTTCTCTTTCTATTTTTTTTCTTTTTCTCTCTTATTTTGCTTAAATTTTACTAATTTCCATTAACTAGTAAAAATTCTCTTCCTTGGAGTTTTGCACCAACAACTCCATCCTCTTCATCAACCACCTTAGAGGTAATGGGGGGAGTGGGGTTGGTTCTAAATTATTGTTACTTTGTATGTTGGTAGGAAGAGTTTTCTCCTAAACCCGTTTAGGCTTAAGTTTTATTGTTGTTGTTGTTGTTGTTGTTGTTGTTGTTGTTATATTATTTGATGTTAAACTTTAATTTTTGTTAAGTTGTTACTTTGCCCAAATTTAGATTATTAAATTATAATTGCTAAATTATTACTCTACTCAAATTTAAATTATTAAATCATAATTACTAAGTTGTTACTTAGCTTATTTTTAGAAAATTAAAATGCATTTACTAAGCTATTACTCTGCTCAAATTTAGAAAATTAAAATGTATTTATTTAGTTGTTATTCTACCAAAATTTTAGTAATTAAACTACAATTACTATGTCATTATTATGCTAAAATTTTATGTGACTATGGTATTGTATAATTTCTAAAATATAAGATAGAAATATTGATTGTACTGGTGCTCAAATTAAATAAGACCAGAGAAACCTTTGTTTGAAAAGTTAGGAAGTGATAAATTAGTAAGTAATGTAAAGCAAGTAATATGCAATGGCATGTCACCATACTAGGGAAGTTACAGTTTGGTACATTGCGGGATGGTATCGAGTGGTGAGCATCCTAATGGCCAAGGTAGCGCTCTTGAGCTGGGACAATCACTTAACCAACATGATAACCCTAACAACTGCTCAGCGTCACTAGGATTGGTGAGAGTATACCTCTATAAATGGATATCCTAAATTGTTGTTTTGTTCCTCAGTGATAATGAGGATTGTACCATGAGATAATGTTGAGAGAAGTATATGTACTCCCAGTCACTTCCCAGGTTCTGTTAAGAACTATTACCCATTAATGGAAAGTATGGATCCATACCGAGTCAAGGATTGTATAGCATAAAATAAACTTTAAGTTCCCCTTTTATTGTCAACTGTTTTATTTGTATTGTGTGGTAGAATTCCTACCGTACATGTAAAAGTGATATTAGAACAAATTACCACACTCCATTATTTTTCATTTTATGCATGGTTGATCGCAGTTAATGAAGACCCGGTCGTTGATGAGTACCTATAAGGCTAGTCTGATAGTTTGTTATTTTATAGGATAGGATAAACGGACATTGCTCTGACTATGATCTTTTTGATGTACTGGAAATAAGTAATAACTATTTTGATATATATTTTGATCTCCCTATATTTCAGTAATTTTTTTGATTATGAAATCATGATGCACAGTTTTATGAGGAATACATACAAATTTTAATTTTTTACTATCGTTTTCAAATTCTATTAAATTTACAAATGTTCTATTATTAAAAACAGAGAAAAATTTTACTCGCATTTTTAAATAAGTAAATAAGTATGGGTTATGTTCAATGTGAATGGGTGTCACATGCGACCTCCGCGACCCAGGACATTCGACTTCCAACCTCCGAGACTTCCACAATTTGTGATCTCCAATCTCTGTGATCTGTGATCCCGTGAGTCCAGCCTCTGTTGTGCAACCAGTGTTTATCGGCTGCAATAGCAAGTCAACTTAGACAATCTTCAGTCCTAAATTATTTTTGTATTTTATTTCACTGGCCTTGGATTGGCCCATTAGCCCGCAAGTTTTGCAGGGCGAATGCGAGCTTCAAAATTCATGACCGTTTATCTTGCAGGTGGGCTTGGCCTAGCCCATTTATTTTGCGGGCTTTTGCGGGGGCGAGCCTAAACGGGCAAGTTGACCCATATAGTTAGCTCTAGGCACTGTTACTGACATGGTACTGCTGACATGGCAATTTTTGTTGATATGGCATAATGCTAACGTGACACATGATGACATCAGCATGACGCCATCTTTGCTAATATGGCGCGTTATGACAATGTTGTGACATTAGCAAAATATATTTAAACCTTAAATTTTTATCTTATTTTTTTATGAAGCACAAGTATTCTTCATGTAGGAAGAATATAGGCGACAAAGTTCAATCTTTAAGTAGTTAACGCAGTTGCATACTAGGCCTCGAATTTGAAACCATTGAGTGAGCTAGAACAACTCTACGCCAATTGATCCTCATACTCGGTGGTTTTATAATATGTAAAATCATTTTTTCTTTAGTTTTTTTTAATTAAAAAGTAAAATATTCTATCACGTACCTAAAATATGATTAATTTATTTATAAAATTATTCTTAAGTAAGATATAAATTAGTATTCCAAAATCTAAATAATGTAAAACTTAATTTTGGTCTTTAAAAAATATATATTAGCTTTTTTATGTTTTAAAAAGAGAGTTTAATTTTTATACACTATCAATGTAAAGATTTTTATATCATTAATCTATCAGAAATCATTCTAAGTATAACTTTTAAAGTAATTATTAAAAAAGTCAACAAATTTATCATACACGATAATTTATAATTAGATGACAATATAAAAATATTTCACATTGTTAATGTAATTAAGTTAAACTCTTAAAAAAATTCAAAATAGTCCTTTAGTTAATCATCATATGATCAATATTCAACTAATTTTATTGTAAAATTACCCCCTATTAGTCACATTCTCTTGTATCTCTCTCACGGCTTTTTTTTTGGTTTTGTTTTGTTCACATTTTATTAAAAACTAGTATTTTAGCCTTGCATTTTATAGGATAAATGTTTAATTTTATATAATTAAAATTAATAATAAAACATTAATATATAAATTATAATATAATTAAAATTCATAATAAATAAATATATTTAAATGTATAAAAAATATTTTAAATTTGAAATGAAACTTTTAAATTGTGGCATAATGTTATTTATAACTATTGACAAATTCTTTTAAAAACATTATTGAAATTTAATTTAAAGATAGAGATAAAAGGAGATAAATTGAAAGAGATAGACAAATAAGAAGATCAAGTATAAAAAAAGAAGAAGATAGTTTGAGATAGTTGAGAGAGAAATATTTTGGCTAGTTATGAGGATAGTGTATGAAATGCATATCCAAAAGAGAGAAGTGAAAAAATATTTAGAATACTTAGTGCATGTTTGGATAGCTCAAAAGTACTTTTGCTTACAAAGCAACAATTTTTTCCTTTTGCATTTTTGCATTAGAATTTGTTTTTATGCATTAAAATTCGCAAAAGTACTTTTGTAACTATCATCCAGATACAACCTTAATTGAAAAAGTGAGGAGAGTAAAAGTCTTACTTTCCAAATTGTGTATATATTCTAAGGTAGTGTTTGGCTCATCTTTTTTATAGTTTCTTTTCTCCAAGCTAGGCCAAACACTTATTGTATAAAAGTCCTTAAAACTTTAAGTAGCTTATTTTTAAAATGTTTTTATATAATTAGTGGAGTTTGCTTGCGAGGGATTGTGTATGAAAAAGAAGAAAAATAGATGGAAAATGTAATTTGTATACAATTAAGTTTTGAGTGGTAGATTTAGATGAGTTTTAACACCAATCATAAGAAGGGTAGTATTTAGGAACCAATTCTAATTTAAATTGAAGTAGGTAAATACTTCAATTAGATAAAGTTTAATTCAAGCATTTTATAGGAAAGGAATGGTTCAGCTTGGTTAAGAATCGGCTTGAAAAAATTATCCCTAATGCAATCATTAGAGCTATTAAAAGATAAAAGATGACTTTAAATATTTTTAGAGTCATTAGAATATTTTCCTATAAATATAATTAAATTAAAACATATTAATATTAATATTAGTATTTATTACGGGCAAGTACGGGATAGGTTGGGATGAATTTATCTTTGTCCCTTTCCAGCCCAATATTTTCATCAGATCAATTATTTGAACTTGAACCCGACCAGATCAAGACCTAAAAAACATAGGACAAGACCAAATCAACCAAGATTTTTAATGTAGTATATCATTTTCAACATTATGTATAGTTAAATCATAGAATAAAAGAAATATAAACTTAAATTAAGGTATATTTTATAATATATATTTTTAAATGAATAATATCATTATAAATATAATACTATGTTATACAAAATATTATCTATTAAATTTAAAAGTTTTATTATTAATGCACAAATTTTCAAAAAAAAAACTTATATTTTTTAAGAAATTATAGGGCACCAAATAGGTTGGGGATGACCTAAAGTATAATTCAAATTTATTCTCAAAATGTACCGAGTCTAATTTCAAAATCCAGACCCGTAAAAACAACCTTAGGCCAGGTTGGGTCAATGAGATGGATTGGGTCATACTTACCCTTAGTATTTATAAATTGAATAATTAAATAGGTAATAATATTATTATTAATCAATCTAACAATACATTAATATTCTACAATTCTTGTATTATAAAAGAAAAAATCTAAATAAAGTATTTTCAAAATGACCCATTGTTTTATCCATAGAACAACACATAAATTTGCTAACTAAGCAAATTAGACACAAGCATGCAATTAGACTATCAATCATATACATAAATAAGACAAGAAAAAATTGTGTTGTTACATAAGCACTTAGGCCTATGTTGATTATGTTTAGTTATTCGTGATATATTGTGACAATAATGTTATCATGCATTTCTATTAGAACAATAATATTTTTTCTCGTTTAAGACAATATAAAATGCTTGATTGTTAGAGAGAAAATAGTTTTCAAACACGAATTGAATACATTTCTATAGAGTGTATGTTGGCATATTTGCTAACTAAAGGCTTAACTTTTGAAATTTTCATAATTTTGTAACTCATATGAGTTTGGTTAAGTAATGAGATATGTACTTGATGAGGTCACTTTCATTATCATTTCTCTTATGACAACATTAAGATGCTTGGACCATTTGTTGAAATTGTATATTTGTCTTATTTAGTTTCACGTTCCTTTATTCATTTTGTGTATGATATCCCTGTTGAATATTATTTTCTCTTATATCAAAGCTTATATTTCTTAAACTATTGACATGTACTAATACTATGATTGATATTTCATTATAATAATTATTTTGTTTCTAATAATTAAATTAATGTTATCCTAGTAGGAAATTAATGGATTTTTGTGGATTATTATTCCATTATTAGATTAATTTTAGATCATTAAATAATATTGATTGTGAAAATTATGGATTACAATGGGGTAGAGCAAGTACAAGTAGCAGTTCCTCGTCACCTGCCCAAGACCTGCACGGGTATCCACAAGTTTTATAAATACCTGCAAATATTCACGGGTATCCATGAATATTTGTTAAAATATAAAATTTAAAGAAAAAATAAGTGAAAAATAAACAATTTCGATACATGTATGTATACTAAAATATAATTTTGAAACATATACTAAAAATAAATAATTTTAAAATATATATTTATATTAAAAATAAATTAGAGTAACTATCTTTATACATAATCAAGGGTATTTAAGTAATTTCAAATTGCAAGTATATGTGGGTACGAGCATCTAAATATTTGTCCCCACCCTATTAATAAGGTAGCTGATACAGAAAAATTCATTTATTTTACTCACGGATACAAATTAAGCTATCCATTTTAAATCTATAGCAAGTTTTACTAGCGAGAGTGCAAGTATTTGCGCTTACGAATTTTTTTGTCATCTCTAATGAAAATTAATGTCACGTTATTTTAAATTATATTGATGAATAATTGCTATTTAGACTTATAAATGAGCCTATGATGGAGTAGACTATCACTTGGTGTCCAAATGAAGAGTCACCACTATTATTTGAAGGCTATAAAATTGTTATCCCAATAGACAATTTAGTAACGTGCAATGATGTGAGAAAACTCTAACCAATAAATAAATAAATAACAAATCTCCCTCATTTCATTGTCTAGGAATCTTATTGAAATAAAAGACAGATTTCAACGTTACTTGAAATACACACACTTTCTAAACTCTATATAAACATGCCATAATTATAAATTATTGTGTTTTGTAAAATAATCCATTAATTCCTTCGTTCATTCACGTTTAGAGCGCACATTTTTAATTATGTTACATGTCTTGATTATTTTTTAAGGAACATTTCAGAAACATCCTTCCATAATCCATTTACCCTAAAGAAAAAGAACATCCTTCATGGGAAATAGATATTTATTAGGGGTGTTTGCAGATCAATTTGGATTGGTTTTGGGTCAAAAAATTATCTAATCCAAAGAATAAAATAACTTGCAGTTCTGTTCATTTTGGACTATTTTCTTTAAAAAATCTGATTTAATCCAATCTGATAAAATGCAATTTGGATTGGATTGGATAATTTAGTTTTTCAGACACATTCTTACTTACATTTTAATTTCCTATTACTTTCTAAATATTGAGCATTATTTTTAAAATAAGCATAAAAAAGAAGCACACCAATCAATTGATTAATTATTCTATAATATGGTTTCTTTTTTCTATAGAGACATGAACATATATATTCAAAATAAAGCCGAAGAGAATGAAGTATATATAGTTTTACTATATTGTTTGGATATATAAAAAAAACAAATAAAAATATTGGTGAAATAATAAAAAACATAATAAAACTTATAGAAGTTACAAGTGATATGTATAGTAGCGTATATATATATTAAAAAATATCAATTTGGTTTGGATCGTCTCAGTTTTGCAAACATCAACTGAAAACCGATCCAAATCAATCAGTTATGCAAAAATATGATCCAAAAAAATTCAAAAAGAAAAACGGTTTTGATCCGTTTTCATTTTTTGGGGATCGATTTTGCAGTTTTGTTTTTTGGATAGGATTAGATGTGAACACCTCTAATATTTATCATTGAAATCAGTCACGTTGCATTATATTATCCACTTTGAACGACTCTTTAATATTATGCCTAATTTAAACACAAGAAATTAATAAACGTATTAATTGATTAAATAAATAAAAGTAAAAAGGTATTTAAATAAAAAATTCAATATATTAAAAATTTTAAAAATATTTAATAAATATTTGTAAGTATATAATTAAAAATATACTAAATATTTTTCTCATAACACAATATACTAAATATTTCTTGAATAATTGATTGCATGAATTATAACTTAAACAAATTTTACTCATAATGTTAGATATTCAAATTCTGAAATTGCAATTCTGAAAAAAAAAAAAACAAATACCTAGATAATCTTGACCGATGAATCAATTTTATAACTCTATATGGGATCAGTTTTTGTCAAATACTATAAAAAAAAAATCTTAACCAAATATTTTAAAAAATTAATTAAAATATATCCACAGTGTAATTTTTTTTTTTATATTAGCTCCAATCATAAATTAATATGTGTGATAAAACTATTTACTTTGTAATAATTATTTTAAAAATTATATATAAAACAATTTTTAATTGAATAACTGTGTATTTTAATGCTTACAATATTCGAAACTTAAACTCTATTTTTAAAATACTCGCAATTGCTATCTTTTTAAAAATACAAATATTGTTGTCGTAAATCTTTCAAATTTAATTACATCAATGAAATTTGTGAATTTCACGACAAATCGAGAGCATCACGCATGGCTTATGCAATGTTCTTGTGTGTTCCAGGTCGCTCTCAATAACTTTAAAAGGTGCAAAAGGTTTGTCGCTTAAACCAGTGATAATAATTTTACCAAAGATACAAAGAAACTGATGACAATATTAAAATTGCGTCATGACTAGGAAACCATGGGTAGAGCGGAAGACAGTGTCAGGAACAAGTCATTGCCAGATCCAGATATCCACCTATAGAAGCAATTGACGTTTGGAGTGATTATTCACATTGATTGACAAAAACCATGTAACTGAAAAATATTAAAATAAAAATCACATTTTCCTCAAAGTTTTGCAGAGTACATATACTGATATTGATTATTAATTTTCCCTAGTTGAAATATTGTCAATTTTAAATGTTTTTATCTATGTTTAATACACTACTAAAAATTGTTTTTCACTAACACTTTTATATTAGATCAACGTCTCTTACTATAATCTTTGTCTATTAAAGATTAAATTGTTAGTATAAACTTATATGTATATATTAATAATATGATATTATGCATATTATGCTAACAAATAATTCTGTTAATATATATTAATATATATTATTCATATATGAAATATTGGTGTAATGCATCATAATATTAGTGTATAACAACAAAATTTATGCCAATACTTTAATTTTTGTTAAATAAAAATTATATGAACTAAAATAATGTTAATATTTGACAATTTTTGTCTATTAATAAATGTCATTTTTTTTTGTAATTACCGGGTTTTTGCACAAATTAGCCACATTTAAAGACATTTATCTTAAAATATTTAAATTTTGTAATTCTATATTAATATTTGAATTTTGAATCTTCTATTTATCTTTAAATACAATTGACTCTGCATATAATTTTTAGTTTTAGTCCAGTCAACTTAATGTGATGGTTCGTGCTTATTTTTTTTAATAAAAAAATCGTTGGGGTAAAGTGGTAAACAATAGAATTACTAAGTAGAGATACCACTTTTAAAATCCCCACTCATTTCTATACTTTACCACGTGAAACAGTTTGTTTGATTTCGTTTATTACCAATATATTTCAATAAGCAACCCATTCTCAATGATTTTATATTTGTCATTTTAGATGCGTATTATGTGGAACTTAGTTGATCAAATTAAAGTAAACATTGTTATCGAATGAGGTCTACACATCGATCGAATTGACACTTGGAACATACTCTGTAAAGCTCAATGCAAATATTTCATAAAGGCTTCTTTCAAATTATTTAGTATTAAGATTTGGTAAAGATGGGAAAGAATATTGGTGAATCAATAATACATGAAATGGAAAAGCCGAAAGCAATGTGTAGGAACATGATTAGGAAGGCATGATTAATGATTGGAGTCAAATGAAAGGCAAGCAACCTAACATTTTTTAACTTCTAAGGTCCCTCTTGATAAACACATGCCCACGTCTAAAACGAGAGTAATTAAAGAAACTACAAAACGAGAGAATAAAAATAAATTTAAATAATAATAATAACTAAGGGGACCCTTTGAATGAAACATACGATGACAGGTGTGCACGCACAATAGGGTTTGGAGTCAAAGGGAAAATGATGGGGCCAGCGAGAGCCACTGTTGTCGTCAGAGAGGGCAAAGGCAGACGCATCCCGCAAATTACGAGCCTTTTAGATTTTGTTAGGTATTGTATTATGATGACTGAAATCATTTAGTAATAATAATAAAAATAAAAACTAGTTAACAGAGGAGAAAATGTTGTTATTAGAATGAAAAAAAGAAAAAAGAAAAATAGTAGTTAGTAGTTACCCATCTTTTAACACATTTTTTAAATATATATTTTTATTATTAATTGAAATTTATTAAAAATTATAAAGTTACATAACTTTTACTTTTAATATAATGAGTCTTCAGTCATGTAATGTTTAATAAAGTTAACTAATAATAAAAGTATGATCTAAAAAAAAAAGTGTTAGCAAATATATTATAAGCACATATTAAAAAATTAACTATGTTCCATTTTCCTATTGAAAAGATAAGATAAAAGTTATGAACAACTCATTTCAATTCACTTTAATGCAATTTACAAAAACAAAATAAAAAAATTTATTGAGTTAAATCAGATTTTGAATTTAATTTTAAAAATCAATTCAATTTAATTTAAATTAAACTTACATGCACATATATAATTCTATTTATGAAGTTAATAATAATATATCACTTACACTTTGTATAAATATGTACTTATGAAATACTTATTTATTTTTTTATGATATTTTTCTCAAATTATATCTTATTATATCTTATTATCTATTCCTATATTATAAACAATGAGTGCTAACAACACGCTCTATATTATTAGTTAAGATTTATTGAAAACTATAAAATTATGAGTGGAATTTATTAAATAAGAAGACCCACAAAATTTTATGATTTTTAATAAATTTCAACCAAAAGTAAAGAGTGTTAGAGAATCTATTGTTAGTATTTCTCATCATATATTAGAATACACAACTTAGAGTATGAGACTCATTCTTCCTACTATCTCGATTAGACATACTTAGTATTCTCTCACTTTTCTCTTTTTGATGTGCATTTCAAACAATATTCTAGCAACTTGCAAAAAAAGAAATCTCTTTTGACCATGTCAAACTACTATTCTTTTATTTTTATTGTTCATTTAATTTTCTTAATTGTTTATTTCTTTCAATCTACTTCCTTTTATCTCCATCTTTAAATTGAATTTCAATAATTTTTAAAAATAAATCATTAATAGGTAAAAACAACTTTATATCACAATTTAAATTATTCATTATAAACCTAAAATATAATTTATATATTCGAAGATATTTGTTATGAATTTTAATATATAAAAATATTTATACTATGTATTATGCTAAAATACTAGTTTTAATATATTTGTAATTATATTAGTTTTATATTAATTTGAAATCATTTTTGTTTTACATAATTTTTATTATATAACTTTCAATATTATATTTGTTCTGGATATGGCCTAGGCTTGGCTATACCAATCTAATCCTGACTAAACTTGATCCCTAACCTAATCATGTACTCACCTTGGTACCTGCATCCTAGCTTGAATCTTGGTCATGGTCGACACCAGACTGAACATCCTAGGCTCAAACCACTCAAGGGCATCTCTGACATAGGCATAATATCTAGGGATGACAATTCTACTCAAACCTTATGGATAGTTGTACAAAATATCTGCAATAAATAAGGTAAATGCCCGTTGAATGGAGATGGGGCTTTACCCACGAAATTTAATGGGAATGAATGCGAGTATGAGTACTACAGTACCCACCTTACCTTATACCCACACATATATATATAATTGTTTAATTAAAATATCTTATATATTATTAATTATTAAAATATTACCCTTAAATCCTTTACTCCTATTCTTTCATAAACAATTTTAAGAATTAGAACATTACATTTAATAATGATGATGCTAAATAATTATATTTATAATGTCACTTGTATGATTATGATTGGATGATTTAATAATGATTTTTTAATTCAGTCTTAACAATTTTTTAATTGATATTTTTTATTGATTTATTGATTTTACACTTAAGTAAAGTACAAGTAGCGAGTGAGGGTATTTGTATATAGGTACCCAATAGATACAAGAATGGTGATTAAATTTGCTACCCATGTTGACGCAGGGCTGAGTACAAGTATTTTTTTTCAAACATATATACGGGGATGAGTACTATAATATCCTATCCAGACCCTACTTATTGTCATTCCTACTAGTGTTGTCATCCCTACCCACTCACCTATTGTTGATCCTCGTTATGCACTCCTTAACTGTAGACAAACAATTGATGTAGGAGAACTACCTAACATGCTACCTCTCAAACACCTATATATACATTGACACCCTATTCTCAGTACATTTTCTCCATATATTTACATTGTTACTTTGCTAGTTCCTAACTTAGGCATCAAAGTCTCTGTAAATGGTTACCACCATCACATGCCTCATTAACACCTAGACATCAGCAACCTAAATACCTATAGAAAAAAGAACAATATTAAAAGTGAATTTTCATTAAAAAATATAGAAAAAGTAAAATAACAACAGAAAATTAATCCAATCCGAAACATTTATGCTAGATTTGATCGTATTTAAATTAAAGATTAAATATGCATGTCTCTCTTAAAAACCAAGCCAATTCATTTCTCAAAAACTTATAAATTCGCTTGGAGAAAGAAACGACGTCGTGGAAGGTAAGGGCGCGGTTAAAAAAAAAAAAAAAAGGCAAAAGGTAGCGGGGTTAAATTCAGTTGGTACGGAAATGAAGCGTCGGTGGTGGTTAACCGCAGGTTAAAATTATGACGAGAAAGAAACAAAGAAAACACAAACAAAAGAATCGAACTGCTTCGTATATAAGCCATTAAAGGCATAGGAGAGAGGCTTATATTTCTTTCTTGAACCTCACAAACCAAAACATAAACAGAAAAAAAAGAAAAAAAAAAAAGCAAGAGAGAGAGAGAGAGAAACACAAAGGGGGAATTGGTGGGTGGAGGCTTCTTTGGAGTGAGTTCATCATCAGAGAGAGGCTTCCATATTCACCACAGCCATGCCAGAATCGAATGATTCCGTTTCGGTCGACATGGAGAAGATCTACCTCGGTGGAAAGGTCCCACCCATTTCATTCATCCTTTTTTTCGCTTTCAAGTTTCAATCTTTTTTTGTTTCCTTCTGGGGGGTTGGATCCAGTTCCATCGTTTCTCAATTGGGTCTGCTTTGGTGATTAGTGGGCTGCAATTTTTCTTGTTCGTTTTTTAGTTCTTGGCATTGATTATGCTGCATTTTCGGTTTTTGGATTTTGCTGTTGCTGAATGAAGGAGATGTGTGTCCAAATCAACGGTTTTGTGCCAATGGCAATTTTCTTTCGGGGGGTCTAATTAGTTTGCATAACGGAACATTTGATGGGGCAAGTGTTTTGCTATTAGGATCTTTGTTGGAAAATAAAAAATAAAAAACTAGAAACGTTTTTTCTTGCGCTTTTTGACTCTTTTGAAAATTCATGGGGTTGGCTTCTTTTTATCTATCCTTCTTCTTTATGTTCTTTCTTGGAATGTGCTGTTTATCATATCTTCTGAACATTTGAACGCGGAAAATAGCGGATCTGCTGCGCATTCCTTATTTGCCAATTGCCACATATTTATGAAAGCTATTGGTTTTTTGAATATTTGGTCGTCGTTGTTCTCCTCGGTTTTCATTTGGCTGTTGTTTTGAAAATTTGGGGATGAAATTGATCCTTAATGGTATTCGATGTGATTTGGGGGATGTAGGAAGTTTTATTTGTTTTCCCTTTTATTTTTAGTTTTTCTTGTTTGTAGGAATACACATATTTTGATAAGTTTCGGTCATTCTTTTCCTTTTAAAAGGCCAAAGATACTCTCCACTTTTTCACTGTCTCCCCTTTTTCTTATTCTTATTTTTATTTTTCTTGAGCATACAATGATTGGAATCTGGAATGACTTATTTCACTTTTCGGTTCAAATAGTGATATTAATGTGTTGTTGCTTGTTGGTTTGGGTTGCCCAAAAAAGGAGTAAGGGCACATGGGGAACCATGTTAGAGAACAAGTAGCTTGAAAAAGGTTCACTTATGAATTTTAACATTACTCAAATGGAGTGCATACTACATAAAGGATATCCTTTGCTTTAGGGCAAGGTTCTTTTCATTCCTAAAAGTTCCAAGTTCAATTTTGGTACCCATTTCTCTTTCTTTCTGCGTGTTTCGCCTGTGTTTGGGCTACATTCATTTTGGATTACCATTTCAGGAGCATCATATTCGAACTGGCTGTGGTTCTGTGTCTGTTATAGTCTATGGGGATCATGACAAACCAGCTCTGATCACTTATCCAGATTTGGCCCTAAATTGTAAGTGCAGTCAATTTATTTTCTTTTGTCTAATTCCACTTGTTTCAAGATTCTGATTTTTTTTAACCTTCTGTTCTAGAATTTGTCTGACTTCCTTATTAGATTACATTAATGATTGTATTATACTTGTGTATCTGGAAATATAAGTCAATATTTTACTTCTGTGTATTGGGGCAGATATGTCATGTTTCCAAGGATTGTTTTTCTGTCCTGAGGCAGCTTCTTTACTGCTTCACAACTTTTGCATATACCATATCACTCCTCCCGGACATGAGGTTTGTGAGTTGATCGATTTGAATGTGTTTGTTATTGCATTTAGAACTGAATATTGTTATTCACATAGTTTTTCCTCTGAAACTTCTACAAGAGTTCTTGCAGTTGGGAGCAGCTGCCATTTGTTCCGACGATCCTGTTCCTTCTGTTGAAGACTTAGCAGATCAAATAATTGAGGTCCTCAACTATTTTGGGTAATTAGAATATAATTATAGTGTTGATACTTTATATTTTGGGGGGTGCTTAGCTTTTGTTTTTCAGAACTCTTTTTTTCTTTTGAGTGATCTCTTGCTTTGCTTCTCTTTTGAATGACCCAAGATTTCGGGAATTGGGAGTTGAAGAACACTGTCCTTTTTGAGGGTCAAATCCAATGTTTTTGTTATAGTTACTAATGGCATGAACTATTTTCTTGTCCAGGCTTGGTGCAGTGATGTGTATGGGAGTGACAGCTGGTGCTTATATCCTTACTCTTTTTGCAGTATGTGCCCTGTTAACTTTGAAAGGAAAAACTGTGCTATTTAGTTAATGCTTTGTAGTTTCAATATGAACTCCTGAAGTCAGTTCTTTTGATTGATTTGTTCTACTTTGGTATGATGTTTTTACAGATGAAATATAGGGAGCGTGTTCTTGGTTTAATACTTGTATCTCCCTTATGCAAAGCACCTTCTTGGACTGAATGGTTTTATAACAAGGTTCCTTTCAAATTCTTGCAGATTTTCCCTTTATGAACTCTCTGATATGATAACATACTCAGAACCACTTGTGATTTTTAGGTGATGTCAAATTTGTTATATTTCTACGGTATGTGTGGTGTGCTTAAAGAGTGTTTGCTTCAGCGATACTTCAGCAAGGTATCGTAGTGTGAGTCTATTAGTCCTGCAGCATTCGCTCTTTTATTTCGTATATTGAGTTTTCTTGGTCAATTTTAACAGGAAGTTCGCGGTAACGTTGAAGTTCCAGAATCAGAGATAGTTCAAGCTTGCAGAAAAGTCAGTGCTAAGCTAATTTAGTTTCTTCGCCCTGTACTGCTCTATAGCTGGAATGTGATTGCTATTCCTTTTCTCACACTTTCCTCGTTTGTTGTACTCACCTTGCTTTGCTTTGGTTCTTTGTCATGTTTCTTTTCCAGCTGCTGGATGAGAGAAAGAGAACAAATGTCTTGCGGTTTCTTGAAGCAATTAATCAGTAAAATCTCCTACATATTTGCTTCACCATTTTTAATTTTGCGTGTGGTTCTGTGTGTATGTGTAACATTAGTATGTGAATCGGAAAATTTATGTGCCACAACTTTGTTTTGCCACATTGCAGGAGGCCTGATATTACAGAAGGATTGAAAAGATTAAAATGTCGTACACTTATTTTTGTTGGGGACAGTTCTCCCTTCCATTCCGACGCTCTATACATGACTTCAAAACTTGATAGGAGATTTAGTGCCTTGGTTGAGGTATGTGTATGGGTGTAGTATGCACGTATGCATATGACAAGAAAGCATAGCAAATAGGATATGGATTAACATTTGTGCGAGTGTTTGCAAAATTGATTTTGAATGAAATTGATTTTAGTTAAAATTGATTTTGAACAGAAGTGATTTATGTTTGGATGTTTTTGTTTGAAAAGTAAATTAGTAGTAAAATGTAGTATAAAATTTTAAATCCAACACAAAAGTTACCTAAAATTGTTTTAACTCAATCAATTTTTCAACGTGAGACCAAACATGTGATTATTTAGCTAAAAGCTAATATTTCATCGTGATTTTAGATGATTTAATGTAAATCCAAACACACATTGAGACCGGTTTTATTCATTTTGCAGGTCCAAGCTTGTGGATCAATGGTTACAGAGGAACAGCCACATGCAATGCTGATACCTATGGAGTACTTTTTCATGGGGTATGGGTTGTATAGACCAACCCAGTTCAGTGACAGCCCAAGGAGCCCACTAAGCCCATCTTGCATTTCTCCAGAGCTCCTTTCTCCGGAAAGCATGGGATTGAAGCTAAAGCCTATAAAGACCCGTGTTTCCCTGCAAGTTTGAAAATAAGCCTCTTTTGACTTTTGTAAGTGGAAGCAGTTTTTTCTTTAAATTTTTTTATTGTTTAAGAGGGAGGGATAGACAAGAGGTTGTAAGAGAGGGGTTGTAGATAGAAGAAAAGGGCATGGACAGCATACGCGAAATATATAAAAACTATAGGGAGGAGAAGTTGCCTTGATTCATTTGTAGGTCTGTCTTCAATAAAGGAATCATTGAGCTGTATCTGTAAATTCCACGTGGCCTCTGACTCAATCTATTTATGATTTGTTAAGACACACACATGTTTCCCATAACCATCGGAATCTTTCCTTTTCTTTCAACTGTGGCGTGGCCCTGGCATCCATCTAGCATGATAAGAGTTGGTAAATCCAATATTATCCTCCAATTTTTACTCTTCATTTGCAGAAACTGGATTTCTAACATACTCTCCAATATTCTTTTAAACACATTTTCTATTATTAACTA
This sequence comes from Spatholobus suberectus, assembly GCA_004329165.1. Taxonomy (NCBI): domain Eukaryota; kingdom Viridiplantae; phylum Streptophyta; class Magnoliopsida; order Fabales; family Fabaceae; genus Spatholobus; species Spatholobus suberectus. The sequence goes on from CM014733.1 coordinate 81,021,598, forward strand.
AAATTTATTAAAAATTACAAAATTTGTAGATTTCACTTTTTATTTAACGAGTCTCATTTATAATATTGTAATTTTTAACAAATTTTAATTATTAGTAAAATTTGTTAAAAAAAAGTGTATTAGAAAATATGTCGCTAATACTCCTCTTTCCTGAATTTTACACAATCATGCAAATTTAAATCAAGATTTGAGGGTTCAAATTTTGGATATATATTTTAAGAATTTAAGTCTTTCTTCATCCAACAATTTTGATTTGGACAAAACTTAGATACAGTATCCTAGGTACTACTGGTGTTGTTTTCTAATCAAAATTAAAGATTTATCTCGATAATTTACGAAATCTTTTAATGCATGCTTTTATTACGCGGCTTATTGAGGTAAATCTTTAATTCTGATTGAAGAATAGCACCAACAATATCTAAGTATTGTATTTAAGTTTTATTGAAATAAAATATCAGATCCCATTTGCAGCTGATTGGATCAGAATTTTGACTTGACAGATATAATCTTGTTTTGCGGACTGTGTTATTGGTTAACCTCAAAGTTTGTGCATAAAATAATGATGGCACCACCCAAAGCAAGTAAACCACCAATGAATACTTTTTGCGCTCACACAAGGTAATGAATATTCAAACACCAGACTTCATTGCCTCCCCTATTGCTTTCTTCTTTCTTTAAACGTCAACTCCCTTCCAAACCGAAAAATAAAATATTTAGCCATGCTTCCCAATACTCATGTGCAAAGCCCCAGCATAGGTCTATAGTTTGTGTATTAGCAATTAGTATTTTAAACTTAACGTGGAAAATTGCATAATACATGTAATAATATACTATGATGGTTCAAAAGTAAGAAATACCAAACCATACTACGTGTTACCTTGCACTTTATTGGTCGAATATAAGGCGGGACCCACCATTACTAAGCTTCTCTCAACTAAGAAGTAGTAGTATTTCAGCTTGCGCAAACATTGAATTTAGTCGCCATTCATACTAAATCACTTTGTTGATATTAAAGTAATACTTTAATTATGGAAAGTGGTGACTAGTTAGTGTGGTACGATGCTGTTTTTTGACATTTTCGGATTGGGAAAAAGAGTTGGAAGAAAATAATGTTCTACTCACTAGTCTTGTCGGTTTTATTTATTTATTTAAGTAAATGTTTGTTTTAAGGTATAATACTATATTTTTAAGAATAACATCTCTAAGAATAATAGAATATTATAATTAAGAATGTTATTTTTGAGTAAATTAAAAAATACATTTAGTTATATTTTAATATTCTTAGGAATATTTTTTAAAATTTAAAAAGATTAGAAAAAAAATTAAGAGTATAAATAGAAGTTATAATTGGATTAGGAAATAACTTTTTGAGAATATAACTTTTCCACCTTTTACTATGGGAATAAAAATGAAATAAGTTAAGAATATTGCATTTCCAAGTGCACATTCCTGATATTGAAAATTTTAACCTAGAAAAATGTAAAAAATATATATATATTATTTATTAGTTTGGAGTAATTTTTGTCATGTTACAAATCACCCTAATATTTTTATTTATTTATGTACATGTGTCCCTGTAATAGAAGAAACACACCAAAATTTAGAAAAAGAAAAGGCTACAACAACTCAAATAGTATCAACGTTATACAAAACTTTTAAGACACTAACTGGGTTTAAGGACATTTACACTTCTGCCTTGTACAACACAAATAGAACTATAGAAGGAAAAAAAGTTGAGTGAGAACATGTAGTGAAAGTGGCAACAGTTTCACCCTTGCCACGTGTCCAAATACTGTGTGTTCCACATATGTAAAAGGTAAAAAATAATAATAATAAATTTATAACATATGTAGATTTATTGGGTTAATGAGTTACGGATTGTGTAAGGATTAGAAGGATTTATTAGATGTAGGTGTAGAATTAATTAGATTTTTACTTTAGTAGATTTTTTTTATTTGGTATAAATTCATTACAAAATCCTTAACACTTGTACATCTTTTGTGGGAATTTCTTGGAGTTGCGGATCACTTAGTAAAACTCAAACATCGCTAGGTGAAATTGTTCAAAAATGAAGAACTACTTAACGATGAAGCACATGAATTGATCAAGTTGCACCTTTATGTGACTATCGTAGAGCGAATTTCCATCCTCGCTCAACGAATTTTCCAAGTTTTAGTTCTACTTGAACTTCGCAGAATGAAGGAAGCCCATCACCCAGCAAAGGCCACTACAACTAACAAATTGAAATGAATTGAATTGCTCAATAATAAAACAATATTGCCCAATGAGTTGAATCAAAGAAAGACATCACTCCGGGACAACTTACCTTCACCGAGGGATGATGGTTTTTTAGATTAGTATAACAGTATATGGTGGAATACAAGTGAGTGAAAGCACACTAAAAGCAAGTAATTAGTTCTCCCTCGTCTCTACAAATATGTATATGTACATGTATACATTTATATAAATGGATAGTAATGTTCTAGATAGTTTACGATGCTCTGGTTTCATTTTATTGCCATTTTTCATAATGTTCTATTCTCACCCATTTCTAATGCCTCCCTTTTACTATCTTTGAATGCCGAAATGGAGATAGATAGCAGCAATTTTCGATGGGCTCAAGAGTAGTTTTCCTTACTAGAAATGGATGGTGTCAACATAAAGTGCACTCTGCATAATAGATCAACTAAATATCTAAGAATCTTCCAAGCCTTCATTTTGTTTGCATCAGAGTGGCACAGTGAAAGTGAAGTGCGAGTTGTTGGGTAATGATCCATCCTTTTATGAAATAGTTGGGTGTAATGATCAATATCTCTATCAAAGAGTAGTTATATACTTTGAGAGATATGTCATTAGATTTATGACTAAGAAACTACCACTGTACATGTAATGTATCTACTCCGATTAGAGTCTATAATTTTAGTTATTTTAAATAAAAAGAGTTGAGTCCTAACTTTTCAAGTTTACTTGCGTTCATATTGGTCAAAAAAATATCTATGAATTAAAGGATCTCACTTATATGATTTTATTCATTCATAGTCAAAACAGTTTGGCATAATAGCTTTATATTGTTTTAGAAATAAATTAACTTGAGTTTTAAAGATTTCAAAATTTTCAATGACTTATTATAAATCAGTGCAAGCAAACAATAATAGTTTTTTGTTGATAGGCGGGCCCAAGAGGCCACAAAACAAAACAACTAACGCCTAAACACAACAGCCGAATTATCGACCAACAAAGGTACAGAGAGAAAATCTGGTACAATGTCAAAAACTCTAAACCCAACTTCAATAAACATCCCATATTTGGCTAAAAAATCTGCTGGGGCATTTGCCTCTGAAAAAATATGCTTGCAGGTGAAAAAGCGAGCTAATTGGAGTGCCACCATCGTGTCCCTAACCAGGTTGATGCAAGGGTGATGAAAGTTAACACCATGCGTGAGCATATGAATGACCAGCTTTGAGTCACTCTCTATCTCCAGAAGATTGAAACCCCTGCTGATAGCCAACCGGATAGCATGATAAATTGCTCAAAGTTCAGCTTTCACAATAGAGCATTGGCCCAAATTACAGGCGAAGGCGCAGATGAACTGCCCATGATGATCCTTCAAGATTCCTCCCACTGCTGCTGAACCAGTTTGATTGTCTTTCGAGGTTATGGTCTTGGAGCAAACAATACTCTTCAAGGCACAAACAATACTCTTTTGAGATTATGGTCTTGGAGCAAAAAGGTGTTACATATGATCCTCTGCCGTAGATAAATTGCAGTGATACAATTGTTCGTGGATCGAGAGTTGATTACTCTTCAAGATTTAATGTAAGTAAATGTATTTTCCAAATATTTTTTGGCTATTAACAGCTTCCTTTTTGTCAGCACGAACCAGTATTTTTTTTAAATACTCGAGGAAATGAATGATCAATGTTTAATTGATAGGTTTGATTAGGAGCACTTCTAATTTACTCTCAGAACTTGCACCTCGACAACATAGCAACATTTGTCAAAGAAAACATAACTACGACTGAGCTTTGCATTGAAATGCTTATTCCTTAAATGTTTGCTAGTAATCACATGATCTAATGCTTACATCGAGGATCTCTCTTTTTTCAGAAACGAGAGGGGTAGACTGGGTCACTGGGCTGGGAGTTACTTTCTAATATTTATTAAAATAAAAAAACTAGAAACTAACGCAGACCTGTTCACAGCAAGGACGATTGAAGTCAAACTTAGATTTCTAATCCATTTCCAACACGAGTAGCAATCTTCTTAGCTGGCCACGGTGCCCCTGCCATCACTGCCTCAATCTCCCGTATTTCCCTGGGACACTTGGTCAGATTGTAGCAACCAGCGGCAGTAACAAGCTGAGTACGTCATAAAGGAATAAACAAAGTAATAATCAAATAAGCTCATCTACCAGAATAGCAATGCACTTTTATAATGATATATTGTTTGATCACAAGAAAGGGTGAAGAATTTAAAAATCAATCACCAAGGAGACATATCAAATGAGAAAGTTGCTTTTATACAAGGGTGAGAAGAATAAATATTGACTGTTAAGTTTTGTCATAAAATGTCAAGATTAAAATATAAAAGTCATGTAACTTTATAGGTATTCTTTAATCAAGAGAGAGAGAGAGAGTCTATATCCCATATATATATATATATATATATATATAAAGAGAGAGAGAGAATCAGGAGAAAAATTAGTTATCATAAGAAATGAGAAAATTTACTTACAACCATTAGATTAAAATTACCAGTTTAGATTGCATATTTAATTACAAATCTCGTGTGATCTTTTAAAAATCTCATGTGGTCTTCAATTAAAAAAAAAGAAAATCACATGACATTTATAATTAAATACGCAATTTAATCTAATATTTTTTAGGAGTATATTAAACAAGTTACACCTTTAGAAGTATTTTATCAAATCCAAAGTTGTATATTGCTAACATACTCCTAAAAAACAAGAGATTAAGTTAGCAGGCCCCCTCCCAAAATATAGTATTGAATATATGTATGTTGGGGCAAATATTACTAGGTTGAGAAAGAAAAAAACGTCAATGGGGATATAGAAATGATAAACTAAAAACTAGGTTATCCTTAAAAAGGTTCAGTAAATGGAATACCACATCGCTCTCAATTCGAACTCCACCAAAACCTTTAAATCTATTAATCACTTCCTGGTTTAAGAACTTGAAAGTTTCTGGACTATTCATGGCAGGAAGTAACAGGGCATCAATAAAGTAGCATCCAGGCTCCACCGTGATAACCTACAAGTGTATAAATGATAGGTATCAGTATCGGGATCAGAGATAAGAAATGAGGAAAATCTGTATTGTATTAAGTGTATAAAAGACTTAGACCAACTGATTACAGAGCCAAAAACAATGTTCACAAATATAGAAATGAAAGGAAAACAAATCTGAGCAGTTTGAGAGTGTTCAGTCTCTCCCAGATCAAGAGTCCAACCCAATTCCCGCTTGTCTTCCTTCCTACTTCCCTCCCTATAGTCACACTTCCCTCCCAACTGCCTCACATGTGTCACACCACACACCACAGCCAGCTAGGCAGTTAGTTTCCTATTCTCCCTCCCTAATTTTGATTAGGTGCCTCACACTTATTCTTCCTTTTCCTATACACACGCTTAACCTCAGCTTTCTATTTTGAGCCATATCAATAAACAAGAAGGTTACCTCATCATCAAATTCGTATTTATAGTTCCTAAAATAGAGCATTAACTAATAGAGATCAAAGGAGAAGACCCCAAACTCAACTGAACCAACCATGGTTCACAAATTGCAACAATCATTATTTTAATTTTAGCTCTATGTTTTACCACATGTATAAGATTCGTAACCATCATTCTAATGAAGACTTCAGCAAACAAAATTGGGTAAACCCACACTTTTGTCCATGAGATTGTAAGCACCAATCACTTTAGTCTCCGACTTTACAAAACCCTCACTTTAGTTCCTAACTTTATAAAACATTATTTACTTTAGTCCTTAATGTCAGTGAAAAATGAGTAAAGTGAAAGGTATTTTGCATAGTTAGGAGACTAAAGTGATTAATGCTTACAATCTCAAGGACTAAAGTGAGGATTTAGCCGAACTAAATCCTTTGGCAATAACATGTAAAGACAACTAGATGGTTCAATACCAGAAAAATTTAACAATCAAAATAATCAGGGAGTTTTAAGGGCATATAATTGTGCCAATTTTAATGTAGTATAACCCAAAGCAAAACATCAACTACTATCATGCTTAATATCATTATCAATTGCTACTTAAAAAAAAAAAATCTGATTACTGAAAAAAGCCATAACTGACCATTCCTTCCTGGAGATCTCTGATTGTCCGCAAAGATTTTAATCCAGGTTCCTTTCTTCTTTCCAGGCCCTGCAAATCAGAACAAAGTTCCCAAGACATTATATGAAAAAGAAGTTGCCGACACAAGATTAATTATACAAGCCATTAATTAAAGAAGGGGAAGAGGGGCAGTTTAAAATGTAACTGCAGATGAAATTCACAAATACCTTTAAGTAGCCTCCAGGGTCATGTGTGTCAATACCAAGGAAATGTCCCAAACCATGTGGCATAAAAACAGCACCCAAACGTGCAGCCATCATGTCATCAACATCACTACACCAAAATTCACAAATATGCAACTTCATAAAAGATCCTAGAGATTGTATCAAGATGAAAGTTTGCCACTGGAAATAGAAAAATACAATATATGTTACCCCAATATAACGTGTCCCCTCTTCAGTGACTCCAGAATCACTTTTTCTGCTAATCTGCAATTTTAGAAAGGATATGAGCAGAAACAAGGCAAAATAACATGACACGGGTGTAAACTAGTAGTTTGAATAATAAAGATCTTTTTCATTTTTATTTTTATTTTTTTTACAAAAATTAGTTGGCTCAAGGATATTTGGTCAACTCATTCAGATTTCTTATTATCTCTGCATAATTTGTTATTATTTTCACCATAATTGTTATTAACAGCATACAACATCACAAAATACAGACACGCTTGTTCCTATTAAAAAAATAACTCAGTACAAATATTAGACACTAGTGCTGTTGGTTTCACAATTAAGTCTAATGATGGCTATCAGACTAGATTTACTCTTAGGTTCCCCCATTCAAGACAACGACTGTAATTTCTCGATCAAGCTGCATACAGCAAAGTAAATACATGTGATGTGACTGCATGTGCACAAATTACATAGGTTACAATTCTGTTATATTCCAATCCATCAACTAAGTTAAATAGTCAAGAAACTTCTCTCAAGCAAAGCACTAACATAATATACTTTTCACAGCTATTAGCACTTGAAACCAAGCATGGCAGACATTTTAGTTGCTCAAAAAAAATGATAGTTGTACTCAATCATACATGTGCATATCACCCCAGTTTATTCCAGGTTTCATTGCAGATATAACAGCATTATGAGCATCTAGCACAGCCTGCAGAACATGGAAAGCAAGAATAAATAATTGTTGAAAGAAATTGTATAAAAATCAAGTCCCTGAGGTATATGAAAGGTACATTGGCTGGCCATACTAACGTCTAGAATTAGCTGAGCCCTTACCAAAAATTATTACATGTGTTTGTTAGGGATTTGAACAGCAAATGTTTGTACTGGTACAGTTTGCCCATTAAGTAAAGAACTTAAAATTTGTTTTTCCTTCGATAAAAAAAGGTTTTATAAGAAAGCACTTACACTATATATAAGAGATTGATCACTTGTAAACTTTCCATTTACCTGCACCACAAAATTAAAGTCGAGTATAAAATGATTATTCTAGACAGTAGATACTAAGATAGCATTTGACCCAGCCTTTTTTTGGCTTCTTTTCTCCACAAATGTAGAAACCCCTCCAGCTAGCTTCTATGGAAGCTCTATTTTTTTACTTTTCCTTCATTAAAAAAAAAAAAGTCTACTTTTATTTTCTAGAGCTTATTTAAAATTGTGTTTGGCCCACCTTCTTTCAAGGAGAAGAGAAGCCGAAAAACTAGGTCAAACACTACCTAAATACTAATACCTGGCACACACAAAAAAATGTCAGGATTAGTATAAAGATAATAATGAGACTACAGCAATATAATAAATAAACACATGAACAGGCAAAGGAACCAAGTGTGGTACAATTTTAGCAGAGCCATGCCTGATGATTCAGTGACATTGCTCAAAATAGCAATGCAAGTATCAGGGAAACTAAGTAAAAATACCAAAATTAATTATTAATAGAAAGACTCACAGGGAAAGAACAAGTTATGTCAGACCCATAGAAATGGTACTCAGCTCCCATATCAAACAGTGCCATGTCTCCATCTTCCAAAGTCTACAGAAGAGTCATGGTTTCAGAAAGAAACTTGAACATCTCTAAAAAGTAAATAAACATTGATCATCCAATTCAGAGTTCAGACTATAACTTCATCTTATTTTGTCTCTTAAGGAATGAAGTTTTCAATATTTAATATGTTGATTAGCCATATCCGAAGTCACCAAATACCACAAATAGTTTACTTTTTCATCATTGTTTTTGTTATTTTTTCCATATTCCTATTTTTACATATTGCTGAACCAATTATTTTTTCCTACTAGTGAAAGAAAAAATACTGATGACTAAGCATGATGTTGATTAATTTCAAGTTTCAACGTAGGAAATAATAAATAGGTATACAGCTAACACAGAGCAATTATGCCCAATTCAATTTCCCAGAGGTGGAATGCACCAAACAACTTAGAAAAGCCATATCACCAATCTATAAAGAGGAACTGAATCCAGCAACATTATGATAGCCAATCAACCACATTGGCTGCAATGATTATGACTTTCAAAGGTAAAGAAAAAGGCACTACTAAACCATACCTTGTCATTAGGAGCTGCTGCATGGCCATAATGAAGAACGGCACTGCATTAATACACACATGTTAGCCAGCCCACTTTATGAAGGTAGCTACCATTTAAAAAGTAAAAACCAATACATGCACACACACATATATAAACATTATACATGGTATGGCAGTAGCCAGTAGTACAAAATTACGAACAGCCAGACAGCAACATATCAAACATAATTACACACACACATGTATATATAAATAAACATTATACATGGTAATGGTAAAGCAATAGTTAGTACAAAATTACAAACAGCCAGACAGCAAGCCAGCAACATATCAAACATAATTTTTCTTTTAACAAATCAGTTTTAATTCTCTTTGGGTAAATGGAGCCAAGAAGTCATTCTTACAAAGGAGCGTTGAGTAAAGTTTTATTAAACCAAAGAGTATCTGAGAACCACATTTATTGTGACAAATATGGTTACAAAATCAGAATTCAGAAATGTATACCTATTATCACCAGTAGCACAAATACATGTATAGGAGCAATGCCGACATCCACCATACATGTAGGTGTGATGAAGAAAAATGCTTTCAAGCTGATACTCCTTCATGCCCACCTTAGTTTTTCTCATAACCTGTTTCATTGTAATGTATATTGCAAATATTATGAAAGCATTTTCATAAAACATATGTATAAAGTCATTCATACTTAATCATTGAGAATCTGAGATTATAGATCCTTCTACCAACTGATAATGTAGCCGTGTAGACCCCACCCTCATATGTTCCTAACGCAACCAAATAGATCCCAAAAAGTTTCAGTGAAAAATGGGTTGATAACCAGGTTAAGTAAAGGAAAATAGTACTCTTTTCTTTTCTGTCTGTTCAGATCCATACTTTAGTTATTTTCCTTAGTCTTATTATCAAAGGGCAATCATTACAGGAAAGCTAAAAGATACCTCCCAGTTCCCAAAATCACTTTCTTTTTATAACTACAACAAAACAAACAGCCTCAAATCAGGAAGATACTAAAAATTAAACTATCATAATTGCAATATTCAAGGCCTATTTCCTCTAATACATTTCCCATAAGCCTCAAAGGAGATTTTGCATATATGTTAAAATAAGTACTCAAGAAACAAGCATTACTTTGACATGTTCAGATTAGTTACCTCAATATGAGCTTCGGAGCTTATATCATTGGCATACTGAATAAGAGCAATTTCCAGCTCCGACTTGATGACACGGCATTCAGTCAATATAGGATGCAAAGTTGTCAAATCCTTATCAAACTTATCGATGCCCTAAAATAATCAAAATTATAAATATACAATACAAGTAGTTCTGAGAATCAGTTTCCTAAGAAAGATATGATAACTGGTAAAGTACTACCACGTCATCACAAATAACACAATAGTATTAGTACAGAAGACATCTTATGCAATGACAGTTGGGGTCAGAAATAATAAATATCCAACAAATCACTCACTGTCCTGGTCAAAACAACTAAAAAGAAAAATGCTTCTAGCAAAGGGGAAGAAAAGGAATGGTTAGAGTTAAGAACCTGAAACTCTGCTGGTTTAGAGAAATTATCACTATCCGTATTAAGGCCATGCAAGAGAAACAGCAAAGGTTTCCCCGCACCCTGGTAATGTTGTTGCAAAACAGTTGCAATTTCATCTGAAAAGCAAGCTGTGCTAACCATGTAGTGTTCCTGCAAAGGAGTATGCATAGATGTGAACCACTAAAAAATAACATACCCAACATGCGAATCCATTAAAATTTTATTACTAGGAGAGTGACCTTAAAATAGGTGAGTGGCTTAATCTCCCCCAACCAAACAGCATACTCAGCAGGTAACCTAGGAGCAAATAGAATAGAATTCCCAGTTGCAACGTCCTTCAAAAACCAATAACACTTATAAACCAAAATTTCTAATTTCTACAAATTAACACGACCGTGTTTGTGGGCATAACAAAAATTTAAGAGTTTAACTGTAAAAAGTTTTCCACTTCAACCAATTAAAAATCACTTTAGATATAACTTTAAGAATTTAATAAGCATACACAACTAATTAGAAATCATTTTCTTATGACTTTTACATGTGCGTGTATTATTTATTCTAACTTTAAAAATGATTATTACAAGAGTTAACAACTTTATCATAAATGTCAATCAGATGACACGGTAAAAAAAATCTTTACATTTTCCGTGCATTTTAATCAAATTCAAATTAAAAACACATATAATAAGATTGCATCGGAGAAGAAGAGAACGAACAATAGCTCCATAAAATCCAGGCTCTTTCACTCCAAACAAGTAAGCGAAGTAACTCTCCTGCCTGCGAAGCGCGAAGCAAACCAATTATGGATCGATTTGCAACAATTATTCGAAAATTTGAAATGGCGACGAGGTTTTAGGGTTAGCGTACCTGAAGAGCTCGATGTGGTCCGTGTCGTAACGCGTTTTCTCTTCGCCACCCTGGCGCGAACAAAATTGGATGAGGATTAATAAGAAAAAATAAAAACGAGAGATGATGGAGGGAGGTTGCAGACACAGACCTGAAGGAGGACGAAGCCATGAAGAGGGCGAGAGGAGTCGGTAAGGTATTGACGAAGCGATGTGAGAAGCTTCTCCCGGTTTTTGAGATGGAGCTCCATCGTCACCTTAGGAGGCAACAGAGACGAACCCATGCCGAACCCTGATGCACTACAGTACAACTGTTGCTAACTAGCGGGTTAACAATTTAATATGTGCATAATCAATCGTTGATTATTTAAGGGTGGAATATAGTTTTTGAGCAAAATTAATATTTTGTTATCTAAATTTATTATTGGCTTAAATATGTATCACGTAATTTTAAATATATCGATTTTTATTTCTAGTTTAAAATATGATTAGTAGATAATCATGTCCAAAACATGTGATCACGAGTTTCTCAAGTTTATATATATGAAAAAATATCTATCGAAAAAGCCCTTCAAATGAATTTTCATATTTCAAAGAGTTTGTCTCTATCTTTTGTTCAAAATATACCATGGGCATAAAAAAAAATTGTAATTTTTATTCTTAAAATACTTGTCATCAATTAGTTTGGTTACGTTGAGATGATAGAAAATAAAACAAGGACTACTTTATTTTGTAGAGATGTCATAACATGGACTAAAATTTAAAATTGTTATATTTGTAGAAACTTAAAAAATACTATAGTTTACAAGAACATAAAACAAAATTGTTATATTTATAGTAGGAGCATTCAAAACTGAACTAAACTATTTTAAATCGTCAAATCAATCTAAAAAATCGAAAATCAGTCACACCAAAAATTGAAAAAATCAAAACTGAAAAAAATCACATGTTTTATCGCGATTTAGTTCGATTTTTAATTCTTATCACCAAAATCAAACCAAATTGCATTTATACTTATACTAGTTTTTCTTTTATATTCACCATATAAAATTTCATTATACTAAATTAAGCCACGACTCAATTTTAATAAGATAATATGTGTTTTATACATGTTAGGCATTTTTTAGGAATGTAAATTATAATTTTATGACATTGGTTGTGCATGGTTAATTGACTATAAATGATTTGTAACGTATTTCTTTTTACAAGAGGTTTATAATGTAGTCAATATCATTGCTTTTTTTTATTGCTTTGGTGACTATAGTTATGCAAATGAGATTTTTAAGGATTTATCATGACTCAGCTAGTTATTACATTTTACATTGTGTCAATTAATTTTGTTAGTTGTGAAATTAAAATAATTTTTACAGTCATACAAAAAGAAATTAAAAAATTAAAACTACTAAATAGATCCAAATTGAATTGCAAATAATTGGTTTGGTGTGTGGTTCTAATTTGATATTGCATTCAAATTGAACCAAATTGAATCAATTACGAGGTTACTAATTAGAGGAAGACAAAGGGGCAAGTTCATTATATAAGAACATAAGAGTTTGTATTTGTTCTCTGTACAAAAATAGTAGAATCTCATGATTGCCTATAGACATAGGCTACATTGATCAAACCACGTAAAATCTTTGTGTTTCATCTCTCTTTATTTGCTCCTTTATTTTATGTCTACACCATAACAATTGGTATCAGAGTCAATGGTGCAACCCAATTGACCGACTTAAACAAGTATTAGGCATAACGAATTTGATAGTGGATCCATGCATGGGAATCCTTGTACGAATTGTCTTTCTATCAATGTAAAGGTCAAGCGACATGTCTCGTTAATGTGAGATAACGATTGTGCAAGTAATAGTGTATTGGTGGCAATTGCCAAGCTTTTGTGCTACCACTGAATACTCATGGATAAAAAAAAATTGCTTGAAGGGGAACATACCATGTGGAAGAGACTCACACTTGAGCGAAGGATTGTTGAAGTACAAGTATGAGTAAGAAGTCACACATTAGATATAGATAGGTATGTTGAGCAACATATAAGTGACAAAGACTCACAAACCTAATGCATTAAGATTTTTGGTTAGATGTGATGTCAAGTTCACTTATGTGGTTGACTCATGACCCATTAATAGAGAACTCTCCAATATTTTACCCCCTTCATATTTTTAACAGTTTTTAATTTTTTAAAATATATTAATAGTAGGTAAAATTAGTTTTAGGAAGTCTAAAGTGAAGACTTTACTTGCTTTACCCTTGAGCCAACCTAATCAAAAAGGGTTACTTAAACTATAATTTTTAATTTAATACATAATGCTTTCTTTGCAATCTTTAATGAATGAAGGGATGGATGAATAAACAAAATCTAAATGTAAATTCTCTAGTTGAGAATCTCCCATATTGACACCAAATTAGCTATGAAGTTGGACAATTAAATAGAGAAAGTGTTGCATGAAGTAGGTGAGGAATCATTCAACTATTTGCTTTTGGTGTTATTTCATCATATTTGTCATCAATAAAAATGTCAAAACAAGTTAACCTGACCTACTTGAGTAGTCCACTGTAAGTTGAACTCAAAGAAAAACTAATCCAACTTCAACTTACTTTTATGGTGAGTCAGAAAAATGTCAACCCAACTCAACTTAACAACTTAGTAGGTTGACTCACTAAATAAAAAGAGATTAAAAAAATAAAATAAAAAAACTTATAAAAAAAAAAGTTGAACTTGAATCTTTTATGTGTTTTAATTTCAAGTGTTAACACCCCTACTAATATATTCATGCAAATTTACTTAGCAAACAATGCAAGTGCATTTCTAATTTTACTTGTTATCGAGTAATTTATTACACACGAACTCATAATAAAAAGAATAATCAACCATTTAGAAGTAATTTAAAATCAATCCTAATTGATATAATATGTTACATCAAATTATTATTATTATTTCATATTCAATTTAGAATATGTATTTCAAAAGATAGAATAAATCTTTCTAAAAAATGGACATGTAAGAAATTTTTGAAATAAGGTAGAAAATAAAAGAAAGTGAGAAGGTTTCATAAGTAATTGTTTACATTGATAATATTTGCAAATATAAAGTTTCATGAAAAGTATTGCACAATCTACGAAATAAATACAATAACTTATGTAGAGCTAATCATACTAACCTTCATAAACAAAAACCAAAGGTTATAAACATTCTACGTTGGCCACCACTACTAATAGAGAGATTTAAGGACGATCTTTATTACTTCCTTAATTGGCATCTACGTCTTCCTTTGGATCTAACTTTGAACTTTAACAAAGAGTCAACTATCTTGCCATACAGCACTGACATCTTCATTATTAAGCACGTATCCCTTTAGGAATGACCTTTCATTCTCATTAGGTACAAGTGAAAGATTCTTCCAACAATGTCTAATGTTGATAGTTTGTGAGAGACTGCCACATGTGGTGTGGAGGAAGACAAAAGCAACTTTAAACCTACAAAGAAAATTAGATCTCGAGGACTAATGAAGGCTTAATAAAACCAAAAGTTGCCTCAGTATTCAATAATAAATGTTAAGAAGGATATGTCCCACCCCTTCTTGTCATGTAACAAGGATCTCAATTGTTGTGATGTAAGGGCAATCTGTCATTATCTAAATCATCAAGCACATGTAGACAAACAACACAAATACTAGAGAGGTAAGTCTTTATAGTCTGAAAAATAAAAAGACAAAACTACATAGGGTACTAGGAAGTAAAATAATTCATTTAACAAATAAAAAACATAATACCAAATTATTAACAATTAAATATCATTTTAGTCAACCAATACAACTTAAAATGAATATGCATGAGATTGAATGCATGTTATGTGACATATGGAGAATAGTTTGATAACATAGTAGCAAGATCAGTTGGTATACTTCACGAATCAGGGTTTTCAATCATAAGTTCATCCCTCTTAGGTGGTTACCAACCATTGCAAAAGTATATTACACTAAGCATAATAAATTATAGTGATTCATTAACATCATCAATGCTTTTAATCGCCTTAATTGTGGCATAAGAACACGTTCTCTATCCCTATGTGGAGTATTGCACACCATGTGTTCTCAAAAATTTTATGGCCTCTATTACAAGGTTCTCACACTTGTATTAGGTCATTGCCCAATTATATAATATTAACGAATACATTGGTTGAACCTTGCTTTTAAAAGGATTCAACTAACTTGGATAGACCTTCTCCTAATTGTTTTAAAATGTTAAACTTATTGGGCTCAAAATTTCTAATCAAATCCAATAATTTCTTACATCTTTTTATTTCTTCAAATTGCTTCACTAAGTTTCTCACATGGCTTTTGAGTTTTCAATCATCTTCTAAAATTACTCTTTCTTTTTTAACCTTTTTAATTTTCGATCAATTATCACTTGTTCTTAATCTTTTCTTATTTATTTGTCCCACAATCATTTGAATCTAAAACGCTATTACCTAACATGTAACTATTTTCTTTAGAACATGATGAGATTTGTTTTACCTTAGATCACTTAGGATTCCTTAATTTCCTACTCAAGTTCAGTGTTTTTAATGAAGGTAAAAATATGCTAATCAAACTTATTAAAGGTGATGTACAATTTGAACTTTAATTTGTACTTCAAAATCAAGTGAATTTTATTACTTAGATTTGTCAAAGTTTAATACTAGGTTAGATTAGTAAAATTTAAACTATTCTTAGTTGATATGACGATTTAAGAACCTAAGGTTTAGATTTGTAATAGATCAAGAAAATTGTTAATGAAGTTAATGAGATTTAACTAAGTTGAACCCTTCATATTATATTGTAAAACAAATTATTTAGGTGTCTAATTTCTAATTGAGAGTATGATTTTTTTTTCCTAATGTTACCTTACTTTTCAACAAAAATTGATACTTATCCAATGTCTCTCTAAAGTTTACTCAAATGATTCTAGTGGTACTTTTACTAGAATCCTATATTCAGTGGTTTCTACTTCAATTTTATATATATATATATAAATATGTGTATGTGTGCATCAAGTGAAAGGAGTATTTGTACGAGAAAGTAGAATGAGTAAATATGAACCACACAATTATACATGGATGGTTAATATTAAAAGTTATTTAATAATTATATAACTATTTAAACTTAACTTTTCATGATTTAATTTAATGGTCAATATTCACTTATATGTCTTTCTCATAATAAAAGACCTCAGTTGAATGTATTAGTGGGGGTCTAGCCACCCCTATTTTTTATTTCCAAATTGTAAATAAGTAATGTTACAAGCATGTGTAACGATTTGTTTTCCTAGTAATATATTGGTTTCTCAATAATATTATGAGCTTAGACAATAATCTTTTGCCATAGTTTGATCTCTCTTTGCTGCTTATCATTGTTTATTTCCATTACTGTCATCATTGCACCAACCCAATGTTGAAGTAATTTTATAATATTTCATAGCAACTTACCACTAATATTTCATAAGAACACTAATATTCTTGCACCAAACCAATGGAGAACTATGTTTTTATTGCGTAATATTTTATCAAATTTTCTCTCATTCTCATCATTTGAATATATATACATATATATATGTATATATATACATATATATAGGAGGTGTATCAAGAGAAAACTATTAGTTATTCGGAGAAATGTAAAAAAAAAAACTAGGTCATATAACCATACATGAATAGTCAATAACAAAAGTTAGCTAGTGGTCACATGACCATTTAAAAAAGTCATATACATTTTTCTTTTAATCTTTACCATTCAAACATAATTTAATGGTTTAACTTATGCCAACTATTGTACATTCATTTATTTTAAATTATATAATTTTATCTCAAAATTTACTATTGGATTAAAATTTTCTTTCACATAGATCATATTTACAAAGTTTTATATTAATCCATAATTATTTGATACCCCATCCATATACATTGAAATTAACATAATATATATGGTTAAAATATATAATAATATAAATCATTTTATCTTCTTCTTATTGTTGTTCAATTTTGAGAAAATTTGACATAAATAATCAAAATAATATATAATTATAATTTAATGGTTAGGTTGATAAAAATCACATTCTATACAACATTATTAATATGTTCTAGTAAGGTTTTACACAACTTTTTTTAATATAATGCCTTGAGCTATATGTACTTAAAACAAAACTATAGCATGGTCCAAACTGAAGTATCCCAAAGTCCCTTCCATATTCAGAAAATAGCATAGTCCAATTCCTTTGGTCATCTTTGTAGTAAGGTCCATCGTCATATGAATGAATACTTTATGTCCTATGATTCATACTCCTTTCAAAACACAACTATTCAGACAACACCTACATAACATCGACCAGATATCAACTATGTTGGAGAAAACCCTCAAACACAAAGAAATTAGCCACACCTCCCGAGATCTTAAATGGAATACGTTGATTAGGTTTTTATTTTTTAGCTCTACATATCGAGTTAAAATGTAATACAAAAATTCAAATCTTATCAGCATCTTAATCTTAAAAAAGGAAATAAGTCTCTAAAATAAACAAATTAATAATATTTGTATATCTAAACACAATCCTAAAAATTTGAATCACAAATAATAAAATCCTAAAATAAACCCCTCTTGAATTTCCACCTACCAGATTTGAAATTTGAATTGATTTTTTAATAATCTCCCTCTTAATTAAAATTTACAAATAACTACTTCATCAAAAAAATTTACCTTTTTCTCAACTTTTCTACCACACTCATTTACCCTTTTCAAAGCCTGCCCTTCCAAGTAGCAAAGGTTCTTATCATTTTTCTGCCCTTACAACACCAAATGCCTCCCCTTGTACACCTTGCATCCCCGCTTCGAACCAACATAGATGTTCCTTTGTGAAGTCATCTCCCCTAATGAAATGATATTGACAGTAGTAAAAGGTAGAAACCTTGCATTTTAGAAAGTTCAAATGACGTTTTTATAGAGCTTCATTTTGACACTCCTAATACCTTCAACCTTCATTTTCTAACCATTTTCCAACTTGAAATGACCAAAGTCCCCATTTCTCAAAATGTCAAACATCACTCAATCTTTACAAATGTGATTTGAAGTAGCAAAGTCCATTACCCATTTTGATTTAGCAACCTCCTCAGTAGATGCCAAATACAAATCTTCATCTTCAAAGTTTTTGACCATGTTAGCTTAGGAATTGTCATCATCTCTCTTCATAACTCTCAATTTTCCAGGTCCTCCCTCATTTTTATGCACCTTGTTTGCATATGACCTTTCTCCTCGCAATAGTAACACTGCATGTTACTCATATCCCATTCCAGATGCGATTGCGATTTTGATATTCCTCTCGATCCATTTTGTCTCCTTGAATAACTCCTCCCTTGCTCAAACCCCTCCACAGCTAATGCATGGCCTTCATTATCAATATTCTCATTTCTCAGCATTCTTTCGTTTTCTCTTGTTAAACAAAAGGGTTGGATCCAAGAAGGGGGGGGGGGTGAATTGGATTTTTCAAAAATTTCAAGAATCCTCAATTTCTTTTCAATAATGAATAACTAGATTTTTAAAAAACTTTGAATCTTATTGGTTTGCTTATACAAATGAAATAGAATTGGGTCAACTTATCTTGAACTTTTCTATGCAAAGAGCCTTATGATTTTAAATGCAAGTGATCAAGATTCAATATGTTAGCAAGAAGATAGAGGAAAGAAAATAGCAAGTAAGATTTATACTGGTTCGATCACCACCACTGTGATCTACATCCAGTTTCCAATCAAATCGATTGTGTTATCACTACGTAATTCAAATGTTTACAAGTACTATGCACAAACACAAGAATTACAATCAAGCAAACCACACAATCAAGTTTCTTGAACACTATCAAGAAAAACTTGAAACCTTTCTTGTGCAACCCTACCACAAGGAAGATATGAGAGACACCCTCTCAAGAACGAAAATCAAATTTAAAAGAAGGTTAGATATCACCTTGGTTTGTGATAGATGGAAGACAATGAAGAACCAATCAACTTTATCCAAAAAAAGACTTTTCTTTATCCTCAAGGTTGATGCATCATGAGCTCTTTGATTTTTTAATCCAAAACTTGTAATAAAGAAGAAGAGTAATATGAATTCTCTCTAGAAAAGCTCTCTCTCAATTTTAGAAAAGTGAAGTTGTATTAAAGTGTTTTAGAAAGACTCAATAAGGTTCACTTTATATAAAAAGTTCACTTGAATAACTAGTTATTTAGACTTGTAATCAGTTATTTTGTTATTTGAAATCTGTAAAATGAAGTTCAAATGAGTTTAACTAGTTATTTTCATTTATAACTAGTTAAAACAGAGGCTATGTGTTTTTAGTCTTGCTGGAATAACTAATTACATAGCTTTGTAACTAGTTATTTTTGCATAGGACAAAAAAGTTTTATATTATGTAACTAGTTACAAAATTATGTAATTAGTTACAACGGAAATAACTAATTACATAATGTTGTAACTTGTTAAAACAGAATATATATAACTGATTATATACCAATTTAACTAGTTAAAACAGTGTAGATATTCACTGTTTATGCAAATTTAAACAGATTTAATCAATTACAAAGCTAACTTAACCAATTAAATGGTTCTTAAACATAAGATTAAATTGTTCTAAAGCTTTAATATGTAGCTTTCAGTTCCTATCAATTTAAAACTTAGTTTTATCCAATTATTCCTCTTTAAACTTAATTTTAGACTTATAAAAATATGTTTTCAGTTTGTTAAACCTTTAAGTCTTAAATTTGAGCTCATTACCATCAAACCATCAAGGATAACGATAAATCATGCAAGACTCATAGCCACACACACACATACATAAACACACATTACAACTTTACACTCATCAAGAGGCTAAATCATCAAAACTATATTAAATCTCCTTAGGGGCAAGAGTAATTCTCTTCTTGCTTATTCATCTCTTAGTGCAACAATTACCTCATCCAACTTCAATGTTGTCCTCCCTACAAACAATGTTTGAACCAAAGGTTTATAGGACCTTGGTAATGAGCCAACAACAATACTGCTCGCTCCTCATCAAAGATTTTGTCATCTACATTCAACAATTAGTATACTAGCTAGTTGAAATTATTAATGTGGTCATAGAGATTTCCTCCCATTTCCATTTTGAGTTGATACAACTCCATCTTCAAACATAGACAATTTGTCAGAGACTTGGATGTATAAATGCTCTTAAGTTTCTCCCACAATGCCTTTGGTGTTGTCTCCTTTAACATGTTGTACTTTATATTGGGAGCAAGAGCTAATCGAATCATGCTCATAACCTTCTTTTAGATCTGGGTCTATTCCATTTCATCCATGGCAGCCAGCTTTTCATCTTCCAAAGCCTGATCAAGACCTTAATGCACTAAAAGGTCTTGAATGATACACTGCTAGATCATAAAATTTGTTTACCCATCAAACAATGGGATCTCAAACTTCTGTGTGTTCCCAGCCATAGCTCGGATACCACTGTTGGGGAAAACCCCCAAACACAAAGAAATTACCCACATATCCCAGGATCTTAACTGAAACACATTGATTGGGTTTTTATTTCTTGCCTTTATATATAAAGCTAAAATGTAATACAAAAATTCAAATCTTATCATCATCTTAATCTTAAAAAAGAAAATTAGTCTCTAAAATAAACAAATTAATAATATCTGTATATCTAAATACAATCCTAAAAATTTGAATCACAAATAATAAATTCCTAAAATAAATTCTTCTTTAATTTCCACCTATCATATTTGACATTTGAATTGTTTTTTTAACAAACTGTTCACCAAAAACTAAGAAGAAAATATCAATTATATCATTCTCATTCAATAACAAAAATTTATGTAGTAAAATCCTAATTATCTCCACGTCATTTAGTCAGCGATGTATCATCATTCAAATGTTAATGTCAGTAGTAAGCAAATTTCTCAATTGAAACAAAGTATCTTACAAATATTTATTGAAGAAAAACTTATCACATAAAAAATTATATTATACGTGTTTAAATTCAATAAATTACTTGTGTTTAGATACACACTTTGAAAAATCCTTTCACAAATTAAAGCATTTGAATATATCACTAGATAACTACTTTTAAGCACTTATCATAATTTTTAAAAACAAAAAAAAATTAAGAAGTCACAATTAAAATTAAAAGCAAACATAATATACATCACATAACAGGCTAAGGGAACTTAAAAGTTCAAAAAAACAACTAAAAATTAACTATGATTAAAATTTCATTGTTAAAAATTCATTTTTAATCATTGTTAATTTTTCATTGAATAAAAAATCATTCTTAACTAATAACATTGATAAAAGTATCTACCAATTATTACAATTATCCTTATCATAAAATTAATATAATACATTATCAAGCAATCAGTTTATTGATATAATTTTAGAAGGAAATTATAAATAAGATAAATTAAAACAAATACTTATTTAGATATACATGATTTAATTAACTAATTCAACCATTGTGCCTTCAAAACACTATTTGTCATTGCTCAACCCATGTTCTTATTTGATAGTAAGGGTGGAAATAGGTTAAGCCGCCTATTCAAAGCCTATGGCCTAACCTAACCTGACTCGTTAATTAAAAAGATTAGGCTTCGATTTTTTTAAAAATCTGTTTAGGTAAAAAGGTCAGGCCTGAGGCCTTAAAAAAAGTCTATTAAGCCTAATAGGCCAACCTATTTATATACATATATAATAAAATATCATTATGTTATATATTATGTTATATTATATATATATATATATAATTATATATAATACATATATTACCTATAATAACATAAAAGAATATATAATTACTAACAAGTCATTTTAGGCCAACAAGCCTACTAACCTTTTTATATGTTTTATAAAAAAATAGGTTTTTAAGTAGGCTTATAGGTCAGGTTAGACTTTTATGCAAGATAGGCCTAAGCTTTTAAAAAAGGTCTATAATAGATAAATAGATTAAGTTCAAGCTTTACTTTTTTTAGTAAAGGTCAAGCTTGGGCCTATAAATTCTGGCATGACCTAACCTATTTCCACTCTTATTTGATACTCATCGCTCGCTATTTTTCTTTACATATTTTAAGTTATATATATAAAAAATATCCACATGTTATCTTCTTTTTATTAAATTGACAATGTCTTGCAAAATAAAAATTATAATTTTTTATGCGTTTTAGCAATGATCACTTAACACATTAAGATAAATATAATAATAATATGTTTCTAAAGTAAAAGCATTTATTCAAATATTATTATAAATAAACAATATAAATAAAAGTCACACAATCATTAAATTCAAAAAATGTTTTTTTATTAAATTTTATAACATTATAAACATAATTAAATTAATTTTTCATACTTTAACTATATGAAAGGTTAAACGTAAACTAATAAGTAATAACCTATGAATCGCACGAACTTAACTAATACCCAATAAAAAAAATGTTACTTTTTATATCTTTTTTAACCACTGTAATTAGGGCCTTTATCTCTCCGGCGAGATTTCGAAGTACTTTTATAAGTTTTGGCCCATTAGGTCGACTATGAGACTAATCTAGGGTTCAAAGCTTAGTCATTCACAAGTTCAATGTGTGTTGTCAACTGAATCACACTCATTAAGTATTACTTAGGTTATATGGTTCATGGTCTCAATATATACACCTATATATCTTTATAAAAAGAAAAATTAAAATTATTTTAAACATCTTAAATCAATATTAATCCCCTCTCTATATAAATTAGAATAACTATCTTGAATAAAAGTTTTTTTAAGAACTATTCTTTAATGATAATGTTTTTAGGAGTTTTTCTTCAACAAAAACGTTTTTAGAAGTTCTTTTAACCTGTTATCTCCTTTAATTTATTTTTTTCATCTTTATTTCTAAATTGAATTTCTATATTTTTTAAAGAAAATTATTTATAATTAAAAATAACTTCATATCACAATGTAAATGGTTAGTAATAAATCTAAAATATAATTAATATGGTCAAAAATATTTATTTATTATGATATTTAATTATAATATAATTTATTTACTTAAAAGTATTCATTTATTATAAATTTCAGTTATATGAAATTAATATTTATTTTGTGCATTGCACATGCTAAAATACTAGTATATATTATTAATTTGCATATTTTTCGTTATGTCAAAATAAATATAATAATTTATGTGTTTATAGAAATAAATTAAGATTTCATTTAATTATTACAATAAATAATTAATTTAAGTAAGCATGATAAATTTATATCAACAAATAAAAATTCCATCAAAATATTCATAATTATTTTAAATAAATAACATAATGAATTTATATTTAGAGAGAAAATAATAGATTTGAAAAATAAAAACTTAATTTAAGAGTACAAGTGGTCGAGATTCAAGGTAAACGAAAAAAGAAAAATTTAATATAAACACAAAATTTTGAATGTAATTGATTTGAGAAATTTAATGTTTGAAATCAATTTTTTTTAAAAAAAATACACTTTGAAAGCAATTAATAATTTAGAAAAATAGAAAATAAACAACTGAGTGTTAAATATTGGTAAAAACCACATGTTTCAAGGAAAAGGAAAATAAAATAAAATAAAATAAGAAATGCATTTTCATTTTAAACTAAAGAATCAAGTTTATAATATATAGGTAGATAAAATAATGAATATATTTATTACTTTTTTACACCAAATTTTTATTAACCAAATTATCTTGCAAATTTTTTTGATGTATGTACAATAGCAACAATTTATTCAAATATTATTATAAGCAAACAATATAAAATTAAGTCATACAATCATTAAATTCAAAAAATGAATATTTTTATTATATTTTATGACATTATATACATAATTAAATTAATTTTTCATACTTTAACTATATTAAATGCTAAATGTAAACTAATAAGTACTAACCTATGAATCACATAGACTTAACCAATACCCAGTATAAAACATGTTATTTAGGTTATATTTGTTTTAACCACAGTAATTAGGATCTTTAACTCTCTAGTGGAATCTCATGGTATCTCTACAAGTTTCGATCTTTTGAGTCAACTATGAGATTAATATTCAGTCTAGGGCTTAGTTATTGCAAGTTCAACGTGTGTTGCCAACTGAATTACACTTATTAAGTATTACTCAAGTTATATGGTAATATATATACCTATACATCCTTATAAAAAGAAAAATTAATATTTTTTAAATATCTTGTATCAATAATAATCCTCTTTCTATATAAACTAGAATAACTATCTTGAGTTAAAGTATTTGTATGAGTTATTCTTCAATGAGAACGTTTTTTGAAGTTTTTCTTCAATGATAGTGTTTTTAGGAAATTTGCTTAACCTCTTAACTCTTTTAACTTATTCTTTTCATCTTTATTTTTAAATTGAATTTTAATATTTTTTAAAATAAATTATCTAAAATTAAAAATAACCTCATACCACAATGTATATTGTTTATCATAAATCTAAAATATAATTTATATGTTTAAAAATATTTATTTATTGCGAGTCTTAATTATAATATAATTTATATACTCAAAAATATTTATTTATTATAAATTTTAGTTGTATAAAATAAATATTTATCTTGTACATTACACATGCTAAAATACAAATATACATATTTTTTGTTATGTCAAAATAAATATAATAATTTATGTGTTTACATAAATAAAATAAGATTTCATTTAATTATTACAATAAATAATTAATTTAAGTAAGCATGATAAATTTAGATAAATAAATAAAAATTCCATGAAAATATTCATAATATTTTAAATAAATAAATAAATAACATAATGAATTTATATTTAGAGAGAAAATACTAGATTTGAAAAATAAAAACTTAATTTGAGAGTATGATGGTTGAGATTCAAGGAAAAAAAGAGGAAAATTTAAAATAAACACAAAATTTTGAATTTGAGGAATTTAATTTTTGAAAAAAGAAATGTTAACAAAAAATACACTTTGAAAACAATTAATAATTTAAAAAATAGAAAATAAACAACTGAGTGTTAAATATTGGTAAAAACACATGTTACAAGGAAAAATAAAATAAAATAAGAAATGTCTTTTCATTTAAAAGTGAAGAATCAAGTTTATAAGATAAAGGTAGATAAGATAATAAATATATTTTTTACTTTTTTTACACCATAATTTTATTAAGCAAATTATCTTGCAAAAATATATTCTTCTTTTTTATGTACAATGGCAACAATAAGGTTTGAATTTAAGAATTTGTACAAACTACTCAAACCTTCCTCCACTAGGTTGGTCATAGTGGATAATCTTGTAAAAATACCTATTCCTATATTATAAATTAAAATTCTTAACTTAGAGAGTAAGACTCTAACTCTTCCTACTCTTTCAATTAAAGATTGTCAACTCGCTCTCTCTCTCTTCTCTTTAGGAGGTGCATTTCACACACTTTCTTTGTTACTAGGAAAAAATCATCTCTATCAATCATCTTAGACTACCTTCCTTTTTAGCTTCATATGTATATTTGATTTTCTTAATCGCCTATCAGTTTTAATTTAAAATAACCTTATATGATAATTTAAACTATTTATTATAAATATAAATTATATTTTATATTTTTACAAATATTTTTTATTATATATTTTAATTATAATATAGTAATTTATAAATTTAAAAGTATTTATTTATTATAAATTATAATTATAATCATATAAAAATTAATATTTATCAAACTAAAATGCTAGTGTTTTTTAAATTGAAATATTTTTCAATGTTCATCTATACAATAAATATTTGACTACCTTACATATTTGATTTGAATTAACAACCTATTTACCACACAAGTAACCTAACTAGTTAGTTATTCAATTAAAAGAAATGTTTTATTTTTTATATACTTCAATCATCGCTAAAATTTCAGTCAATATTTGATAAACAACATATTTACAAATTATTGTTAAAATAATATTTTATTAATTAAAATAATTTTAAAATTCTTGAAATTAAAGTTTAATATTTAATATTTTTATTTTTATTTTTCGTTGATAATAAAATAATTTTACAGTGCACGATATATTTTTTTTAGTTTGACAAAAAAAAATCACGGACACATCCAACAGTCCAAATAGTGTTAAATATCAAATCAGAGGGAAAATACATTAATTTTAGAGCAAAAATCTCTACCTATTGGCTGCTAAATTTGTATGTTTAAATGGAGATGTTAGAAAGGAAATGAAAAGGTATTTTTTCATTTAAAATCAATATTTGTTTTGTTTGAGATTTTTTACAATAAGAATAATTAAATGAAATATTTTTGTTCAATTTATATATATATTTTTTGGCTCCTGATATAAATTAGTATAATTCTTCCTTTCCTTTAAACTATTTGTTGGGTCGTTATTGCACTTTAATAAAGCCCACCGATGCTAGAATGCCACAAATAAGACGAGAGAATTGACCCAAGAAAAATAAAATAAGACAAGAGAAACTAGGTATGCTTGCTGAGGAGACAAAGTACATTGGAAATCTATTATATATACAGTTGAAAATAATCTTAAAAAGGAAACTAACCACGTGTCAATCTCTAGAGTAATTTTACATAAAATTTCATCTATTTGGCAACACTAGAATGTTTCTCTCATTTTTTGCTTACATGTTAACCTCATGTTTATTTGAATATAAAATAATTTATGGATAATTATGACACCAATTATAAATCAATATTTTTAAGGAAACATTATAAAATTAAGATGAAAATTAATACAAATCGTAACTGCCCATTTTTAAAATCAATATAAATCAACATTATAACGGTAAATATTACATAAATCTTGAGGACATGTTGCCCATTATATATATATATATCAACATTAATATATAGCAATATTTTAAGGAATAATAAATAAATATTATATACAAGATAAGATTTTGTTCGTTTTTTAGACTTTTATTGTAAAGATAATTGAAACGGTGGTTTTTGCCTTCATTTCTCTTTTTATGAAATTTTAATTTCTAATAATAATTATTATTATTATATAATTATAAAGGAAAATTTGAATGAGAAAATAAAAGCACCAAACACGTATGTTTCCAAAGTGCCAATTACTACAAACTGACAATTCCAATAGGTTAACTATTTAATGCACCATTTCATCTCCCGCTCAACATACTTTTTTTCATGACCTATACTCTTATTAACATACGTAGCATTGTGGAGTTTTTTTTTTTTTTACCCCTCCAACCTTCATTCTACAGTCTCTTTTTCAAAGAAGGTGAAACATCGTGAAAAATCAAAAGGTAGAACATGTAGTTTGAGAATCCCTTTCTCATAGGTAAGTAAAGGTACTAACTTAATAAACATTGTTTATTAACCGTTTTTAGTCGTTTTTTCCTTGAAAGTTCATACATTGTTTTTATTTTTTCCTTCTACCTTTCTTCCATTGAAACCAACTTATTTCTTTTCTCTACTTTGTTTTTCTTTCTTCCCCTAAAAATTGGTACAAATTTACTAATTGTTTTTTTTTTTTTTGCAGTCATGATTTGAGTATCAAGAGCATGCTCTTTGAGAAGAAAGGTCAACATTTGTTCTACATTTTATTCGTATTTATGTTCTACATTTATATGATTCTTAATTTCTAATTTTTTCCAATTTTGTAGACACTATTTCTCCTAAAAATAAATTAAGGAAGGATAATATTTGATTATTAAAGAACAATGACTTCATCATGAGCGAAACTATGAGTCTACCCTTCTAATTTTCTACTAATTTACTTTCCTTTATCTACATATATCATACATTATTGCATTATAGCTGATGAAATTGTTTTTTATCACCTATTATTGCAAATTTCAGGAAAGTCGCCATTGAATGAACATTGCTTATAAATACTATTTGAACAAAACAATCATTGTTGAGGAAGTTACAACTCAAAATATCATAAAGCTACGAGATAAAGTTAGAGTCTCAACCAAGAATTTCATGAAATGGAAGCGAATAGATGAATTTTATGGATGCATCTGTAATGAAAAAAGTTTTCTATAAATTCCTCTTCAATATGTATTATATAAGGATATAGTATATAAAAAAAAATCTATTATAAAAATTATAATTTTTGTACGTTTCTCTAATTTATTATTATATTAATTGCAATATGAATATATTTTTCCTACATAATGTTTTCTTACCAAAATTCATTAAAGGTTTTTTTATTTAAGCAAATTTGATTTTTTTAACCTAATTAATTTAGATTTATTGCATGATAACATTAAAATTAATTCATGTGTTTGTTTCTATCTGTTCTATGTAAATTAAATTTGGGCTCCAAATTGTTTTAATGTTTTTAATAGTTTTTTATTTCACTATTACAATTATTAAATATAAATTTTTATATTTATTTTTTCAATTTAAATCTAGTAATTATTTGATTTAGATATTAGTTGTATTGTAATTATTTTTTTAAAATAAAAATAGATAGTTTTATTCGTGTAGTACTTGAAAAAATAAAAGTCGATTAAAGATAAATGATAATAAACATACAAGAGATAATATTACATATTATTAAAATAATGTAAAATATTTTAAAGAATTAATAGAATGAAGTATAAATTTATCTATTTAAGACTAATATATTATATTTAATATTTTTAACATCAAATAGTTATAATTATTCATTTATTCATATTAGACAAGTTATAAATCATATCTGAATGGTTAATATTGAGAAGTTATTTTTATATAGGGATCTTTTTTTGTTCAAGTTTACATTTAATGGTTAAAGTTTGCACATATAACTTGCATATAAAAAGGTTTACTCATTTGATACATAATTCTTAATTTTTAAAATTTTTTTTTGGAAGTATGAATTTGAATTTTAAATTGTCAAGTGTTAATTCTACCGTTAAACGTTTCTATCAACAACAAGAAATTACATGCTTATAAATGACATTGATTTTTTTGAAACTTAATATCTACTTGCTCCACAATATTTTCTTTAGTAAATATGCTAAATTAAAAATTTAAATAGAATTTGGCATCGGAGGTGAGGGTAATTCTTTGTAGGCCTACTAATTGTGTTTCCATGTTAATTTAATATTTAAAAACTTAATAATTTTTAAATAAATCATTACTTATTATTTTCTCATCTAACTAATTTATTAAAGACTTTTTTATTACAGTGATAAAATTCCTGTACATTGTGTGGTGATATCATTACTATTGATATTTTTATTATTAAAATTTTTATGAATAAAAAATAAAATAGATGACTAATTTATGGGGTTGATGAGAATTTGTGGTAATTGATGGGCGTGATTTTTAATTGTTTTTTTATATACATGTATGTTATAAAAATAAAGTAGGTAATTATTTGATGATTTATTTATATTCCTTAATATATGAAAAGAAGTTAGTTGTCGAATAAATTTTAATTTAATTATAATGAAAAATATTAATTTTTTAATTTTTTAGTTTTTATTTTATGTATAAATTATCTTTCAAAATAATAGAAAATATTTCTCACACATATAATTTATTCATGCATCACAACATATCAAATTTAACACCAATAAATGTGATATATGATATAAATTGTACTAACATCTAATCATATAAATGTGTATTCTTAAATTTATATTGTTTCATTCATTCACTTAATTTTTATTTCAATATTTTTAAATTTATAAAAAAGTTTGATTTCAATAGTTTTAAATTTATAAAAAATTAGTCCTTTTTTTATAATGAGTTTTAAAATAAATATATTTAAAATTTTATATATTAATAAAAGATATATTTATCTTACAAATTTTTAATATTAAATATTAATTAAAAAATAATCACAACTATTTTCCCGTGCATTGCATGGGTCGGCATACTAGTATTGAGACAAAGTACAACGGAGTTCTTGAGCTTATGAATGCTCTTGGTCAAGGGCGAAAACGCATTTGAGGCAAAGAATGTATTTCAACAAGAGTAAATTATATTTCTCTCTTGACAAATATTTGGATTATATTTTTGTTTTGTTTTAAACTACATAGGATGGTATACATTAATATTGTTTTAATAAAAATATTTTATTTGTGACTTATTAATCAGTATCTTAAACGTATTAGTTAACATTTTTCATTTTAAAGTAAAAAAAAAAATCCAATGTAAGTATTTATCAAAACTATGTATTTTAAATTTTTTTTTATCAATTTTATAACAAAATAGTCATTCGATTATTAAGTTGACCAAATTAGGAGATTAAATTTGTTATAAAATTAACAAATTTCACGATGAATTAGTCATTTTCTATTAATTTGTTCTTTGAAACTATTAACTTCATGACAATTTAATTTCTAAATTTGGCAATTTTACAATAAAATTAATCTTCAACTTTAGTATGAAAAGACTAGTTAATTATAAAGTTGACAAACTAACTGCTTGTTTAGATTTTAATTGAGAAAACTCAATTGTATTTTTACTCTTAAAGTAACAATTTCTTTTTATTTTGTGTATTAAAATTCAAAAATATTCATTGAAATTCATAAAATTACTTTCTTAACTTATCCAAACATATTACGTAAACTTTTAAGAAATTAATCAATGCAAATTATCACTTTTGAAAATAGTATAATTCAATTGTTTATTTATACTTTGCCCTTTGTCTTTTTATTTTTGTAACTATGTTATATGTGTGAAGTATTTACTGACTTTATTGATGACTAATCTTTGCTGGGAAACTTAGCTAGCCACTTTTAGTGGAATCTCCCTTTCCAATCACATTTTTTTATTCACAATGTTTGAATCTGAAACCTTACTTAAGGGATCTGAGTTCGATACTACTCGAACCAATGATATAATGGTTATACTCTAGTTTAGCTGTATTGAGATTTTCATTTAAATTCTTTATAATTAATTTAAATATGTTTTTAATATATTAAAATACAAAATTTAAATTAGTTTCTATTAAAATTTATTCATTTTTATTTTTATATTTAACAAAAATATTTTAAATTTTTTTTACCAAAGTTAAAAACACATAACTTTTTTATAATTTTTAATTACTAAAATAATAAAAATTAAAACAAAGTAAAAAAAAAAAAAAAAACGATCGTCAAAGGCAAACTCGTAAAATGAGAAAAGTTCACTAACTCCATCAATATCTTGTATTGCGTCAGAATCCGTGTTCTGCACATCAGCTCAATCATTGGAGGAGTTTTTTGTTTTTATTTTTTGGGACAAGTATTGTTAAAAATTATTGAATATTTTAACAACAGTAGTAGTAGTATTTATTTAATAAAACATAAAGGATTAATTACTTTTTTAGTCTTTATAGTTGCACAAATTTTATCTTTTGATTCCTATAGTTAAAAATAATTTATTTTAGTTCTTAGACATGTATTTTTTATATCGATTTGGTCTCTCCTATCGAGTGTGTCTTAACTTTGTGAAATAAAATCGTTACAAAATGAAAATTGGTGGTATAAAACCGCTACAAATTGACATTTTATGACATTTTTTATTCAATTTGTGGCAGTTTAAAATGATAAGAACTAAACTGATATCAAAAGTACATGTATAGAGACTAAAACAAGTTGTTTTTAACTATAGAGACCAAAAGGTAAAGTTTACATAATTATAGAGACCAAAATGGTATTTAAACCAATCATAAATTTTAAAATGGAAAGAATTTAATAAAATAAAAATATATTTTCTTAAGAGTATACTTAATATTTAATAAAAATATATTTATCTTGAGAACATAAAATATATTAATATTGTTAATCAAGAAAAATATTAAAACTTGATTAACAAAATATAAAATTATTAATATAATAATTTCACACTCCGTAAAATTAAATAATTCCGCACACAATTTCAATCACTATTTAATACACAAATAATCTCTGCCAAAAACAAAAAAGATCAGAGATTTGCATCTTCCTCGAAAATCCAAATATTTTTAAATGGGCCCGGATTTGACCGAGCGACAAAACGACGGATCGCCGGAGAAGAAGTTCCGGCACCGACACAGTTACCACATGTCCACATCCCGAATGAGAAGTACCAAAAATATTTGTTTATTTCTTTATTTTAAAGTTTTTTTGTTAAATTTAAAATAAAAACTAATTATTTCTTAGAAAAAAGTTCTTAAACATACATTTAGCCTAACAGCAGTGAATGAAGCATTAGAGTAATTGTAAAAAAAAAAAAGCTTTAGAGTGGGTTTGAAAAACAATTAAACTGAATGTAACTTACATTTTTCTTGATCTAATACTAGTTTTATTCTTTTATAAGTGTCTGTTTAAAGTTTTTATGCATAAACTAAGAAATATAATAATTTTTTTTATTTTTCGTAAAATAATTTTGAAGTTTCTTATTATATCTTTTTTTTATTCTATAATAAATACATATTAGTTATAAATGTATAAATTAATTAAAATTATGTAAAAATTAAGGGTATAATTAAAAAAAATAATTAATATTATTCTAAACTTTAAAAATAACAAATAAATAGAAACAAATTTATGTTTAAAAAATGAAAATTAAAAAAGAACAGAAAAAGTAAATTATTTCTCCATTTGGAGTCTTGGAAAGTGCAATAGGATGTTTGATGGCTTCAAAATTGTAATCCAAATATGCTATTATTTGGACAATGACTCATGAAGATCTCTCAATACTCTCAGTGTATTTTATGGATATATATTTTTTAATTTAAATAGAACATATAAATAACTTAGATTTAGTAAAAAATAAATTTTAAAAAAATAAGACTTTGTTATATTTTTTATTCTTTTAATTTAAATTAAATGTGATTTTGATTTCTAAGTTTTCTTAAATTAATTGAATTTCCCTGTTTTTAAAATCAAACAAATTTAATCTGATAATTATTTTTTATTTAAAATCCTTCAATTATTATTTCCTATTTAAAAATTGAAGGACTTGTTAAAAATTGAGATATAAATTAATTTTCAAATTTCTTAACTTTTAAAAAATAAAAAATAAATATTAAATAATAGTGAAGTAACGTATTATTAGGAGAAATAGAGTATAACAAAAGTTGTTTTCTTATTTAAGAATGATAAACCTAAATTTAAAATACTAAAAATATTTTATTTCCAATAAAAAAATAACTTAAGATATAAAATATAAACATTTAAAGCTTTTAATTGTAAAATGTCATAAAAAAATTATTTGGTTTAATTACTCATTTGATTCCTATACTTGCATTATCTTTACCTTGTAGTCCCTATATTTAGAAACTATCTGTTTTAGTCCTTACATTTACGATTATGACATTGTTTTGGTCCTTGTAGTTATGTTCACCTTAACTATGTGAAACAAAATTGTTATAAAATAAAAATTAGTGGTGTAAAAATGTCACAAATTTACTGATAGTTTTTGAACTGCCACAAGTTGGTCTCATAAAATAAAAAGTGCGTAGAATTTGTGGCAGTTTAATGACTGTCAAAAAATTTGTGGTAGTTTTACACCTCCAATTGTTATTTTGTAACGATTTTACTTCACAGAGTTAAGATATACTTGATTACAGGGACCAGAATGATATCAAAAGTGCATGTGTAGGGACTAAAACGAATAGTTTATAAGTATTGGAACTAAAAGGTAAAAATGATGTAAGTATAGGGACCAAATAAGTAATTAAACCTTTTTAATTTTATTTTGACAAAAATTATGACAAAATTGTAAAAATAAATTTTATGGGAAAATTTATAAGAGAAAATAGGTTATACACTATCAATGTAAAGCAGATTTACACTATCATCAAATCACAAACCACCATGTATGGTAAGTTTTGACTTTTACAATAAATATCTTCAAAGTTATACCAACGATAATTTCTAATTGATTGACAGTATAAAAATTTTTACACTAATAGTGCATAGCCATTAAACTCAATTAATAATAAAATATTTCATGTAAAAATTTATTAAATAAATGTTTAATTAAGTTATTTATCCAGATTATTCTTAATGGTTATTGCTTTAGTTGTAAGGTGATAAATGTGACCCAATTTGACCCAATATTAATGAATAATAAATGTTTCAACGTCTTTAAGAGTACATCTAAAATGCTCCCTAAGCCCTCTTCCTTGCACTCCCTTGCCCGTGTTTTTAAATCCTTTCTATTGTTTTGTTTGATGCAAAAAGTAAATTATAGCAAATAATGAAAAAAATTGAAAGAATTTTTTAAAGGTTTAATTACTTATTTGGCTTTATATTTGTATCATCTTTATATTTTGATCTTTATATTTAGAAACTATCTGTTTTAATCTCTATATCTGCATTTTTAATATCGTTTTGGTCCATATCGTCAAGTGTGTCTTAATAGCATAAAATAAAATTGTCACAAAATAAAAATTGACAGTGAAAAACCGCTAGAAATTTTTTGGCAATCATTAAACTACCACAACTTTTATGTGTTTTTTATTTTATAAGACCAATTTGTGGTGATTTAAAAATCGATAGAAATTTTTTGGAGGTTTTACACCTGTCAATTTTCATTTTGTGATGGTTTTGTTTTATGGAGTTAAGACACACTTGACGATAGAAATCAAAACGATATTAAAAATGCATGTATAAGAACTAATGGATAATTTTAAAGTATAAAAAAAATACAAAAATAAGAACTAAATAAGGAATTAAACTATTAAAAAATTAAAAAAAATCATAAACTAAACTATTTTTATACACATCAAAAGAAATTCGGTGTACACTCGTCCCAAACAACTCTGCGTACGTACTCGAGATTCAACATGCAGAGAGTCAGAGACAAATTAAATGGTCTGCGTGTCCTTGCAGATTGGAATGCCATACTTGGACTTTTAAAAGCGTATTCCAATCAATTTATATTCTCAAAAACGTGTGTACGAACGCGGTAGGAATCTGCAGTGCATGTAAAATAAACATATGCAAATGGATATATTAGTACCACTTCAAACTTTTAATATAATAATATAAATGGAATATTATAATCAAATAAAAATGGAGGATACGGAAGGTAGGAGGTGGAAAAAACAGAAAGTTGAAAATTAATATGACAAGCCCAATGCAAGTCAGTGTATTTAACGTCCGACCTACTCAATATTCTGTACTTATCTCTCTCTTAGACATAATATCCTATCATGATTAGAACAAAGATTCCTTCGTGGTGTGTCACCATTGGAACTACATCTTCCAAGAAGATTCACAGCCTTTAATTAATTGATATTGATTGATATTGATACACACACCGTTGCAAAAATTCTCTTCCCAAAACGTAAGTATATTAGACAACCAATTCAAATGTTTTCCGTAGTTTGTGGCTTGCATTAATTTTTCTCCCAGCAAATCAACATAGTAAATAGTTAGCGCTAATTATTAATACAGTATCTAGGGTGAACATGCAACTTTAAGGTCAACTAATGCTTGTATCTCGATGGTTAACCAACTTAATATCTCTTTCCTTGTCTTAAAAAAGTATTACCCCTATCTCTTTATAAATTTTAGTTTGTTTAAAATTATTTATTTCAAAATGTTGTTTAAAATTTTTATATACAAATCCGGGAAATGTAATAAATTTTCTTGTTTTTCATAAAATAATTTTAAAGTTTCCTATTGTACCTTTTTCCATTTCTACTTTAAAATAAATGCATATTAGTTATAAATGTGTAAATTAATTAAAAAGTAGGTGGGAAGTAAATTGACAAAAGAGTAATTAATGTTATCTTGAACTTTGAAAATGACAAATAAATAGAAGCATTTTTTGAAAACCAACAATTAAAAAGAAACAGAGAGAGTATTTTTTAATATTCAAATGAATTTATAACACATAATCATTTTAACACTACCTAATATAAATATATAACACTTTAAATAGAGATAATTTTTGAAATTTGGGATGATCTATAAGAAAGATATTGTTTATTTTAATAAGCCAAAGATTTTATTATAGCTAAGGGGGAACACAAGAAATGCTCACTTAGCATAAACTACCAAATCATTAGAAAATGAATAAACCAAATGGAAAAGGGATACAACCCCTCCCAATTGACAGCCTTCTAACACCTTCTAAATCTAAAACAAAATAGGTGTAGTAGATGTCAAAATTAAAGCAAGAAAATAATTGAAACAACAACTTAGCGAGATTACTCTGAGTTATAAGAGTTGTTTCATGTGTTTAAACAAGGAAATCTACCAATTGCCAATTATGTTACTCATTTGAAGAGCTTATAGTAAGAATTGGATAATTTTTGGCCAATTCCTTCACATTTGTCCTCACCATCAAATCATATCAAGAAAATGATAAAGTACTTAAATTTTTGAAAGATATGAACGAATAGTATGCATGAACGAGACCTCAAATATTGTTAATAGAACCATTATCTAACATAAATAAGGCTTTTTGTTTGATGATTTAACCAAAAAATAAAAATAAAAATGCAAGTTCCTTTTGAAGAACTAAAGATTTTGATCAAACACTATGGATAAATCAACAACAAAAAATGAAGGCCCACAAGTGGGGACTTTTGACGATATAACCCAACATCAGGTAGAGGCCACGGTAGTTAAAATCAAAACATATAAACATGAACTTATTATAACAAAATTGGTCACAATATTGATACTTCTTATAAAAGCATGATTTTCCTATCATTTCAAGAAGAACAATGCAATAAATAATCTCACTTCTAAATGAAGAGATCTATAATGGTGATGCTAATGATGAAATACCATCACAAAAGCACCATAATAAGAGACAAACATGCTCTTTAATTACTCATAAACAACACAAATCCTAGTTAGCATTGTTCAAGCAATAAAGAGCTTAGTCAACATTCATAGCATCAACTAGATATTATTCTCTCAACTTACCATTCAACCCAAATTCCAAGGTAAAAGATACTTTGTCATATGTTGGTAAGCTTATTTGTACAAGATTCTTGATACAAGAGCAATAGGCAGTGTTTGTCTCTCTTTGTCATAATTTCTTTAAAAAGATTAAACCAATATTTGTCAAGCTACCAAATAGTAATTATGTCATTACCACCATTGTTGTAACAATAATTTTGACCAATTTTATTTGATTGAAGTTTTATACATTCCTAGTTTCAAATATAACCAAATTTTAGTCTTTAGGCTTATTTACCAAGTACCTTGCAAATTATTTTTTTCTTTTTGCAAATCCAAGTGTCACATATAAGACTTATATACATTAAGGTTTATTTTACAAAACAAAAACCCATAACATTATTCCTCATCAAAACATATATCTCTTTTATTTAAAACACAATTTAACTTGAAATTGAAAATAATTATATTAGACAATGAATATCAATTCAATATCTCTAACTTTTATGCCTTTAAGTGGATTGAGCATTAAACCTCGTGTTGAAACCCCACAACGAAATCGGATTGTAGAAAGAAAATAGTAGCATATTTTAGGTATTATTATGGCTTTTACTTTTTGCCATGTTGCTATGCTAGTAACACATAGGAAATTAAAAAATTGGATCTTAAACTTAGGAAATGTGTTTTTTGGAGATTCGAGCATTGTATTAAAGGGTACGTCCTCTTTGATTTAAAAAGGAGAAAATTTATGTCTCTATAAATATGTCCTTCTATGATTATCACATGACCTTTTGCTTGACCTCATTTTTCATCATCCTACATTTGTTATCCTCAGTTCTAATGATCCAATTACTACTTCAACCATCAAAAAACACTTAGACAAACCCCCCTTTGTATTTACAAGATTATCACTTTTTTTTTGCCTTTTTTATGCAAATTCATCACCATCCTCATATGTCAAGTATCCTATCTCTTTTCTTTCATTTTTAATGAACATTTATTTATCACTCATAGACATTTCTTTCTTGCTATTTTAGTTGCAACAAAACTTACTACCACGAGTAAGTTGTTGCACATAAATCCCTGCTTGATTGTATCAAGGATGAACTATTAACTCTAGACAAAAACTAGATCTGGACTCTAATTCTTCTTCCCAATAAGAAGAACATGGGCTACAAATGGGTATTCAACATTAAAAATAAAGCAAATAAGACAATCAAATGATATAAAGCAAGATTAGTGGCCAAGCGATATACATAAGCAACTAAAATTGATTACTTAGAGACATTTAGTCTAGTGGTAAAAATGACCATTTTCAAAATTTTTTTATCTCTTGCCTCAGCCTTTACTTAGTATTTTCATCAACTTTATGTTAATATAGCTTTCCTCCATGGAGATCTTTGAGACAATATATAACAACCCCCTAGGTTCACTATATCTGATCTTACCTTGTTCTACAAACTATAGAAATCTTTGTATGGGCTTAAATATGCTAGTAGTATATGGAATGCCGAATTGACCACAATACTTATTCAATTAGGGTATACAAAATTTAAAGTTGATTACTTTCTTTTCACTAAGTCCTCTTGTAATGGTTTTATGGCCATTGTAGTGCATGTGGACAAGTTAATTTTTGTAGAATTTGATCTCTCTAAAATTACTAATATTAAATGATTGATAGATCAACAATTCAATACCAAAGACTTAAGAAATCTTAAATTCTTTCTAATTATACAAATTGGTCAATCTCAAAAGAGCATAATTTTATAATAAATGAAGTATGCTTTAGATTTCCTACAAGATACTAGTATGCTAGGTGCAAAGTCATTCTCCACGCTAGTAGATAGCACTGTAAAGTTTCATAAGTCTTTTATGAACGCTTTACTTGACCTTACACTTTATAGATGACTAATTGTGAAGCTAATTTATCTAATTCACACTCGACCTAACATTTGCTATACATTAAGTCATCAGTTAGTTCCTTGACTGACACACATTTCAACACCATCAATCTACCTTATGGATGCTTAGGTACGTCAAACTTTCACTTCAAAAAGGATATTCTTTCCTACCACTTCTAATCTTCAAGCTAAAGGTTTTGTTAATTACTTAGATTGAAGGGCTAGCTTTGTTTCATTTTCTAGCCATTTTCTCTACACATATAACTACTACCCAAATTGGGTTCAAGTACACATACAACTTTTGTCTTTTGTCAGTTAGAGCCAACAAAGTGGCATTATGTTCCAAGGCACATCATTCACTTTTTTACTTCTTATGGACTAACCTTGGGGTGTAAAGGGTACGATGGGCCCACCCCTAAAATACCAAATGAACTTTCAAATTGATATGTTAGGGATATTATAAGGTTGTGACTAGTTTTATTGCCTTTTTTTAGTAAACAGTGCAGTGGTTATAAGCATTATTATTTTATGATAACTAGAATGGGGTGGTTTTGATCTGTTAAAGAATGTGGTGCTTTTGTTGTCTCAAATATCTTGGGAGTCAATCAATTTTTGGGAATTTTGTGTGCTTTGAGCAATTATTTTTTTTGTACTCTTCTTTTATGTAGCCACCTCTTAAACCCTGTTGTGTTAAGTTTTTGGTTATAACAGACAATAATATTTTTTTTCCCTATAAAATTAAAACTTAGATTGAGAGGTTCGCTTAGATACTCATGGGTTAGCCATTAGTTTTTATTTCTATATAGGCAATTGCCTCATATTTTAGAAAAGCAAGAAATAAGTCACTATTTCATTCTTTTCCTTTACAATTGAATATTGATCTATGGCCTAGGTGATTTGTAAAGCTCAATGGCTAGTCTTATTCCCCCAAGACCTTGAGTTACTTAAAGTAGAACTGTGATAATAAGTCAACACTACAGGTTGTGGCTAATCCAAGTTTCCATGAGCATAGCAAGCATATTATAGTTGATTGCCTTACATAGAGGGTAAATTAAGGGCAATTTGGACTTCTTCATCTGTTTCCTATCTCATATTCTTCTAAACTTGCTAACATCTTCAGTTCCTCACGAAGGCGCTATCCTTTGGTCCTTTAATTAATATACATCCCAAACATAGAATGTGTGATATACACATTCTAGGTTACAAGTGGTAGTTACTAGATAATGAAGTGGCTATCAAATGTTCAAGTTAGTCAAAGATCAATAATTTAGCTAGAAGTTTGCTACATGAAAAATCGTACCTATAATTTGGTTAATTAGTTGTAATTTATCCTAATACATAGCTAGTTTAAATCAATACTTGTATATAAGTGATGACTCTCATGTATTTTGTGTAATATTTAGTTAAATTAATGTAAATATATTTCTCTCATTCTACCATCATTTGTAGTGATTCCTTTCATGATTTGTTTATCTCTTAGTACATTTTAAAGCAAAAAATATTTCTCTTATAGGTTCTATTGGCTATTGTTATAGAATAGTAAATCCAATTTTGTTATAATTTGAATTGGTTCAAAAGCATAATTCTTATAATTGGGTTGTGAAAAAAATGAGAGCATTAAATTATAATTCTAAGTTAAATTTCAATTCTATTTTGAAACATCTAGCTAATTTATGATAGTTATAAAATTACATCAGATTTGAGTTAAAAAAAATTGATCTACATGTGGTTGTGACAATGTGGTGACGGTGAGGTGAGAAGGTGGTGACAACAACAATAATTGGAGGTGGTGGTATATGTACCATGGTGGTGATGGGTGGCAATTGTCACAATAAGATGACAACAATAACAAGAGTGGTACTGGGTTGACGATAATATTAATAATTAATATTAGAGATGATAGTTGTCCTTGTAGTAAACAATGATTGATAGCAGATGTGGAGATATGGTGATAGTTATATAATAATGGTAATGACAACGATAGCAATGACAGTAGTCATGACCGCAATGACAAAAATAGGAACAACAGTTGTATAATATAAGGGTGAACTTAAGAATTATGATTCAGATGATAAAAGTTAGAAATTGAAAAATATAAGTTTTAGTTATATTAAAATCCCATTGAATTGAATTTAGAATTGTACTTCCAACTTTAAAAAAGAGTTCTACATGAATTATATTTTCAAGATTTAATTCCAATTTCAAACTCCAATTCCATACCTAATTCCATGTGTTAAACATATACTTAAATTACAAAATTTGTCAGCCACTTATAATTGGCTACGTGCTGTTTTTTATGCTTTGTTTTTCTTTTCAGTTTTAGAGTTGATTTGGATGAATGACCATCAATAAAATTGTGAAGACTAATCTTTCAAATTTTATAAGAAAGAATGTAATGCGACGGAGGGACTCCAGGACCCTCGTTGAATTTTGCAACCCAAATTTTGTCCCTTTAAATTGGAAATTAAGGAGAAAATGACATAATTTTTTGGTAGGAGTTCTTTCACTTTCTTTATTAAATAATCAAGTAAAAGAGTGAGATGTATCTTTCTGTTTATTTTTTATTTTTTTTTACTTTTACATTCCATTTTCTTGTTTTCTTTAAATTTCCCAAACACTTTTTATTTCGTTAAATTCTAGACCTGAAAATCTCAAGATAAAAGTTAATAACTTAATGCAAAAGAAAAAGGGAAATAAATAAGTACGATATATTTGTATGAAATCTTGAAAAATATATTTCTGTTTTTATTCTTTTGTACTTAACATTTGGGTTTTGTACGTACCAATTAATTAGCCTAGCAATATACAGCAAATTAAACAGCTTGCAACATGCTTTTATTTAAAATATATTTCCTTCTAGTTGTTATTAGTTCAAGTGAATAACGTTCACATCAAGTGACGTGATCTTGGGCCTTCACTTTGAGTTGACACTCTTAGCTGTTAACAATTAAGAAAAGATCCCCTATCTCACGTACTCGTGGATTTTCTAGACTTTAGAAAAAGTACTTGGTGTCGGAGAAGAGCCCAAGTGAAGTAGTCTGGTAAACTTCCTTCATGGACAATAGACCACACTAGTCATTTTCACACCTCTTAAAATTTCAAAGCGATATATTTAGTTAAAGACACAAGCTCGCCATCTAGATCTTCTTATTTCTTCTCTAGAGATAATAGTGTTTTTGTCATCTATTTATTATTTATTAGGTTCTAACCGAAGCCTAAGGGTTATTTTTAATTTATTCAGCAAATTAAGTTAGATCACTTTCAATGCTATCCAGCCAATAATGCTGAATTTAATTATTTATCTGGGGTTAGAGAAATGACTCTAGTAAGAAAATATAGACATGTACTTGTCCACAACTACAACACCATATATAAAACCATGAAAATAAATAACGAATTTCCATATCTTGTGAGCCCTTTGTTTGATACTTGTCTCTAGCTACCCTACCTGCCGAAGTCGCCGCGCAGTCGTCATATGATCCCTCCAGTCACGTTCTCTTTCTTGCATTAAGATTCACCATAATAACTGCAGATCTAGAGTTGATCTTCTCTACCACATGGATATTCATGATGCCTAGCTCCACGTCCTTTGTTTATGGGGAGGCATATTCTTCTCATCATTTCCTATCATATCATCTTAATTGTTTTTCTTTTCCAATTTTATTAGCGTGATGCTTATTAATAGTTCAAGTGAGTTAGTTGAATTGAAATCCACAAAAACAACATGATCTCGACAAATATCTTATATTCCTAATTTCTAAACGTTGTTGGGCATGCATATGTATACATGGCAAAAATTACTTTTAGAATTAAACAAGCAGATATAATATTTAGCACGACAAGATTATACGAGCAGATCCAACTGTTATATATATATATATATATATATATATATATATATATATATATATGACAAGATTACTTTTATATTGAGATAGAGAGAGTAATAATAGGAGAGCATAGATAATGCACACTGTTTATGTATGGTGCGCACACACATCCAGAGTACCTAACCATTTAATTAAGTCAAATCATACTTAAGTAATTAATCTTGGATGCAGATGACAATTATTCACTCAAAGTTTCTTGCATTTAATTATTAACATTGGTTTTAGAGCTTAATTATAGTATGTTTGCACTATAAATAGGATGCTATTAGTAATTAAATAAAATTTGTCTTGGCACATTATTTGTTAATTTACACATTTTGAAAGAATCCAATCATAGATTACGTTCTAAGTATATTGTTTCCTTAATTATTAATTGAATGATCATAATAAGCTGTCAATCGGCTCTTAATAATAATGATAAATTTATTTGGTTGTGCTATTTGTCAGGAATATGTGTCTGTGTTGGGATTCAACTTAATTAATTTAGATGAATTAAGCTATAACAAAAAAATTGCCGAATTTTTAATTTTGATGCAAATATATTGGCTATAAGTAATATATAAAGATTAATTAATTAATTAGTCACACAGTAGCTCAAATACGACAATCGAGTTTTTCCTCCTTTTTGAGTTAAATTTAAATTTAATGTAAATATTTTAGTCTGATTACAAGGAAATTAATGGAAGCATATAGCAGTATAGGTGGATGAATAATTGAATGCATTCCGTTACCGAAGTAACTAGCCATGGGCATGCTCTCATATTCTGTGTTAATTCCAATGTATGTATGAGAGAGTTTGTTCATATGTTATATTTCATTTCATATATCATATAGTAGTGTGACAATTAGCTGATTGTCCGTTCTCTTTAACTGAAAAGATAACCTTACAAATCAATCAATCATTACACAAATCACTTCTAATTATGCACATAACTATCTTATGCAGTTGAATGAAAATGAAATGTTAAAAACTTCAAAGTAGTCGTTAAATTCTGTTGTTTGTTATTGGCTCTTTCTCTCTTGCGCCACTCAGTCAAATGCGTACGGCTCTAGTGGTAGGGTCAGTAAGATCTCCGGAAGAGCTTCTCTTTTATCCAGTTAAGCTGCTTGCACATCAAAATCTTGTTCAATCTTTTCAGTTACTTGATATATCTTTGTCAATTGTCAGGTCATTAAAACTTAACTACTATAGGAAATCCTGAAATGTACCACCTATTCAGATCTTAATGAAATGATTAATTTGGTTTTAATTCCCAAAGGAATTTTTGGACTCTTTTTTCCAGTAAGGCTCTGTTTGTTAGAGGAGAAAAGAAATAGGAGTGAAAGTGAATAAATGAGAAAAAAAATAGAAATAGGTAAGAAATAAAGTGAAAGTTAAGATTGTTTGGTTGAAAAGAAATAAAAAAAAATAGAAATAAATTTGTAAAGTTGTTTGGTTTGTAAGAAAAAAAAGAAAAAAAATTAGATTATTAGTAAAATATTGTTTTAACCTTGTAACTAGAATACATTTTTTGGAATTTTTTTAACATTGTGAATCGATTTCATAGTTTTTCAAAATCAACTTC
This sequence comes from Spatholobus suberectus, assembly GCA_004329165.1. Lineage (NCBI taxonomy): Eukaryota > Viridiplantae > Streptophyta > Magnoliopsida > Fabales > Fabaceae > Spatholobus > Spatholobus suberectus. Next base: position 81,066,082 of record CM014733.1, read on the forward strand.
AAAGCATGTTTGTTCATTAAAATTATGGTATATAATCAATTTGCCATGCCACTTAATCAATTTGCCACTTGCCTCTAAGGAGCACCATTTTTGCAAACAATGCATAACCAATTTGAAGTGCCAACTTAATCAATTTTCCATATCTTCCACAGAGCAAAACCACTAATAATCAATTTGTGGTGCTTCTTAATTGGTTAACCACTCAAACAGAAACCATGTTCTTTCAAAATCCACGAAAAAGTCAGGGTTAAAAGTGATAACTTATTTCAACAGTGCTTATTTTCCCACAAATCTCCACACTTCATAGGGGAGTAATACGAAGGTGGGATCCACACTTTTTTGAGAGTTTCTTTATATTTGTTTCCCACCAAACAAGTCTAGCTCCACTTTCTTACTTCCTCTCCTCTCTTCTTCTCTAATTTTAGCTCACCAAACAAAGTGTAAGGGATATGATATTAGTCATAGATTGAGAGTTGAAAATTTTTTTTAGAGGACTCAACCACTTTTAATTTAATAAACAACAAAACCGTATATAAAATATAGACACATTAATAAATTGTATTAAAACACTACTCTATTAAACCGACACATAAAGAGGAAGAGGGGACTATAATGGCAAGAAATCCAACCCCCCCAAAACAACAACCATATATTTTCCGTGTGATCTGGCATGATGTACACTTGTCACAAGTCACGTCAGATAAATCTCTATGTGTAAAACCCCGCAAGGTAAAGCTCCGATATGCTATCAATATTTAATATTTTTATATAGTTTTTTAATGCTTTCTGTATAGGCTCAAAGCCTATATATAGAGTGGGATTTTGACACTCTCAATCAACGGATCACTTTTTCAGCTTTCTCTAGTTTCTCTCTTACATTTTTCTTTCTCTTTTTCTCTCTACACACTCTCTCACCAACAGAAGCTTTCTGCTTCCTCCTATAAAGGCCTCTCACATCTCTCTATTTCTTTCTCTTCCCTTGCTCTTTAACTTTCTCAACCCTTTTTTCTCGTAAAGAGTTAAGTAGTTATGGGTATCGAGATTGAGCAACCCTGTGTGCAGCTCTCAAGAGTTGCAGTTTCTGAAACTCATGGGGAAGACTCCCCATATTTTGCTGGGTGGAAAGCCTATGATGAAAACCCTTATGATGAATTAACAAACTCCTCCGGAGTTATACAAATGGGATTGGCAGAAAATCAAGTAAGTAAAATATATATATATATGAATATGAATTGAAAATATTTATAATCATATGGTAGAAGAGTAGATGAATTCTTTATATAATGCATCTAATTAATTAATCTTCTTATATTGTACCCTTCAGGTTTCATTTGATTTGCTGGAAAAGTACTTGGAAGAACACTCGGAGGCCTCAACATGGGGAAAAGGTGCTCCTGGTTTCAGAGAGAACGCTTTGTTCCAAGACTACCATGGACTTAAGTCATTCAGAACAGCAATGGCAAGCTTCATGGAACAAATAAGAGGAGGAAGAGCAAAATTTGACCCAGAAAGAGTGGTCCTCACGGCAGGCGCAACTGCAGCCAATGAACTCTTAACCTTCATTCTTGCAAACCCAGGAGATACTTTACTTGTTCCAACCCCTTACTATCCAGGGTAAGAATGAAGCACCATATATAATTACACATCCAAACATTTTAAAAGGAATACATGGTCTCACGTAAAATTTTAACATGTTAAAAGTTATGTTTAAATTTTGAGAAATTCTATACTACCCTCAGAAATTTAAGAATTTCTGTACTATTATTGAGAAATTTTTGGTATTCTCAAACTCATTCAATTAGGACTACAAAAAAAAAAAAAAAAACTGTAGCAAAAGCCTTAGATTCTCTTGGTATATCACAGTAACTATTAGTGATATACTCAACAGTCTTCAGCTAAGATATATTGGTCTTGAGTCTTGACATTTTTTTTTGCTTGTTTTACAGATTTGATAGAGATTTAAGGTGGAGAACTGGGGTGAACATAGTCCCAATCCATTGTGACAGCTCAAACAACTTCCAAATCACTCCCGAAGCTTTGGAGGCCGCATATAATGAAGCAGAAGCCAAGAACACAAAAGTGAGAGGAGTTTTGATCACAAACCCGTCAAACCCCTTAGGTGCAACAATTCAACGCTCGGTTCTGGAGGAGCTTCTTGATTTCGTGATTCGCAAGAACATCCACCTTGTCTCAGATGAAATCTACTCAGGTTCAGTTTTCTCCTCCTCCGAGTTCGTGAGTGTAGCAGAGATCCTCGAAGCTCGCCAGTACAAAAACGCAGAAAGAGTTCACATTGTTTATAGCCTCTCCAAAGACCTTGGCCTTCCCGGTTTCAGGGTTGGCACCATTTATTCATACAACGATAAGGTTGTGACCACAGCGAGAAGGATGTCAAGTTTCACCTTAATATCCTCTCAGACACAGCACCTTTTGGCTTCTATGTTGTCTGACAAGAAGTTCACTGAGAACTACATTGAGACCAACAGGGAGAGGCTGAGGAAGAGGTACCAAATGATCATCGAAGGGTTGAGAAGTGTCGGAATAGAGTGCTTGAAAGGGAATGCAGGGTTGTTCTGCTGGATGAATATGAGTCCACTGTTGGAGAAGCCAACTAGGGAAGGAGAATTGGAGCTTTGGAATGCCATTGTGCATGAAGTGAAACTCAATATCTCTCCAGGGTCTTCTTGCCGTTGTTCTGAACCGGGTTGGTTCAGGGTGTGCTTTGCTAATATGAGTGAGCAGACGCTGGAAGTGGCATTGGAGAGAATACGTAACTTCATGGAACGAATAAAGAAAGAGTAATGGTATTTCTATTAATGTTGTTGATTGTTATAATTATATATATTGTTATTTGTTTTTTTTTTTTTTTAAATGGTTGTTCTGGCCATTTTGATAAATTCTTTATTTTTGGGTAACGGCAAAACCCAAAACTCATATATATCAGGAAAAGAAAAGCACGTGTATACTGTAGAGCAGATTCACTGCCTGAAGTAGTGAAGTGTCTTAGTTGTTGTTTGCTTGCTTTACTTAAGCAAGTTAATTGCTTAGAAACTCCTTTTGTATCATTAAAGTGAAATTATCGTTAATGAAAAATGTTGTCTAGTGAATTATGTATACTGATTTTTATGGATTGGATTAAGTTCTTTTATTTTAAACCTGTTTTGTGTACATTAATTCTAATTAATCACAGCTGTTCATAATCAATTAGTACATTTGACTAATGTTTTTTGGACATCAAACTTTTATATACTAGCAATTTTTACACACTTATTTGTTTACATTTTTTACGACAACATTATTTTATTTTATCTTACATTTTTTTCCCCTCAATTCTTCTTCTCTTCTATAGAATTTATCATAAAATTTATTGTATATTAAATAAAACTCCTGTTATATTATATGTATTAGATAGCTGCAGAGTGATCAAAGGTTTATACACACGTGTGCGCGTGTGTTTGAGCGCAACAGCTAGCAAACCAACGTCATATGTATAGCTGTTATCTTCTTGTCAATGTTAGAATCATTTAAAATGAAAACTCTTCTCATTCAACTCTCGCGTCAAAGTCTACGTGTTATTGTCATGCTTATTATACATGGAATTATGGATAATCTGACTTGGTTAAGGATACTTAATTTGATAAACATATAATACTTTGCTTTCTTGGTGTGCGCGTGATGTTCCAATCAAATAATTAATGGTCCACTACTTGGTATACCGTCCGATTGAGATCCCACAATCAGCCTAGCTATTGACTCACATAAAGCTTGATTATATTAATAACCTCACCACCAAACTTTGAGCTAACACTGATCAATTCCTTATTGTATTTGACATAACAAGCAGCGGTGACCTCTTTAATTTACGGAAAATTTACGTTCTACTTTATATATACTGTATTGAAGTTTTAACTCATTAGATGATTCAAAGGTGTATTTACTTGGTCACTTTGCATATGATTTTACTCCAAACATACACTCCAAACACTCTTGCCCTTTGGTTCTACACTTCTAGTGGAGAAATGATAGATTAACTAAGACGCAAGAGCTGACAACACCGAGTTTAGCATGAGACACGTTATTAATTAGTAGGACCTAACGTATGTTTTATTAAAAAAAAAAGGTTTATATAATACAGCCAACATTTGTAATTTTCGTACATACTTCATTAATGAGGTCAGGGGCTTCCTTAATTATTTTAGTAATTACTTTAGGAGAATGATTTGATTTTGATAATGTTCTATTTACTTCTCAACTAAATCCTTATTGAACTGAATGTTTTGCTTATATACTAAGAGAATATTCGATACGGTCAATTAATGCGAAACCCGATTGATTTGCTCCGCATATTAATCAAGCATGAATGATCCTAGATCATGGCTTGGATCCAGTCAATTGTAGTCATAATAATGTCAATAGTAGTCTAGTTTTTTTTCTTCTTTTTTTTAACCTAAATAAGAAATAAAAAAGAAGTCTTAGTTTCGAATTGTTAAATTTCTATTGAACAAAAATTATAGTCCAGTTAAAGAGTGTTGTAAAAAACTAAAAATACTAATGAAGTAGAATTTAATATATTTTATTGAATATTTTTAATTATCATAAAAATATTAAATATTTTTTATTTTTAATATAATAATCACGTTCTTTTTATTAAATGATTTCTATTTTGTTTTCCTTAAATAACTAATTCTTATCATTTGCAAAAAAATATTTAGTTAATCTCAATTCTGGTGAAAATCAACTTCAATTATCAATTTACGATCATACTACCTTATATTTAAGTCTTGAACGATACATACAGCTAGGTATAACGTAACGCTTGATTATTTCTTGTTTACTCGGCAATAAAGAATATTTGTGATCAAATCAAAGGATAGACTACGGACAAGGAAATAAATAAATTAACAAACGTTTTTTTTTTTTTTTTTACTGGAAATGAAAAACATATCCATTTCAAGGAGGAACCAGAAACAAGAGAATCTCATATCAAAATAAAATAAATGAATAATAACATTTATATACAGATATTAGTTCATGTTTAATTTAAATTAGTTCATTTAAAAAATAGTCAATTTTTATAATTTTAAAAATATTTTAAAAAGTATTCATTCCATCTCATATTATATATTTTAGGTATTTTCATTTATTTTAAATTAGATAAATCGATCCTTAACTGTATTCTAATCCTTTTAATAAAAATTATTTTTATAAAAATTATTTCATTATAATAATTTATAAAATTAATAAATTTTTAAAAATATACACTATCCAATAGATAATATAAAATAGTGAAAATAATATTTTTACAATCATGAAAGATATGGAGATTCTTTTGAGTTTTGAAAATTAACAAGGAACCGTCGCCTCCGTAATTGTGGGAAGAACAATAAACATCGAATATATTATAAAGATATATTTATTTTTCCTTTCATCTCTTTTTTGTTTTTTTCATTTTCATTAGATCATTTATTATATTTATCAGTTTTTTCTCCACATTTTCTTTTTATTTTATTCTTCCACGCTAATTTTTCAGATACTCATATATCATTTAATACTCCACATATATTTTTTATCACACCATATAACGCATTATATTTACCACTTCTCGTCTATTTCTTTTTCTAAGTATACATAGATCCTCGTTACTCTTGTGTCAGTTGTGTGGGAACTTCTCTTCTCCTATACCAATTTACAAGAGCAAAGCTTTGTTGTTCTCGCTGATATCTTCTCTCAGCACCTAAAACAAAACTTCTGATTTCTGGATTCTTTTTGGATAGAAAAGTGAACATGTTCAATCATAAATCATTAACTAGATGACAGTTTCCAGAAAGTCTGAAAAAAACACTATTCGCTGGCATGCTGATGCTGCAATGATATCCTACGAACAAGTGACAAACAGGAGCCACACAGATCAGTCCGTACGTTTTGCTCGTGAAGGTGAGCAAGAAGCTGTCTTTCAAGCGTGCATGAAAATTCTTCAACCCTAGTCTCTCGAGACCTACTTTTTTGAATTTAGCATAGGTTTCTAAATAAGTATACTACTTCCCTTCTTAAACTTCATTTTTTTTCAAAATTTTGATCATTTCAGCATTTTTTTTAAAACTTTGTTTGTTGTTTTAGGATTCTAACATCTATTGTGTATTTTTTTTTTTTTCAATTATACCCTGTATATAGTAGCGTAGCTAGTAAATTGGAGTAAGTTATAAACTTTTGCTAAGCATTGTAATTAGGACCTTTTGGGTTTTCAGTGAGACTTTGAAGTATTTTTACAAGCTTCTGTCATTTTGGCTGATTATAGAACTAATTTTTGGTTTGAAACTTAATCATACTTAAAGTTTATAAATGAAATAATTAAAAATAACATAGAAATTTGTAAAATATTAGTGGGGCATTTTAGTATAAATTTATATAAATTAAATATTTTTAATTTATGTCCAAAAAATTAAACAACACAAATTTAAGAATGCATAGAGAAATAAATTTATGATATAAAATAAATAAATTTCTTACTAAAATTAATTTATGAATATATTTATTTCAATTAAATAAAAACTCCTGATAAATTAGAAGCCAAATTTTAAGCAAATCCTTCTCCGATTTCTCCATGTTTTGAATCATTTGTTCTGGAATTAAAACAATACCACCATTGACCAAGATTTTTCCAATATATCTCCCACCAATTGAGGCTCTGATGAATATATGCTCCATCATCGTCGTAAAAAGCCTTTTGAAAACTGCACATTTTTGCTCGTTCAGTTTCTTTCTTCATGAACATTAATTTCTAAAATACTTTATTGCCAGTTCTATAATAACAACATAAATGGGCTTGAGGTCATCGTGAAAACCAGTCTCAAAGATGTCAGTGATTAGATCCTTTTCCAATTTTCGAACTGGCCTACACTTACTCTGAAGACAATTTTCCCTTGAAGACCTTGAACATATAGGATAAGCATAAGGCAGAGACTTCTTGATTGACATATTCTACTTCTTTTGGGACCTCATCCACTGACCTTTTAGCATATTTCTAAATGGCCTCCTTTGATTAATTCCTTTACCCTATCTTCCAATGATATAAGGGGCTAGAAAAGGACTTCTTCCAAAACCGAGCACTTGATAACCCTTTTGTAGTTTCTAAATTTCCCCCTGAACCTACTTGTTATTAGCACACTTTTAGAAGGCACAAAGCATTTTACCATTGCATGTCCCTAAAATAGGCATGTCTTAGCCCGAGTCATATTCAAAATGTCTTGACTTGCTAGAGTTTCTTAATAATATTTTTTTTTCATTATTGATTCCTTAAATTGTTTTGCTATAAGCTTATCAAAGAGAACACTACATCTAGGACAAAGTATGGTTTCGTGGTCAGCCTCTTTTTTTTCTAGTTAAAAACTCAAGAAATGTTTTCCTAGTTTGGGTATAAGGGCCTGTTTGATAGCCAAGATAAGATAGGATAAAATAAGATAATGTCCTATCCTGTTGTAATCCGTTGTTTGTTGTGCCAGTAGGATATGATAATACTATCTTATCTTGTTGTTCTAGTGTATTTCTTATCCTAGGAGGGAGCTAAGTTAGGAAGCAACAAGATATGATAAACTCTTTATATATATATATATATATATATAATTTTGACATGTAAATTTAAAGTATATTATTAATTAAAATTAAATAACTACTATTCAAATATTTTTTAAATAAAATTATTTCAATAATAATTATAATTTTAAAAATCTTATATAATGTTTTTATAATTTTAAGAAAAGTAACTACATAAATAAAAAAATAATATTGTATAGTTTAGTTAAAATTGTAAATTTTTGTAAAAAAAAATTAAATTAAAAGTTACTTTTAGAAAATTATACATAATTTTATAAAATAGTAATTTTGTCATTTGAACATAGTTTATATTTTATCTTATCGTTATCTGGTTTGTTATTTGGTGTGCACTAAATATTAAATAAGATTATAGCTTATCCTGTCTTATCCTATCTTGTTTTCATATCCTATCTTATTTTATCCTATCCTGAATACCAAATGAGCTCTTAATCTCCTTTTCATTTATCTTAAAATAAGTGTTATTAAACCTAGCTCTTCCCGATTTGGTCGAATTATTAGATCGAATGTATTATTAACTTGATAAGGACATCATTAAACCGACCATAAATCGATGTAACCTACCTAGCAAATCGCGATTTGCAACCGTGCTGCACTCGTCCAAGTGTTGTTGCATTCTTCAAGATGTCATTTCGTTGTAGGCTTGTTGCTAGTTGCTACACTCTTCACTCTTGAAATTGTGAGCCTGTTGCATAACAGTCTCGTACCAGAAATCCAAAAGCACTGATGATCCATGCATGCATGAGTAACGGGCTCCACTTTCATCCAATATTATAAAACTTAGACCGATGAATTACTTGGTGAGAATACTAGGTCAATAAGAAATTGGTCGGACTAGTAAATCATTGGTTGAATTACACAAACTAATATAAATTATAATAATATAAATAGATGATATTGTGTGTATAGGGAGCTTATCAAGTAAGAATCGTTGTCACTTTAAGACTATGAGAATGATACATGAATAGTCAAGATCAAAAGTTATTTATTGATACATGAATTGTTATCACTTTAAATTTGAGTCATACAACCATACATAAATGGTCAAGATTAAAAGTTATTTATTGATTACATGACCACTTATAAAAGTTATTCTCTGTGTGTGTGAGATATATATGTGTGTGTGTGTGTGTGTGTGTGTGAATAATTTATATGTAATTTCTAGAAAATAATTTAGGAAGGGAAATTATCTTTCTTATTCTAAGTATGTAAGGTCTCTCTCTCTCTCTCTGTGTTTATACGTAATTTCTAGAAAATAATTTAGGAAGGGAACTTATCTTTCTTGATATTTTAAGTATGTAAGGTCTATGAAAGCAAGTGTTAGCAAAAAAATTAACATGAACTTGAAAGTGAGAATTGAACAAACAAATGAAAAGAACAGACAATACTACCTTAAAGTTAAATAGGTACATACACTTGGATTTGAGAATGGTACCTTGAGACCGTCAGGAATAATTCTCAATCTAAAATGTCATCTAATTTTTAACATGTTACATATGGCATTTATGGATAATTTATAATAACTATAAAACATTATTGTTAGTTTGAAATTTAAAATTTACGTATATAACTGTTTTAAAACTACTCTTTATCTTGAAGAAAATGACTTTCATGCTGCATAGATATCTTGTTGAAAGAATTACCCTTCTCTATGTGTCTTTTTCCTAAGTATATGTCTCTAGAAATTCATATTGGTTAACTTTGAATTGAAATAAACTAGAAAACATAATGTCGATCCAACTAGTTTCATTTTCTCTTATGCAATTAATCTTGAAGTTTCAAATTAATAAGCCTAGCTCTCGTAAATCAAATAAAATCGATTTTTCTACACTTCCCACCTTTGACTAAATTATACTAACAAGTATGATTGTTCTATTTAATTCTCCCTCTTTTGTCCTTTTCTTACTGAGGCTCTATCCAAGATGTATCATAAATAGATTTGTTCGAAACTTGATTTCATATGAGGTCGCATAAATATTTATGAAGGTTTCTCTTCCCATGATCTTTAGATGATCTTCGCAATGTTCTACAATATGATATTTAAACCGTAGATTTTTTAGCATTTGATTCTTAGGTGTCGTCTGATTTTATACACACAATAACTTTGTTAATTCTCTTAATTTCATTCAAATATTGAAATTATGTTATAATAAATATTTTTTGAACATATAGATATTAGACGTCCTAAATTTTAACATGACTAAATAAAACTATTTATTATTTAGGTTTATATAGTAATCCCTTAAGTTGAATTTCTATCATTTCTAGCATGTTTTTGACGCCCTGCCAGGTAAGACTAAGAATGTCACCTACTTCGTATCCTTTGGGGAAAAAAACTCTTGAGCCACTTTAGCCAACCCACTTTACGAGCTGCCATTCTAATCTCGTTCACACGTGGGATTAATTACGTTAACAAAACGCTCCAAAGTCGCCAGTTTGTTTGCTTACCAAAAGACAAACATGTTAACACTGAGCAGCACAACTAAAATATGCCGACATTGAGATCGGAAAGTAAAGGATATATATTCAATTCATTCTTTTAGTTGGTCAAAAGAATATATATAGAGGAATAAGCCAATATAGAGTGAATGAGAAATGAGTGAAAATGATGAGTCCAAATACAAAAAAAATAAATAAAAAATGAAAGGGGAACCCATTTGAAACATGAGCTGGGGTATTTATTTATTTATAGAGAAACAGGTAATGCACTGATAGTGTAAAATAATTTTATACTGTCATCCAATCACAAATCACCATTTATTATAAATTTGTTGATTTTTATAATAAATATTTTTAAAATCCTATTAATGGTGATTTCTGATTGGTTGACAGTATAAAACTTTTTACACTGATGGTACATGACCATTAAACTCTTGTTTATAAGCAGCACTTTTTAATCCAATGTGAAAGACGACGCACCGAAAAATTTTTTGAAATTTGCATGCATATTTACATAGAAATACAAATAATTAGGGCTTCCTAGCTGCTTTTCTCCCCAACCCAATCAAAAGAAAAGTCGGTGGATGGGTACTGGGTAGGGACAAATGCGGTGCAAATGAGATTACGTGAAAGTGCAATGCACGAGAAAGGCTTATTTGTTCCACGATGAAAGACGCCGAATGGGGAATGCCATGGAGCTGTACCTGTATCCATTTTAATTAGTTCACACTTCACATTAGATTACATTATTAAATCTTAGGTCACATTCGTTTGTTTGTTTACCAAAAGGCACAACTTGTTTTCACGGGTCAGTACAAAAGGAGAGGCGACATTTTGATGATCAGAAACTAGAAGATTATTTTTGTTTTTCATTTGGTCACGAACGTATTCTTTATTTTATATTTTATAAATAATTATATAACCACGGATAAGAAATGTCAACAGTTAAAAAATTATTATCTATTATTTATTTTAAGTATAATTTTATAATTATTGACCAGATAATTGCCATCAATTAAAAAATCGTTATTTATTGTATATTTTAAAAATAATTTTATAACTGCTAACAGATATTGTCAGCAGTTTTTTAACTGATGACAAGAAAAACATTGTCTAAAATAAAATAAAAAAATGCTATAGTGAACATAGGAATATGTAATGAACTTATGTTAATCGAGAAATAGAGAATTAAGAACTACTCGAAACTGAATGTAAAATATGTCCCGTAGAGTAATTTCAAATTTTCGGTTAATTTAAATTTTTTTGATTTTGTTTGATCTTTACTCAAGTTCTTAATTATATCAGTCTAGCTTAAAGGGAGGGACCAAAGCCGATAGAATAAAACTAAGCATCCAGCCATCCACCCTGTTTTGGGATGGATTGGGGGTGAAGGAAAGAAATAAACAAGAAGAAGAAAAAAGTAAAGAGAGAAAGTAATAAATGTAATAAATGATGTGATAAAAAAGAAAAAAAGAAATTGTTACAAACTGGCCTAAGCCTAATCCGTATCGCATCTTTGTTAAGTCCACAAGTATCTATGAAAGTTAACCAAAGTCGACTTTCAATACTAAAATCATATGAATACACACTAAAATAGTGTATAATCGCCCATAAGCTTATAAAGATTCTAGCCAAAACTTGACACCTATATATATCTCCAATGTCATTGTGAAAGGTGCGCACTTATTATCTCTAACCTTTGTGTGAGATTTTTACTAACTTGAGTGTTAGAGGGCTTTTGTAGGTACCCTTACACTTGTTCACGTAGTTTGGTTCGTTGGAATAACACAGTCGAAATCAACCATCTTCACCAAGCCTTGGTTCAAATAGTTGAGCAACCATTTCAAATTGTTAGCTTTGGGAGCTAGTCAACTTGTGTCCGATCAACCTACGTCTAGTCCAAGCCCAAAATCTTACCCCTCTTGGACAGATCAGAAATAAAAATAAAATACATTGAAAATGACATAGAAGAACAATTGGGTGAATATTTGTAATAACCTATATATTTCCTAATACTAGCCTCAAAATTACCCTTAAAATGTTGCCCATTAGTATAATGGTGAGAACTGAGATGACCCCTTGATCAAAACTTTGCGAAATTATCATTATTTTTATCAGTAATAATGAGATTTGAACGACTTCACCTAAATTAGTTGAAGACAATTGTTAAACGTATCCCCTAATTGCTAAACATATCCCCTCCTTTTTTTGTTTTTTTTATTATCCAAAATACTCTTTTTATACAAAAAACTTTATAATCCTATTCTCCATCTCCCATCTCCATTGTTCTTTGATAAACCCTCAATTGCTGTATTCGACATAGGGAATTTAGGTCCATAATTACTATCACCAGTTAATTTTCATCTATATTTTGACTAATTTTTCCCATATTTTTTTGCAAGGTTGAAAGGAATAGCATGTTGGAAGAAATGGCTACATTTAGACAAGAGAAATGCTTCTACTGAAGATGCACAATCGTGTTTACACTATGCATGACTGTGCTACAACTTTGAGTCTACACTTACAAGAAAAAGCATGACCATACTTGGTTATGCACGACCGTGCTTGATGGACAGGACCCCGCTTCCATCGCGCGGCCCATAGGCCTGACAACATTATAAATAGAAGAACCTGCAAAATTAGAATCATCTTTTTGACACTTTTGGACTTTTGGTGAGAGAGAACTCCCTGGAGCTTTAGAGGACTCTCTTTGGACCCGAGTGGACAGAGATTGAAGATCATCCTTTTAGCTAAGGTTTTTCTTTAATTTGATGAATTATATTGTAGTGGGTTGCTTCTCTACTATTATAGAGAATTAATCCCTAGGCTAGGATTATGGTGTAGCCTTGCTTGAGATGACCTAAACCCCATTTTTTATTGTTAATTTTATTTTCCTTTTTCTTTCAATTGAATTACCTTAGCATTCTTTAATTTCCTATTGTCTGGAACTGATCACTCCTTGCATGCTTTGATCAGTTAATTAATCAACGATCATGCCATAATTAATCGACAGACCTTTAGGGTAATTGGATTTAGGACATTGAATAATCAAACTATGGATTAAACCCTCAATTGAATTTGTTCACCCCCTTCGCTCTTATTCCTTTCCTGGATTGAATCACTATATGGCTAATCAGGGATTTAATATAAGAAAGAGTTTTTACAATTCATGAACAATAATTGTGAAAGAATTTGGTAGAGGGAGATTGACAATTGAATTGGGGAATAAAATTACAATCTAATTAGGGGGAAAGAGAGTCAAAGCCATAGGTAAAATCATAATGTTAGGTTCTTATCTCATTGAAATTCGTTTTTACTTCAAGCAATCTATTTTAATTCTTCACAATTAAACTGCTTTTCAATTAGATAACCTAAACAAAACAAGAATTTCTCCGAAAGGTACTCCACATTAGTCTTTTGTATAACACCCATTTTCCTAATATGTGATTCAGTGTTGTGACGACTAAAAGTGAAAATTAAATATGTAATCTATTTGATTAGAAGAAATAAATAATTGTTGTTATGTGTGATTTGTTGTATGTGATAATGGTTGTGTGTTGGTTGATTGAAATTCAGGTTTAAATTTAGGAAATTTAATATATGTGCTTGAGCCAATTTAGATATGTTGTGATAATGATTTTGAGTTATTAAGAGAAAACAATTGAGTTAAACTAGTTTTGAGATAAAGGGGATGGTTTGGTGAGATTTGGGCCTTAGTTGGCCAAAAGTCCGTGTGAGAGCTCCGGGAGGTCCAAGTATAAAAGGAAGGAAGGGGGATTTTCCCTCATTCTCTCATTTCCCTTCTCTCTCTTGTCTTCATCTATCTATTTATCTCTCTAGAATCTTCCAAGTTAGCAAGGGTATTAGAGGATTTCGAGCCCAGTTTAGTGATTGTGGTGAGAGAAAGAATCAATATGTGGAAGGTTTTGACTCAAGACACCGGATTCTCAATGAACCTAAATTCAGATTTAGGAACTTTTAGAGGTAAGGAAAGCTTACAAATTGGTTGTTTTGTGTTAAGAATTGTTGGTATGCTGATTTCTTGCCTTGTAATCGATTGAATATCTGTGGATGTTGCCATTTTCGTTGGTTTTGGGTGAAAATGGGTTTTAGGAGAAAATTTTGAGATTTGGATGAGAAATTGATGATTATGTGATAAAATGTTGGATTGATTGTATGATTTGATGTGTATTAACTTGGTTGAGGTGAATTGATGTTGTTGGAACACCATTGATTCGAAAATTTGTGTTATTTGGTTGAAAAGCTTGAGTTTTTCGTACAGAATTGCGTTTTTTTTAAATCGTCGCAGATAATCAATTATGGGGATCACATAATTGATTATCTAGAGTTTCAGAAACTGTTTTCGTGATTTTGTTTCGAAAATAATCGATTATGGATTCTAATAATCAATTATCTGGGTTTTAGAAAAAATGCTTTTGGTTTTAGTTTGGAAATAATTGATTATGGAAACCTATAATCGATTATCCCTGCTGAAAATAAAATTTGGTGCATTTTTACTAAACTGATATAAGCTGTTACTACAGTACATAATCTGTTATTTCAGAACTAAATGTACTATTTAAGATTTTAAAGTTTTCATTTCAAAACGTGAAGTATTTTATATATACACATATAAAAAGAGTATTATACATTTTCAAAAGCTCTATTTGAGAATGATGGAGAGTTGTCTAGTTAGGATATGATTTTCTTTGAATTAAAGAAGTGAATTGTTTCAAAGGTTTTTATAAATTTCAAGATTTGTCAATCTTCCAAATGGTTTTCAAAGAAGGTCTTGGTTTTCAAATTATAGTTGATTGTTGGGTTGGTTGTGAAGTGGAAGGTTGCTTAGATAGGACCTCCACTTGATGTGTATAATGTTGTTGTATGAGGTTTCTCATGAGGTGGACTGTTTAGATAAGGCCTTACCTGTTGACCATGCAATAGGCCGAATTGGATGTGCATGGGGTTAATGGTGACTATTGGACCACAGGTGGTGTTGAGTAGGCTACGTGGTGTTATGTTGATACATACATATAATATGATGACTGTTGTGGTTGAATTAATGGTTGTGTTGATATGTTGCTCTCTCTCTCTCTCTCTCTTTATATATATATATATATATATATATGATTGTTTGGTAGAGTTGGTTATTGTGGTGATACATGCATTGGCATGCATATGTTGTTAGCTGAGGTTGTGAGGGCCTCAAGCCGTGTGCGGGTAGGCATGTAAGGTGGATGGTGACTAGAGTTAGCACTCAGATAGGCCTCCAACCTAGTGCCTGGATAAGAAATGTGGTTTTAAAGCTAGACCTAGGGAATAAGTGGATGGGTAATCCCGCAAGGGGCCAAGCCAGTGCAGGCCTTGTGTTGTGGTATAGCACCACCCACATACACTTATCCTGACAATGTAAGCTTATCCAACAGATCAAAGTTTTGGCAATCCCTGAATGGTACTAGATGGCCATGGTAGGGGATAAGACCTGGCTGGTCTCCCGAAATATAGAAAATTTCTCGAGAGTCGTGTCATTCATACATTGACATTTTGGGGTCGAAGGCATAATGTGTTGTGTTGTATGTATGCAAACTTATTCTCCAATGAAATGGGAATCCAAACTTGTATGTTGATGAAATTGTTATTATGATTATTCGATGTCGTTGTTGCTATGAGTACTTGGCAATTGTTATTGTGGTTGTGTTATGTGTTAGTAGCGGAGGTAGTATTGTTGTTGTTACTTGGTTATTGTGGCTGTTTGTAATTGTTATAGTTATTATTTTAAGTAAGCTTACCCTTGCGTCGTTTGCACGTGTGGTTTGTGTCCGTGATGATCACGTCATCGGCGTGGGAGTAGATGTTGAGTTTTTGGCAGATTTAGCTTTGCTTAGTTAGTGATGAAGCTTCGTTTCAGCTAGTGGCGAGATTGAATAAGCATGGAGAATTATATTTTTGTTCTTTTCTTTAAAGGAATTGATATTCCTTATTGTTGTTTATTTCTTTTAAAATGATGTATAAAGTGACTAGCTATAGGAAGAGTGTTTTGTACCCCATATATGTTGATATAAATATAGTAATAATGTTGGTGTATGTATTTTCTTTTGATTTCCTTGATGTACATATATCTTTCTAATTATATAAGCCTTCCAAGAGATAAGGTAGAAATGTTGCTATGTAGCGGTAGTGGGTCGTTACATTTTGGGTATGATATCTGAACTCAAGTCCATTGTTACTACTAATACTAGGTAAGCTTGTCCTTAAGTGTGTTTTGAACGTGTCAAGTTTTTGGCACCATAGCTGGAGACTAATTGTGCGATATCAAGAAAGAGAAATTCTAGTTGGATTAGGCATTTTTTCCTTTCCTTTTTCTATTACTTATTTGGTCTTCCTTTTTCTTTAATTCTTCCATGATTTTACCCTTCTCTTTTTTTTGGTTTATGCTAACCTACTCTCATTAGCTTGTGTTACAGTTTATTCCTAAAATTAAAAGGCATTGTCACATGTTAAGGCAAAACAAAGACTAATAGCTGGAGAAGACCCTAGGATAACCCTACAAGATTACTTTGCCCTTCACATAAGGGCAGTTGACAGCATTCGCCATCCTGTAATGTAGGCTAACAACTTTGAGTTGAAGCTTGCACTAATTGCTAGAGTGTAGAACTCAGGATAGTTTGGGGATTTGTCATCTGAAGACCCCCTAAGGCATTTAAAAAGTTCTTAAGGATCACAGACACTGTGAAATACAATGGTGTCACACTTGATGCCATTAGACTTTGACTATTTCTCTTTCCCAAATGGACAAGGCATCAGACTGGTTGTCTTCCCTGTCGGATAGATCTATCACTACTTAGGATTAGTGCACCTAGAAGTTCCTAACAAAGTACTTCCCTTTGTGCAAGGTCCAACCAATTGAAGGAAGACATCATGAATTTTGCTCAATTTGAGCAAGAGTCACTCTTTGAAGCATGGGAGCACTTTTAGGACCTCCTCAGGAAAGGCCCACACCATGGCTACCCACTCAAACGACTGATCCAGATCTTCTACAGTGAAATTTCAGTCCAAAACAGGATTTCCATTGATGCTGCTTATGGCAAGACAATTTTGAAAAAGTCCCTAAATGAAGCCTTTGCCATCATTGAAGACATGACCTCCAACAATTATCACTACTCCTCTAGTGATAGGCATATTATGAAAAGACCCATGGGAGTACACTAGGTTGAAGCAAGTGTGGTTGTGGAGCGGAAGCTGGATACCATTAGCAAGCAACTAGAGACATTGATGAAGGCCTAGGCCTAATTTGCACAGGCAGCCCTTTCGTCTTGTGAGGAATGTGGCCACCGAAGCAAGGATTGCTAGATGAGCAATTTTTTCAACCCACTAGCAGAGGAGGCAAATTTTGTCTCCAACGACCCCTATTCCTTTTCCTACAATGTTGACTGGAAGGACCATCCCAACCTCTCTTGAAGTGGAGTACAATGAGGGCCTGACCATAGTAACTTGTAGTTGAGTTACTCCACTCAATAACTCTTTGATATATATTAATTTTTAACAATTCAACCATTGAATGTTTTGATATTATGTTAATGATCATACACACCAAATTTTAGGTAAATCGAACATTTGTAGCTAATTAATCTTATAGTCGTCATCTAGTTATAATTTAGAAAAATATATTATACGTTAATTTGATTTTATTTAATGAAGTATTAAATAGTTTTCAATCTTTATAAAATTTTGTAGACTTAATCCACTCAATAAAATTTTTTAATTCAACAGTTGGATCGTTGAAATTTAATACATTTCAAAAGTTATTGAATGGGGTAACTCTACTAAAAGTTTCTTTTGGTGTAACTTGATCTTCACCTTATATATATATATATATAGGTCAAATTTCATCCGAAGAGCTATTTAATATGAAATTTTCATTTAGAGAAATTTAATGTGTTATGAGATATTAAATTACATTTAGATTAATAAGAATGAAATATTTGCATATGAGTTAAACATATTTTCATTTTAATTTGTTTATGTTACTTGCTATTCTCTATTTGCATCTAAAGTTATATTCATTGGCATTATGAAATTTATTTGATTGTTTAGTGTCTCGAAATTGCATCTGTTATGTTTTGGACATATAATTGTATCTTATGGGCAAATTTGAGATTTCACTTTGTGGTAGTTACTCGTGGTATTGTGGCTTTTTAAAGAAATATTCATGATTGTCCATTTATCCTCATCAGAACTATCGATTTTGTAACTAATTTTCTAGAACATGGTTTTTCTAAAACATTTCCTTGCTTATAATCTTTGAAGGCAATTGATTTCCTGAGTTTGTCATTTGAGTTGATGACACTTGGCATGTTACTTTAGATGATGTTTCTTTCATTATCACTACATTACTAACCAAAAGCAAATTATTATTCTTGTGCATTTACTTCTATTTTCTCATTTATGATATGATTGGCCCCTTTTGTATGTTCTATTTAACATATTTATTGAAATATAAACATCCAGCTAAAATGAACTTACTTTTTCTCTCTTTAGCAAAAAGTGTTTACTTTTATGTTTCCTTTAATTTTAAAGTAATGCAAGTTATTTGAATGTTGTGCAGAAAGTTCAACTAAAGCAAATTTGTTCTCCTCATACTTAGGCACCTGCAGGTAGGATTAATATTCCCTACGTGCTGACCATAGGGAGCTATATATTACGTTGGAACATGGAAGTGATCATGGAGCACTGAATTTGATTAAAGCTCGTGAAGGAATGTGATCTCATGATAGAATATTGATGACTTGACTTATCTTTTTAATATTACTTTAAGATAGTAGTTTTATTCAATAATTTGACTTGAACAAAATTTGATTTCTCCAAAGTCAGTAATGTCATTTGACATAAATACTTCTTCTTCTTCTTTTTTTGATACTAAAATACTTCTTTTTAGAACACTACCTTCTTAAAAATTTCATTATGTTCTCTGGGCCAGTATTAGATTATGCCATTGCGGATAATTATACTTTATTACATTTGATATAATGTGATTTAATTTTAGCTATGAACGCCTGTAATAATTCTTCACACGATTTGTTTAATTTTTTTAATTGCTCATTTGTTACTAAGAATTTTATATTCTCATATCATTATCATAACGTGCATTTCTAGACTGCATGAATTAATAAGCTTAAAAGCATAAAGTAACTCTACGATATCAATGTGTTACAAATCATTTTTTAGTTTTTGGTTGCATATATGAAGGACCACCAAAACAATAGATTACACAACTATGTTCATTTGTTTAAATTGGTTTTGTTGTAAAATTGAACTTTTTTTTTTGGTTATACACTTAGGTTGTCTTTGGTTTAGGGCTTTTTTTGTCACTTTAAATGAAAAATTTAGACCAATTAGATTTATTTAAAAAGGTAACTTTTTAAAAAAAAATTTAAATGAAAAAACTTAAAAAAAAGGAACGTTTTTCTTTTTTAAAAAGATAGTTTTAGAATCTTTTAATTTCTTATGTTCTTTTTCGAGCAAACGACTAATTTGAGAATTCTAAGTGGTCCTTAAAGTATATATATATATATATATATATAGTAGTCTTAAAAGTATTAGAAATCATGTCAAGTAGTCTTCTAAATATTAGAAATTCCTTCAAATTAGTTCCTAAATTTTACTAAATACATAAACTTAGATATTCAAGTGATAAATATTTAGTACTTCAAATATTACTTAAATAATTTTATTACTTTAAGAATTATTTAGGAAAGAAAGTAATAGTTACATGCCAAAATTAATAGTTTATTAATTCTTTTTCCTTCTTGACCCCACATTCCAATCTCCAAAAATACATTTTCCAAAATTTTTTTACTTAAAAAGTCTTCAACATAACTTTTGAGTTCCAAAAAGATTTGGTGAAACGCAACCTTATTCTACTCTCTCTTATTCTAACCACTCTTGTTAGTTCAATATATACATAGTTACTAGGGTAATAACCCGTGTCATGCACGAGTATTAAATTTATAATTTTTATATTATTATCATTATTTAATATATTTCTTAATTATATTTTAATTTTATAAAAATATGTGTTAGTACATACGTGTATTAATATATATATATATATATATATATATATATATATTATGGATATTAATATAAATTCAAATAATTTTATATTCACATACATCTCACATCATTTTAATTTATAAAAATGTGTGTTTTAAAAAATATTACCTTTATCAATATATTCTCATTTGTATATAACTTCAATTTATACATAATTTTAATAAGATATATTAATATTTAAAAAATATTTTAAATTAAATTTTGTAATTATTATTTTTCTAAAAATGAGTTTAATAGGCATTTAGTGTCAATGTAAAAGTTTTACATATTTAATTATTATATATATTAATTTCAATCGCCCAATTAAAATATTTTTCTATGACATTGGATATTTGTTTTGTTATTTTTTGTCCTACATCAAAGCTATTCCTTTAAGTTAAAAGACATTGATACTTAATTTCAAAGAAACATATAATGTGTCATAGTCTTGACATTGATTTTTGGAATATTTTGAAGCAATCATTCTTGTCTTTATTGTATGATACCAAGTATGAAGTACTACTTATGAGTAGACTTCTGTAAATTCATATATATTAATCTTATCTTAATACTTATACAAATTAAAAATTATATATAATTAAATTTTTGCAATATTTGATTTATCATTTAAATCTTAGTTTTTATTAGATAACAAAAATAAAAGAGAAAGATAACATTGATAAAATGCAAGACCAATTAAATTTATAAATACTTGAATAAATAATTGATGTTTAAGTATATGTTTTATTATTTTTTTCATATGTATGGTAATTATTTATTATTTATGTGTGGATATCATTTTAAAATGTTAAACTAGTTAAAAGATTTGATAGCATTACATAATATCTTGTTCCAAACATAATATTCATGATATACACATTATTGTTTTTTTAAAGCATTCTTTTATCAACCATTGAAAAGATAATAAAATGAAAATTACTTTTGGAGAAAAAAGTGAGTATTGTAATGATTATATATATATATATATATATATATATGAGAGTTGAAAAACAAATTTTTTGTAATACATAATAAATTATAATCGATACCATTATTATTATGTTAGATTATTTAATTTAATTTAATTAAATACACAATTAATTACAATATAATGGATGATTTACCTATGATGTATTTTTATTTTATTTTTAGCAAATTACTTTTTTGTATGAGCATTACAATTAATTTGATGATGATATTTTTTATATGAATCATATTGCTTTTCAACATAAATTTGAATATATTCAGTACAAAATTATAAGTATACATAGTCTACAATTTAATGTAATTAATACTATTTAAAAATGTTATTTTTTAATAATATAAAAAAGTTATTTATGTTTTACACTTTGAGGAAAAGCGATATATATCATAATACACTATATAGTTATATGTCGAAATAAATTTTAATTCGATATAATTTTTTGTCCTATATAAGTTAAAATAAATTTAAACTTGATTTAAATTAATAAAATTAATTTAAAAAATTAGATTTTTTACAACTTATTTGTTATTTTTTGAGTAGAGATCATAAATATGCTTTATCGAAGACAATTATGGTCAAACTGGATAGGACCACTATAAGTGACAATTATTATAAAAATAACTTATTTTTATTTTCAATTTATTAATTAGTTTTATACTTTATTTATATTAGATTTATAATTTGAGTTTGATGTTTTGCCTATAAAATAATATAATAGAATTTAATTTTATCTAAACAAAAATATTATTTATTACTTAACATTTATTAATTCGTTGTTATGAATTAAAATGAAAAAAATTAATTAAAAATAAAAAATTATTGGATGAAAAAGAATTATTGTGATGAAAATAAGTGACATATAGGATTTGATAAATAGAAAATTTCTTTAGATGTTAGAAAATTTTAACAAAAATTGAAATAATAAAGAGATTATCATATAAAAATTATTAATACAATTAGCAATACATATTTCTTTGACATATGATATGTGAAAAATAAAAATATTAGTTATAAAATTGATTTGTATAAAATGATGTATATTTATGTGTGTGTGTGTGTAAATATAGGGAGAGAGAGAGAGAGTAGGGTTATTTTTGCAATGATGTTTACAATGGAGTTAAAATTGAAAGACACATTATAATAAAATAATGAGTTCTCGCAAAATTAGATGTTCACTCAATAAATTATTTATAATAATAATAATTACATATTTTACCTTAATTTGAAAATGTTGTAACTTAATTAAAATATATAAGATCATAATTACCTTTTTTTATAAGATTATAATTATCTTAATTAATTCATTTCACAATATATATTTGTCATAATTACCATGATTAATAGAATTATGTATTTTAAATATAAAAATAATATTTTTTAGCAATATTTAAAAATTATATCATAAAAAAATAAATTATATATCAAAATTACATATAATTATCTCCATTGTATATATTTAATAATTACATTAATAAATTTAATTACATCAATAAAACTTTATAACAAATTTAACAATACATTAAATAAAAAACTAAATTATATATAATATGATTCATATATGTCTCTCAACTTATAATACAAGTCAAGAATTTTCACCTTAAATCAGATCAAATTAACATTCATTTTTCTTATTTATTATTCAAATAAAGGAGATTTCTAATTTCTATCCAAATGTTTTAAGTTTCTTTAGTTGATATTAAATATAATTAAATATATAGAAATGAACTAATTTAATTATAATTATGGGCAATTACCTTAATTATATACATTTATTAATTACATTAATTACTTTAATTATACATTTTAATTAATATATTTATCTTAATTTAAAATAATTTTACTATCTTTTTTGAAAAAATATATATGTCATAATTATGTTATTTTATTCAAAAAAGAATATATGCAGATTGTAATTACCTTAATTATTATAATTTTTCAAATGGACATGAATGTTAATTTTGTGTGAGTTTGAAGCAAAAATAAATTTATTTCTATTTAAATGCTATTTATAACAAAAAATCAATAGAAAATTTTGTTTCATTTCTATTTTAATAAATGAATAGTGCATATTTAGGTTATACTAATCGTTAATTTTAAATTAGTCATCTATTTCAGACTTTGGTACATCAAAATGCTATTAAATTACTTCAAATTGACATGTGTAATAAATAAATACATAAATAGTGTGATAATAATTGAATAATTTAACATGAAAATAATTTAAATGAAAATTTCATTATTAGGTGAAAATGAATGATCCTTTTTAAATTAATTACCTTTCTTGAAATTTGAAATTATATTAATATTAATTAATTCAATTATGTAATCTAACATAATGTAATTACCTTTGTTTAAAATAATTTTTATTACCTTAATTAAAATACATATTGATTATAATTACCTTTATTAATTCATATCTCAATATATATCAGTTGTATTTACCACGACTAACAAAATAATGTATTTTAAATTATAAAATAGTATATTTTAAAAATATTTAATAATTATATTTCATAAAAATAAATTAGATAACATTTACATGTAATTATCTTAATTATATATGTCTAATAAGTACATTAACTACTTTAATTATATCAATAAAAAATTCTAGCAAGTTTAATAATACATTAAACCAAAAAACTAAATTATATATAGAGAAAATGGACTATGCACCGATAGTGTAAAGCAGTTTTACACTGTCATCCAATCACAACCCACTATGTATGGTAAGTTTGTTGACTTTTATAATAATTACCTTAGAAGTCATACCAACAGTAATTTCGGATTGGTTGACAGTGTAAAACTGCTTTACACTAATAGTGCATAACTATTAAACTCTTATATATAATATGTGTCATGTGACTCTCATCTTAGTATATGTGTCATGAATTTCCACATTAAATCAATCAAATCAACATTATCTTTTTTCTTAATTTATTTTTCAAATAAATAAGATTTCTACTTTCTATTTAAGTGTTATATTTCTTCAATCAATATTAAATATAATTAAATATTTATAAATGAACTAATTTAATTATAATCACAGGCAATTACCTAATTGTACATATTTATTAATTACTTTAATTATACATTATAAATAATTTATCTACCTTAAATTAAAATAATCTTACTATCTTTCTTTAAAAAAAATATATATTGTTGGAACCAAAGACGTAGAAGCGTCTATACCCTCAAAGTTTTGAGGATAACAAACTTATAAATGTTCAAGTTTTCTACCAAAGGACTAACCTTGTCACAACAAACAAGCTTCTCTTTGTAAACCATCCAGTAGACGTATCAAAGAAGACCGTCCAGTAGACGTGTTAAAGTAGACCGTCCAGAAGACTCACTATAAAAGGATCGTCTAGTAAACTACTTCAGATAACCGTCCGAAGAACAAATTCAAAAATCTGATGTAAGCTTCCAACGACAATATTCAAATGACTAAGTTTTATTGGAACGTCCAATTTACTTATGATAGTTTTCCTCGAAACTAACACATTACCACTCTTGTGATCTAACGTTCAAATTGTTTGAAGCATTAACTGTAATCAGATTCTTTCTAGTGCAAAGGTGCAGCAAAACAGTTAAAGCAAGTCAACTTATCAAGCTGCCATGCCAAATGAAGAATGTTTAGAAAAGCATATCGCCAGCACAGTCTGTGCTTTCCTCTTTAGTGCAAGTCTAAAAGCTGCCACCCTGATCTTTCTGAAAGCACATTTTACACGTCTCTCATTGCATAATGAAGTTAAAATCTTCTACAACAGATCTTTTCCCTAAAGAATATATATAAGCACCAAGGAAGAACGAAACACATATATACATGCCTGGTGTAACAATTCTCAATGAACAAAAAACTTCTGAACATTTGATAGAAGCGTCCACTGGACGATAGGAAAAATCTTGTAAAGATTTTTAGAGTGTTTTGAGCTTTATCTTTCAAATCCCCACTACGTGAGTTGATATCCTTGTAAAAATACTTGTCTGTGTTGTGAAAGCCTGGAGAGGCTTAGTGAAAAATAATATTTGGGTTGAGCAATCAATGGTGATTGTTGTGTAAAGCCTGAAGAGGCCGCGAACAATACTTGTAACCTAAGGTTGGTTAATAAACACCTTCTAGGGGAAGGGACTGGACGTAGCTCAGGTTGAGTGAACTAATATAAAAATTTTCTGTGTTATCCTTCTCTCTATCCCTAAGCTTGAAAACGATTTTCATACTTAGTTACTTGTTTTAAAAAATTTTAAATGCACAATTTAACCCCCCCTTCTTGTGCGTTTTTTTTATTTCATATATGTCATAATTATGTTAATGTATTCAAATTAGAACATACATCGATTGAATTGCCATAATTATTATAATTATTCAAATGGGCAAGGACATTAATTTTGTATCCATTTGAAGCAAAAGTCAATTTGTTTCCATAAAACGCTATTTACAACAAAAAGTCAATCGAACATTTTGTTTTATTTCTATTTAAATAAATGAACATTGCATATTTAGGTCAAATTAATTGTCAAATTTAAATTAATCTTCTATTTTAAACTTTGGTCCATAAAATTGCCCTTAAATTATTTTAAATTGATACATGCAAGAAATAAACAAATAGTTAATTAATAAATGGACAATTTAATTTGAAAATAATTTAAATAAAATTTTCTTATTTGGGTCAAAATGAATGGTCCTTTTAAACTAATCATCTATTTTAATTTTAAAATTATATTAGTCAATTTAATTTTGTAATTAAAAAAATCTAACTACCATTGTTTAAGATAAGTTTTATTATCTTAATTAAAATATATACTGGTCATAATTACCTTAACTAATTAATATAACCATATAATTACTCATAATTGTCATAATTAATAGAATTATGTATTTTAACATATAAACTAGTATTTTTTAGTAACATTTAATAATTATGTTTCATAAAAATAAATTATATATAACAATTATATGTTATTATCTTAATTAAATATATTTAATAATTACATTAATTACTTTAATTATGTCAATAAAAATTTTCAGCAAATTTAATAATTTTTTAAATAAAAAACTAATTTATATATAATATGTGTCATGTGTCTCTCATTTTATCATATGTGTTATGAATTTTCACATTAAATCAAATCAAAATTAGATTTTTCTTAATTTATTATTCAGATCAAGGAGATTTCTATTTTTGTATTTAAATATTTAAGTTTTTTCAATTAATATTAAATATAATTAAATATTTATAAACTAGTTGAGTTCTCATTATAGGTAATTACCTTAATTTATATATATATATATATATATATATATATATATATATATATATATATGTTGAAATTACCTTAATTATTACAATTGTAAATGGATAGGGATGTCAATTTTGGTGGATTAAAAAACAATTAATTAATTTTTTTCTATTTAAAATGCTATTTATAAAGAAAAGTTAACGAAGATATTTGTTCTATTTCCATTTAAATAAATGAATATTGCATTTTTTTAGTGAATTGAATATTTATAATTAATTAAATATTGCATATTTAGGTCAAATTAATTGTCCATTTTAAATTTTGTCCATTGAAATGCTATTTAATTATTTCGAATTGGCAACAAGTGTAATAAATAAATAAATAGTGTGCTAATAAATGAATAATTTAATGTTGATATAATTTAAATGGACATTCCAATTATATAAATTAATATAACAATTACATGTAATTATTGAGTTAAATCATATGGAATGACCACATTTGAATTAAAGCTTTGTTTAAAATATCATCTTCATCCACGTTCTCATTTCTCTTTTGAATTCTTTTGAATCTATACATGCAAAAAATAAAAATAAAAAACTTAGTAAATCAAATTTAAACCAATAAGGAAACAAACTAATAAAAACTCAAACAAAGAGGAAGTCAATAGCAAGCTGGGACTTTGAGCACCATCTTCACCTCTATCCTTAATGTCTTGATCGTCCATTTTAGATTATACACTAAGCAAAAACAATATAAGTAAACAAATGAAAGGGGAATTATAAACCATAAAGTGAAAAAAAAAATATAAGCTTCTCAAATGTAAAAAATGTAAAAATAGAAAATAAAAAGAGAAAATACTTAATGTATATGCACATTAATTTGACGATGTACTTTATTACCTTAACAAAGACATGGAAAAGACAAATATCAGAAGGCATCAACACAATAGGGGTGATTGGTTAGAACATGTAACAAAAAAAATACTGTGATTGAAGAAATGTTTAGCTTTTTCGAATATGCATTGCTTTCTCATTTTTTCTTTCCTTGGTTGCCTTTTGTTATCTAACTCTGTTTGAATTTCAAAATAGAAACATTAGGGTATTAATAATTTTCGTGATTGCGTATATGGATGATTGTGAAATTATGTTCAATCAGAAGATACAATATAAAATAATTTCCTAATTTTGTGTGTCATAATTGTCCATAAATTATTTTGTGTGCAGATAATTGTGTCATAAATTGATTTGTGTGCAAATGAACGTGAAACTGACAAGTAAGCAAAAAATACAGAGAAACGTTTTGGTGTTGCCAAGTGGGTACAATTATATGTAAAATTGCTCCAATAATTGACACATAAAACTTTCATATTTAAAAATATTTTACTTTATATATATTATTATTGTTATAGATTATAGATTCACTCGTTAATATGTGAGAATTATGAACACGTGGTATATGAAGGTAATGACGTTTATGCTTGGGTCGAGGAGAGACCAGGACTGAGGTGGACCGATAGTAAATCCCTTGGTTGTGGACTGTACTTGTAGCTTGTATGGCCCAAAAATAGTCCAGACCAAACTGAAGATTGGAAAAGACGAAACATATTAAGAAAAAAAATTAGAAAAGAAGGTTAAGACTGAAAGGCACACACAGAGACACAGAAAGAGCGTCCTCAGTGATTGGCTGCGTCGCAAGGTAGCGGCGGCGACGGAGAGCTATCTCAACAATTTCCGATCACTGCATTGGTTCTGTTGACAAGGTAACACTCTCCCCTTTCCTCTTATTACTTTCATTTATCATCACTACGCTTGACATATTATTCCTTGTTCCTATGATTTTTGCATTTCCACATCAGATCTCCGTCTCTCCTTTTGTGGATCTTCTTCTCTTGTACTTTCATTTCCTCTCCTAAATCGAAATACGTTTCTTATATATATATCATACATGTTTTTTATTTTTTGGTTTTATATATATATTTTGGTTGTAACGCGAAATGGTTGAAAATTTAGGGGTTTGACTTGGCACGCAGAACCCCATTTTCCATTCAAAGTATATATGGATTAGTGCAACAAACAATTTGAGAAACTGGAGCTGTCTTTGCTTCAGTTGTTCTTTTAATCAGTTGTTTTTCTTTAATTCTTTGATTGGAAGAACATTCTTTTTTGTGTGTGTGTGTGTGTGTATGTGAGTAGATTACTTTGTTGTAATGGGGGATATTGAACAACTAAAACCTTTATGTTTTATGCTATTGGGCTATTCTTCCTCATGTATGATTATTTATTTAATTTATTTGAAGTTATTCGCATTACATATCAATGAATAGCTCTGTGTTAAACCCTTTTTAGGTTACTGATAAACATCACCTGCAAAGCTAATTAACCCTAATTTAGAAATAAAATTGGAGGTAACAACGATTCGTGTCGAAGGCCATGTTGTGTTCTAGATATTACTTGAAGATTATGTCCTGACAATTATCAGTGTGAGTAGAAGAATTTATGGTGTTTAAGATAATAACTATGGATTTGGAGTGTTGTGTATTGTTGACCTTATGTCTTATCTACATTGTCCTTTTTCCTTTGGTCTAGGGTTTTGTTCTACATAACTTGCAGACTTGATGGCGTCAAAGTGGCACCAGTTGCAGTCCAAAGCATGTCAAGCTTCCCAATTTGTAGGCAAACATGGAACTGCCTACTACAAGCAATTGTTGGAGCAGAACAAGCAACACATTCAGGAGCCTCCTACAGTAGAGAAATGCAACCTGCTGGCAAAGCAATTGTTTTACACCCGCCTTGCTAGGTTATATTTTCTCCAACTCCCCCCTCCTCCCCAAATAATTTTGTATTTGGCTGGATTCACTGAATGAAATTCTCTAATTCTATATGCTTGTTGGCCATAATTTATTGATTTCAAATAATGTTTTTGACATACTTTAATACACTTGGATGTTTCCAGTCACGTCTAAAGGCTTCTTCATTCTCCTTTATAGACTAGAGAGGAAGTCCTGGAAGGTAAGGTTGCAAGTTTTGAACCTACTGTTGTATCATGTTGGTTTGCCCCTCTTTTGACAGAGTTCCTAAAAGATTGACTACGAGAGATAAGCTCTCTGTCATTAATCTTCTAAAGTACAACAAATTTGTTGTTAGTGATCCATGTTTGGGATATTGATAAGTTCTACGTTGATTGTTGAGGGCCTAACACATTCCTTCTCCTTTACTTGGACTTGGGACCGGCTATGAGACCATAGGTGGAGTTAATGTCCTAAAGTAGTATCTGGGAAAAATCTGCCTATCTGACATTTTCATCTTTATTTGTGTAAAGGTTAGTGTTTGCTAGTTACTAAAAAATGGTCAGGTGATCATGCAATCAACATTAATCCTTTTTTAGCATTGAAGTGTTAGTTTGATTCAGCCCAGGAATCTGTTTAGATTTTAGAGTTAGGATTGGATGGCAAGGTTAATATGGGGATAGGTTGGGTAGGTATGTGTGGAAGGAGTCCACCTCGGACAGAATTCAGATGTAATCAAAGTTCTGATCCAGTGTTGGAAAGAAACGCCAGAAATATATTCTATGTGTATACTTCAGTGAATAGTGTTCTAAACTGCTTTAGAAGTACAAATTACAAAGAGAATAACTTTTTTAGACCCTATAGTACTCTAGAACCAACTGGACTCTTAAGGGTAGCAAATTATAACTTTTGACTGACTTTTGGACTGCCCATAATTAACTGGACACCTAATTACAAAGTTGGACTTTCATAGGCTTTCATTAACTTGCCAAATACACAAAACTACAGCTCTTTAGTAGTTCTAGGCTTAAGTACAATTAACAATGAACATTGAATAAATAAAATATTTTTACACTTAAATAGTTATGTTCTACATATTGCAAGCCATGCATATTTTGGAAATTAAGTCTCATTGCATCAAATAATTGCCATAGATGGGCATGCAGATTGATGCCTGGTGCTTGGTATTAGCATGTCATTGGTGCAATTTTTACTGTTTTATGCTTAACGTTGTAAACTGATTTGGATTGGCACCAAACGTGCCAGCAACTGAATGTACAGCAATGTGTTACATGTATTTCATTACCTACAGTAACTGCTTCCAGAGGTTTCCAAATTAACCCTTCACTGGGACCTAAACATAACGTGCTTAAGTAAAATACTCCGAAGTACATAGTACAGACTACTTTTTATTTACATTTTGTTGACATTTGTACCGAGTTTTTATTGTTAAAATCAAATATAGGTCTAGTTTACTTTGTTTCTTTGACCAATGCTGTTATCATTTGTACTCATAATTTGCTTGTGAGGCATTATAAGCCCCATTATTTAAGTCTAGAGCTACTTGTTAATTGATGTAATCATGTTAATAATGCTAATTATGAATTAACTTGAGCTCATCAATTTCTGCCCACATCAACAACTTATTGCTTGTAGTTTTTATGCTGAAGCCCACTTCTGTTTGGTATTACTGAAGCCAATTCTGCTCTCTAACTATGCTATCTATTTGTGCATGTCAATTCTTGTGTTTCATTTCAATATGGTTTTCCAATCAGGCATTCATTTCAAATTAGACAGTCTTCACCATAATCTTTAGTGAATTGGCTAAACAATGATATAGTGAATTCTGAAAACCTGTTCTGCATGGTCGTCTCTCTCTCTCTCTCTCCCTAGCAAATCTAGTTTGTTCTATGTCAATTTAATTTTGGGTGCTTCTTGCTGCTTCATATAACTCTTCAATCTCTTGTCTCTCTAGCAAATCTAGTCTGTTCAATGTCAATTTAATTTTGGGTGCTTCTCGCTGCTTCATATAACTTCAATTTTTTGCAGTATTCCGGGTCGGACTGAGACCTTCTGGAAGGAACTTGATTATGCCAAGAATTTATGGAAGAACAGGAAAGAGTTGAAGGTTGAAGATGCAGGTATTGCTGCTTTGTTTGGCCTGGAATGCTTTGCATGGTTTTGTGCTGGTGAGATTGTTGGAAGGGGATTTACTTTCACTGGTTACTATGTCTGACAATAACCACTTGAAAGTGTAGATTTTATCAGGGCTATATACTCCTAAAGCCAACTGCTCTGGTCATTTATACATTGTGTGGATTATGGCATTCTGCAAGGCAATTTTTGTTATTCTAATTTTTTTCATTTTGGGAAAAAGGTTGAAAAACTAGTGGTTAGATTTGATAAGCCTCAATAACCCCTTGTAGTTGAAAGCGGGATGGACCTTGCATTGTTCTCTTGTCATGTTGGAAAGCTAGTGATGGTACTCCACAATGATGATACTTCTGCAATTTTTTTAATATTTTTGTCATGATTGTTTTTTTGAAAAATTAGATTGCTGTTATTCTCATAAAATATTAAAATGAGAATAAAAGTTTATACCCGAGAATAGACATCTTTTTCTTTCTAGATTTTTTTTAAACTACAGTTTTGATTATAAATTAATGTTTGATACGCAAAATTTAAGACGTATTTTGGACAGGAAGTGGTATTTGTTCCACTTGATTTTCGGTAAGGAACTTAGATCGGTGCTACAATAACATGGTGATGAGATGCAAAGGATTAAAGCAGGCTACTTCACTGTTAGATCGTGGTTAAACCACCGTTACCAATTTACTCTGTTCAGGACATTACAAACCAATCGTGTAGATTGTGTGTGCAAGGTTCGACCTTCATAGCTAGGAATGGCATAATGTCTAATTTCTGAAGTACAGATACCATAGTGCTACGAAATTAGCTCCCATAAAGCTATATTAATTATGCCCTTTTTTATTTTCGGTCAAATAATAATTATGGCTTGAATAGTGTGGAGGGGAAGGGTGAATGAGAGAGAAAATCAATTGGGTCCAATTTAGTTACAAACTACTATATTGACATGTGCATTTGTACAAGTTGCGGTTGTCTATACACAAGTATTAAAATGACATGTGCATATAACAATAAGTTAAAAAATTTATCCATATAATTCATGACTATCTATTTATTAAAATAATGTCTTCATGAAAATAATTTGTGTTATTGTATTTTTTATAAATACTTTGTAGTAAAATTATAAAGAACTTATTTTTAAAAAAATTACTAAAATACTTTTCCTCTAAACAAAAATACAAAATTAAAAAATATAAAATAAATACAAATTAAAAAATTAATCAAATAAAAAATGTATATCGTAGAAAGATGAAGGTTGCAAAATGTATAAAATGTGTATATAAGAAAAGCATGATATGTAAAGAGAAAATGTTAAGTTCCTTGTAATTAATTAGAGTGCATAAAGCATATTGTTTTTTGCATCTTTGAACGAAAATTATAATTTAATTGAAATCCATCTAATATATTTATTTCATATGTCCCCCTACCACAGAAACTTCACACACGTATGTTGTGTTTGGTAAAGAGGAAGGAAATAGATGGAGTGGAAGTAGGTAGGTGAGAAAAGAAGAGAAGAGAAATAGATAAGAAATAAAGTAAAAATAAAAGTGTTTGGTTTAAGAAAAATAGAGAAAAAAGTATAAATATAAATAAAAAATTAATAACGATCCATTTCTTTAAATAATATACACACACATAGAGAAGAGCAAACAGGTCGTGAAACAAGGTAATACTCGATTATGTTTTAGTTCATAATCAATTATGTTAACTCTTCCGTCCTGTTACTGTTCATTTTTGCTCAGTTTTGCGAAGAAATAAGAAGATATGGGCCCCACTCCTTTTTGTTTCTTCGCCTGCACACTTCTTCACAACCAAATAGGGCACGATTCTCATCTTCTTTTCACTTCTTTGCTC
Source organism: Spatholobus suberectus (assembly GCA_004329165.1). Classification (NCBI taxonomy): domain Eukaryota; kingdom Viridiplantae; phylum Streptophyta; class Magnoliopsida; order Fabales; family Fabaceae; genus Spatholobus; species Spatholobus suberectus. The sequence goes on from CM014733.1 coordinate 81,099,234, forward strand.
TTCCTTCCCTCCCCCTTTTATTTCGTCAATACCAAACATAGCAGTAAAGAGTATTCAAAAAGCTTTCTATGTTGAATATTAAAATGTGAAAAGCAAGTTAATCGATATGATAACACCATATATTAAGTGTAGTAGCAACTGTAAAAGCTAGAAGAATTAAATGTTATAAATTAAATTTATTATTTATAATAACAAAAGGAATAAAAAAAGTAGTAAAACAACCCGTGTTTGTGTGTATGAAATGGGAATGATTGGGAAAAAATAAAGAAGAAAATGATACGTGTCTAGGCAAGGTCTGATTTTCTTATATATAAATAGATAGATTACATGAATTAGTATAAATTATAAGCACATAAATATATACATATATGTGTATACATATACACATATATACATATATATGTGTTATATTTGTCTTATATGTATAGTAAAATGTAAATATGGTACGGTGGCATGCTATATTTTTGCAGGGAGTAGGGTTAAGGGTTCAATTCTTCTTAATTAATGTGAGAGAGAGCCTTACGTGTGTGAGAACATTGATGCATGAGAGAGACTTATGTGCATGAGAACAGAGCGCTCGAGCAAGAAAAGTGTAGGAAAGTGGTTCGAAAAAAAGAATTTTGAGTGGGACTCTGCAAATGTCAAAGGTTGACACGTGTTCTATTTAGAACATTGTTTTAATATATAGTAATTACATGAACTAGTATAAATTATAAGAACATAAATAGATGTATATAATATGTATTTATGCTATATTTGTCTTATATATATATATATATATATATATATATATAGTAAAATGCAAATATGGTCAAGGGATAGGATTAAGGATTTGATTCTTTTTAATTAATATTTTGTATTTTCACTTGGATTTGTTCCATAGTGATGTGTGAGAGAGACTTACGTGCATGAGAACAGTGATGTCTGAGAGAGATTTATGTGTGTGAGAACAAAGTGCGTAAGTGGAAAAGTGTGGAAAAGCAAATAGTGATGCGCGCGAAAGATTTATGTGCGTGAAAATAGTGTGTTGTGAGAAAGACTAAAAAAGTGTGGAAAAGCGATTAGTGATGCGTGAGAGAGACTTATGTGCGTAAGGATAGAGCATGTGAGTGAAAAAAGTGTGGGAAAGCATTTCAAAAAATAGAATTTTGAGCAGGAATCTACAAATACTAGAGGTTGACATGTGTCATATTGTTTTAATATGTAGTAAATAGATAAGCCAAAATAAACTTCGACCAATGGCCCTGCAATTTAAGTCACTTAAAAATATGTATATATGGGATGTGCCCAACATCCTTTTTTAGTTTGGGTGTTAATGACATGTTTGCTTGTCTAAAATTCTGAAAGAAAGGAAAAGGTTTACCTAAAAAATCATCCTTAGGATAATCACTTGAGGAATTTTCTTACACAATGATTACTTATTCATGGTTGTTGAATGTCATAAGAAATTTCTAGAGATGAATTGTCACCAAACAATATTATTAAGGAGCATTTAACCTTAATTAGATTCATTGACCTGGTTAAATTAATTCGGATTGACACCAACTATCAAACGCTAACTTGGATAACCACTTTTTAGTCATGTGAGAGCGTGATTAATAACATTCTCTATTCACACTTCCCATCAGTTAATCTATGAAATAAGAAACTTGCGAGTGAAATTGAGGCAATAAGCTAAGACCGTTTTCTTACTTAAGCAACAAGAGTAATACAATATTCATAGTTTCAGTATTGAAGTCCTAAGATCGATGGTGCAGTTATCCAATTGAGGCCATCCTAAATAAAAAAAGAAAAATAGGAGCAAGATGTTAAAATGGATTTAACCTGGTAGGTCAACCCACTTAACCCACTAAAACAGGTTGGATTGAGTAGGGTGGTTCAACCATTCAACCTGGATAACTCAATCCACATAACTCACTAACCTAGCGGATCCAGAGGTGGGTTGAGTTGAGATGACCCACCATATTGTTATTTTTTTATTAGATATTTTGATAGATTCTTTAATTAAATATTATTTTACTGAACATAGTGTTTTATGAAGTATTATGAACTTTACTTTATTTTGTTGCATTACTTTACATTTATTTAACTCATAATGATAGTTTTTTTAAAAAAATTGTGCTAAGACAATTTAGTAAGATAATATTGTTGTGATTTTGGTATTCTATTTAGATTATTTATATTTATTTGATAGGTTAATATATGAATCATTTTTTTTTTCATTTTTTTAGTTTTGATGGGTCAACTCAATTCAACCTATAATCCATCATGAGTTAAGTTAGGTTGAAATTTTTACCCCAATTTAAAAATAAGTCCACCTAATTCAATCTAATTTTTGTTAGGTTAAGAGCGGGTTAGGTTGAATTGAGTTGCATTAGTCCATTTAACATCCTAAATGGGAGGCAACAGCTTTTGATAGTGCGTGCGTGACATGCTAGCCAGCGAGGTTGTGTTGTGATAGATTCTCCATTTAATGCTGATGGTTGTCAAAATTTATATGCAAATAAATAATATAGCACTCAAAAAGCATGTCAGGGTGAGTGGCAAAATATGTGTAATGCATTAAATAAATTAACAAAAAGTTTAATTGATATGTATAATCAGTGTAAAAGTCAGCATATATATAAAAATTTAATAATAAAATTAACAAATTATTCAATACATTATAACTTATTACCACTCTATTTTCTTCATAATTACTTATTGCATGAGGAATAAAAAAGGGATCATGCCTAATAGGTGGTAGTCAGCCGTGAATAATATACTTATTTAAAAAAATTTATGTCTAAAGAAAAGAGTAATTTACATATTCCATCACTACCCCTCCCATTCACCATCGTTTGTCCATATAGAATTTCTCTTATGGTAGAAAAGTAAACCGAAAAAACAAAAAAAGAAAGTGACACTGACTAACCAAGGTTATCGATCTCGAATACATTAATAAAAAGATTCTAAATTTGATGAGTAAAGATCCTCTCCATTACTACTAGGAAATAAAATCTACTTCATACATTCCAATTTTGTGTTGTACAAGCTATGTTTAATCGTAGCAAGTTCGCAAAGTAGTATGAAACTTGATTCTGGGAGGGGAGAAAAACTTATATGGTTATTTAATGATTGGGCTAAGGCGGAGTTGGCTACTATGCTTGAAACATTCCATGCATTTTGACTTAGAATTCTTAATCATATTATATATGTTTGTGGTTCATTGAGTTTGATTGAAGCCAAAGTTATTGTGTATTAGTGAAGAAGTTTGTGGTGATTTGAATTTGATTTGTCATGCAGCAAAATTGCATTGAAGCTAGTGGTTTCACAGATAAAGGTTTTGAAGAAAAAGAGAGAAGCCGATGTGAAGCAGTTTCGGAGTAAATTGGCCCAGTTGCTTCGCTTTGGTCACACGTTGCTAAAATCATGTTGTATATTAGTTTGAGTTTTCATTCATGTCTATAAATTTAGAGTTCAAAAAATAGTTTATTCACACAATCTATTTGAATAATTCACACTCTAACATGATTTTTAGAAATAGTATCTCAGCAACTTATAATTTTAGTTTTCTTAAAATATACTTTAAAGTGTAATCATTCTAAAAAATAGGTATGTGTACCCACCTATTTTTTTTTCTAGAAAAAGAGTATGTTGAAATGTTATAATTTTGATTTTCTTAAAACACATACAAAATGTAACTTGCTAAAATACTCGTAATAGATAAGTGAATACACATTAATAAAGTCCATCAAATGCAAATTCTTTAACCTTTTCATTTTATTCTTATATAATAAAATAAAATCTTTATTCTTTATAACAATAATGTCTCTTATTATATTTATTCTTTCTTGAAACGTGAAATTTTACCATTATTTGACAATGATAATATTTTTCATATATTTTTCAATTTATATATTTTTAAATTTTATTTAAATTTAAGAATACTTGTACAATACAATGCATAAGAAATTACTAGCATAGATTAAAGACATCCAACATCCTCCACCTCTGGGTTGGTAGAAAACATTACGATTGGAGGTGTCTAAAAATTAAAATCAAGGTCAATCAAAATTTAAAAGTTGAGTAAAAAAAAAAGGTTGAATAAATAAAATAAAAAATTAATTAAATTGAACCAAAATTTAACTTTAAATATGAAAAATTCAAACCGAAAATTTATGCATATTTTTAAATGTATTATCTAAAAAAATCACATTGTTTATAATTTTTTTTATAAACATCCTTATTATATTTTTAGTCAAAATCATTTTTATCATTAAGGTGATAATTATTTTAAAATTATATTTATAATTTATATTTTTATTTTAATGAATTTGTTTAAACTTTTGTTTAGTGTGGTTCGATGAGCATTATTTTAGACCTTTATCTGATGTATTTTGATGAAACTAATTTTTGCAACAATAATAATGATAATAATAAAATTAATGTAATTTAAATTGGATCAGATTGAATGTATCAATCTTATTAGGGGTATGCGTAACCTATCTTGTCCCATTAACTTGGCTTGGTCCAATGTTTTTGGTTTTGTTTCGAATTGTCTTAACTTAGTTTGATGTTCTATATTCTTTTAAAAAATATAATTTTTTTTACAATTGTATATCAATAATAAAACGTTTTGATTTATTAATAGATAATATTTTATATACCATAATGTTGTATTTATAATGATATTACTTATTTTCAAATTTATAATGCAAAATATACTTTAATTTAAGTTTTATACTTCTTTTATTCTAGAATTTAACTATACATAATATTAAGATTGATATATTGTGTTAATAGATCGAATTGACCTGATCTTGTCCCATTTATTATCAGGTCTTAATCATGTTAGCTTTGGGTTCCCATAAATGACCCAATTAAAATTTCAGACCCAATTAAAATTTCAGATTGGGTAAAGATAAAAATAAACCTATCTCAACCCATTTCACGCTTACCCCTAAATCTAATAATTTGATATTTTAGAAAAATTTGATTAGTTAACTTCTTTTCTTTCCTTGTAAACCGATAATCCAATCAGTAAACGGACTCGGTGTTCAATCATCCTGAAAAACTGAACACTGTCTCCTGCCCTTTTTAATTTTTCTTTTGTTGATGATATTTGATATACTCACAGCTTTTTAAAGTATTCTCTACGAAGCTGTTCAATGGGGCGTATTTGCTAATAAAAAGGAAATAATTGATGATAAATCATGGTTATTCTATGTATCTATGTTTGTTTTTCTTTTATTTCTCATTGACTTGTGTTTTGCATTCAGGTTGAACATTTAGTCATAGAAGAGAAGACTATGGCAGCATATGATCTTATTAAGATATACTGTGAATGTATTGCAGATCGCACGCCGATGATTGAATCACAGAAGTATTTAAAACTTACCTGTTTTTAACTTTAGCACATGTTTTTATGTCTACTGTATGTATTCTTGTGATGTTGTCTATGTTAGAGGGATGGTCAAATTGATAAACCTTGGAAATTAAATTTTTATTTATATCTTGCAATTTAGGCAACTCATTGAATTTGGCTATGTAATAGTACAGCAGAGGGGAAGAAGTTGTAGCCAGAAGGGATGGATTGGAAAACTAGTGCCAATTTGTTTTTAAGGTTAGGCAGAATTGATTTTGATAAAGTTAATTTTATATCGTTTAATATAATTGAAACATGTGTCCAAATTAAAATTAATCTCACTTATAGATTTTACTTTGAAACACGCATGTATTTATTTTGTCATGCACTTTGATCTTACGTGTGAGTCTTAAAAAATTAGTTCATTGTGATTGTACGTACAATATTGTCACTATGTTGATCCTTCCTTCTTTTCCCCCTCACTAGAAACTGCCCCATCGATTTGAAAGAAGTAATTTCAGGCGTAATATTTGCAACCCAAAGATGTGCAGATATACCTAAGCTCGTGGATGTGAACAAGCATATGGAAAAGAATTTGCCAAAGCAGCTGTTGAATTACGCCCTAACAGTGGTCTAGACCGTTTGGCAAGTTTCTGTTCCTTCTTGAAGTTGGGGAGGATCGTGTTCAAAATCATTTTTGTCATTTTCTTTTTCTAATTTAGTATTATTGTCTTTTCATCAGTTGGTTGGGAAATTGTGTACCAAAGCACCGGATGGTCCAACCAAGATCAAAATACTGATTGCAATTGCTGAGGAACAATAGGATTCTTGCCTAGTCTTGGCTGAAATAGTGGAGAAAAAACTATAAGTGGCCGGTGTTAACCTACACATTGCAGAGGTTGCAAAGACTTCCAAAACCTTAATATTATAGTAACTAGTATGTTTCGTACACTCGTACAAGTCACGTTTATCTTTATATATGTATTAAAATGATATCTAAATATAATAATAAGTTAATGAATTTATTCATATAGTTTATAATTATCAATTTATCTTTGTATTAAAACAATGCATTTATGAAAATAACATATGTTACTGTGTTTTCATTAATATTTTGTAGTAAAATTATAGGAATTTTTTTTTTAAAAAGTTATGAAAATAATTGTCCTCCAGACAAAAATACAAAATTAAAAAAAGTATAAAATAAGGTGTATATAAAATACAAAATGTAATATATATATATATATATATATAGAGAGAGAGAGAGAGAGAGAGAGAATTTTGCTTTTCTTAAAGTTAAAAAGATCAACATGTAGATTTTGCTTAACATTAAGGTTAAAATTATGTCTAAGAATCCTCTAAAATAAAGCTTTGTGTGTGTGTTGGCACCGTTGACATTATATTTACGAAAATATTTAAACAAAAAAGGTTTTAAAAATTGAAAGATTATATATATATATATATATATATATAATATCTTGTGTTAATTTAATAAATTTTAATAGATAATTGGGTGATAAAAAATAATTATGTAAATATGATTTGTTATTTCATATTATTTTGTTATTTATTATTATTGTTAAAGTTATATTATTTAGATATGTACAAAGATAAAAAAAAAATCAAACTTACTTAAGATTTAGATAATTATGATAAATGAATGAAATATTTGGTGACCATAAAAAATAACAATAAAAAAAATTCAAAAATTCAAATTATTTTATAATTATTTTCGTGATAAGATTTTAAATAAAATAAGAGTACCAATAAAAAAAATAATTTTGATGAAAAACACATAATTTTAAATACGGGAATAAATTGTCATGTTTATGAATACATCCTACAGACAAATATTGACTTAATCAAAATATTAGAGGGGGCACATGTGGAACCAGCACTGTTCAGTGGCATGCGTATATATATATATATTGCCCCTTTTGTATATATAATTTTCTAAGCAGAGGGAGATAGGTACCTAACATGGAACTATGTGAACAAAAGTGAGGAATTCATGTGGACTTAATGGTAGAATTTCTCTTGATGGTAGAAAAGTAAAAAAGGTAATGTTAACCAAAAAAAAAAAAGAAGTAACAATGACTAACCAAGGTTATCAATATCGAATACTTTAATAAAAAGATTCTGAATTTGATTACCACTAGTAAACTTTTTTATAGGTAATTACGCGTATATAAAGAGGATTGTATCATGTCATGTCTTTAGTATAGCTCTTGCTTCTAAACATTTTTTTTCTTTAAGTTTCTTACCATTTGATTTCGGCAAAGGTCCAATTGTCCAATTAAACAGTGAAATAAAATCTACTTTATACTGCCCAAAAGCCGTTACGGTTCAGACATAAAATCAACCAGTCTCTCTCCTTCATTCTAATTTTGTGTTGTACAAGCTATGTTGCATCATAGAAGCTTCAAGCCCGCAAAATGGTATGAAACTTGATTCTGGGAAGGGAGAAAAACTTATGTGGTTGTTTAATTGTTGGGTTATGGCGGAGTTGAGTACTGTGCTTGAAACATTCCATTTTGACCCAGAATTCTTAATTTTATCATGTTTACGTTTGTGGTTCAATGAGTTTGATGGAAGCCAAAGTTGTTGTGTACCGTTTCACTAGAGAAGAAGTTTGTTGTGATTTGAATTTGATTTGTCATGCAGCAACACCGCATTGAAGCTAGCGGTTTCACGGATAAAGCTTTTGAAGAACAAAAGAGAAGCCCATATGAAGCAGCTCCGGAGCGAATTGGCCCAATTGCTTCACTTTGGTCACCACCACGCTGCTAGAGTCCGGGTAATGATCATGTTGTATATTGAATTTGAGTTCTCATTCTTAATAGATTTTTCTTAATCTATTATCCACAATGAACTTTTCTTAGCTTACACATTTTGTATTTTGTCATTTTTTTTTAATTTTTATTCTAGTTTATCTGGTAGTTAATGCTAAAGTTTTTCATATTTATAAACTTAAGAGTTCAAAAAATTGATTTTTGACATGTGTTATCAAATTCATAGTTAGATTCACATAATTTATTTACATCTTTGATTTATTCATATACAATAGATGTTGGATTTGTTAATATATACCAGCATGAATTTTAGGAAAAATATCTTGAGTAGTTATAATTTTGGTTTCTTAAAATATATCTAAGGCATAACTTGCAAACATAGTACTTTTCTAAAAAGTAGGTAAGTATATGTTACATAATAGTATCCATAGTTGCTTACGCCCACCTATTTTTAAAAAAGTTTGTAAGTATGTTATAATTTTGATGTTCTTAAAATATACCAAAGTGTAACTTGTTAAAATACTCATGAAAAATATCTTAGCAAATTCCCACAATTGCAAATGCCTTATCTTTTTAATTTATTCTTATATAACAAAATAAATTTTTTATTCTTGATAATGATAATGTCTCTTATTATACTTTATTCTTTCTTAAAACATGTAGTTTTACCATTATTTGATATATAATGATAATTTTTTTATATATTTCTCACAATTTATAATTTTAAATTTTATTTAAATTTTAAAAAGGCTCATACAAAGTATGAGAATTTTACTAGTATAGATTAAAGACATTCAAGATCCTCCTCTACCTTTGCGTTGATAGATAACATTGGGATTGGTGGTGTTTAAAACTTAAAAACAATGTCAATCAAAATTTTAAAAATTGAGTAAAAAACAAAAATTGAATTAATAAAAATAAAATAATTAAATTGAATAGAATTTTAAATTTGAATACAAAAATTGGTTCACTATAATTCAAACCCAAAATTTATGCATATTTTAAAATAATATATTATCTAAAAAATTTACATTTTCCATGCTTTTTAATAAACCTTCTTATTATATTTTTAGTCAAACTCAATTTTTATCATTAAATTCATAATTATTTTAAATTTATATTTATAATTTAAATTTAAATTTAATGAATTTGTTCGTACTTGTGTTTAGTGTGTTTTGATGAACATTACTTTAGATTTTTTTTTTGAAGAATATTATTTTAGAGTTATATTTGATGTATTTTGATTAAATTAATTTCCATAATAATAATAATCTAAAACCAATGTAATTTAAATTGAATTAGATTGGAAAAATGAATCAGTCTAATCATTTGATATTATAAAAAAAATTGATTAGATTTGATTAGTTAACTTGTTTTAATTTATTCTAAACCGATAATAGAAGGTTATTATTAATATACTCTCACTTTCTTTATCATCTTATTTTCACGAAATATTATTGTATGATTTGTGATCATTATATATCTACGGTTCCAACGAATTTTCACATATCATATAGTCAAGTTTTTAAATTTAAAAACATGGATACGTGTGACATGAGGATTTACTGAGACCATTGACACACTAGTGCTGAATCATACAGTAATTTCTCCCTTTCGACCCCATTTTTTCCTTTCTATCTCTCCTTTTATTTCCTATTACATCAATTTTCACTTATTTCTGTCTTTTCTGTGTTTTTGATGAAGATATTTGATACTTACAGCTTTTTAAAGTAATCTCTACGGAGCTGTTCATTGGGGCGTATTTGCTAGTAAAAAGGAAATAATGAATGATAAATAATGGTTATTCTATATATCTATGTTTTTTTTTTCTTTTATTTTTATGGACTTCTGTTTTGCATTCAGGTTGAACATGTAGTCATGGAAGAGAAGACGATGGCAGCATATGATCTTATGGAGATATACTGTAAACTTATTGCAGCATGCATGCCGATGATTGAATCACAAAGGTATTTAAAATTCACCATAATAACTTTAGCACTTGTTTTTATATCTACTATTAGAGGGATGGTTAAATTGATTATCCTGGATTTTTTTTTAATATATATCTTATTACAATTTAGGCAACTCCTTGAATTTGCTTATATATGGTACAACTGAGTGTGTGTTTGGAAAGTCAATGAGACAAATTTTTTCTTTTCAGTTTGGTGCTTTGGAACGCATGAATGTTTTGCAAACATACCCTTAGAAGTTATTGTAGTCATGAATAGGGTTGGATTAGAGACATAGTGTCAATTTGTTTTAAAGTTAGAATTGACTTTGATAGAGTTGATTTCAAATTATTATATCCCAATTCATTTCAAATACATTGAAACGTGTGTATGGTGTGGAGAATTCATGTAAAATACAATTATTCCTGTATATTTGCGATAACACACATGTATTTATTTTGTCATGCACTTGTGAGTCTTGAGGGAATACTGCATGAGGGTTTTGCTTTCTGAACCTATTGATCTTTGCAATCTAGAAAGTTAGTTCATTGTGATTGTACATTGTCACTGTGTTGATCCTTCCTCCTTTCCTTTTTACCCTCTAGAAACTGCCCCATCGATTTGAAGGAAGCAATTTCAAGCGTAATATTTGCATCCCCAAGATGTTTAGATATAACTGAGCTCGTGGATGTGCGGAAGCATATTACGGCTAAGTATGGAAGAGAATTTGTCTCAGCAGCTGTTGAATTACGCCCTGACTGTGGTGTAAATCGTTTGGCAAGTCTCTCTTCCTGCTTGGAGTTGGGAGGATCATGTTAAAAATCATTTATTATCAATTTTTTTCTTACTTATTGTTGTCTTTTCAGTTGGTTGAGAAATTGTCTACCAAAGCACCCGATGGTCCAACCAAGATCAAAATACTGACTGCAATTGCTGAGGAACATAATGTCAAATGGCAACCGTCATTAGAAGAATATGATGTGAAGGAATCTCAAGATTTGCTGGTAGGCTTTGTTCATTATGATGATCTTGAGTCGATTTTACATTATTATAAAATACAAGTTTGTAGTGATCAATATGCTTTACCATATTAATTTGTCACTATTTGTATGATAAGGCTGAACCAAATACTTCTGAGAAGGCTACTTATGTGGAACCTCCAACACAACTCCATCTTCCACTTCTTGGTGATGAAAAAAGACCTCCTAATTTACGTGCTTCTTATCAACTTAAAGAAATGCAAGATATATCTAAAAATTCTTACGAGAAGAATGCAAGTTTAAATTCTTCAGGTAACTTTTTTTAATCACTTTATGAGAAACATCTTAAGTTGGTAATTACATAGCTGAATATTTGTGGTTCTTTAATTTGTTACAGGTACTGGAAGTCTAGAAAGGCATTTTGGAAACTTGTATCTTGAAAACATGGGTGCTTTCCAAATGGGTAGACAGAATTGGAACATGGAATTCAAGGATGCTGCCTCTGCTGCACAGGCTGCTGCAGAATCTGCAGAACGTGCAAGCGTGGCTGCTAGAGCAGCTGCAGAACTTTCTAACCGTGAAAAGTTAACAAGGCAGTGTTCAAGTGAATGGCAGAGTTCTGCTGGTGAATTACCCCAAGAATATGCTTTTCATGCTGCCAAACATCTTTCTGCTGCTTATGTTAATAGCACATTCCCACGAAGCAGTTTAAGTTTGAAGGATGATCCTTTATCTATGGCTTCTAAGACTTCTGGTGCAGGACATGGAGGGAAGTCTTCAAGGGTTTCTTATGAGAGTAAAGATCAGAAGGTCTCATTCATGGATAACTGGGCAAGTTCTGAGCATGGATCAGAAGAACATGCAGCATCTAAGCCAAGTTCAGAACCTAAAAGTGAGGAAATTATAACATTTTCTGCAAGGGTGCAACCTTCTAGTTCTCTTACTAAAACAATGATACCAGACAAGGAACAGGCTTCAAAATCTTCAAATTCTAATGAAGATATTCCCTCTAAGGAGAAGGCCAATCATGTTCATCCAAAGCTACCTGATTATGATACCTTCGCTGCCCAATTTCGGTCTCGTAAGAAGGGTCGTTAATAAAATTTCATGTGCTAGCTTATAATAACATAGGATTCTTGCCTAATCTTGGCACGCTTTGCTGAAATTGTGGAGAAAAACTATGAGTGGTGTTAACCTACACGCTTACTGTTTTCACATACAAGGTTTTAAATTGTTGTGGAGGTTGCAAAGTCTTTCAAAACCTTAATATTGTAGTAAAGACATTTTAGAAACTTAATGAATATTGTAGTTGTAGTCGTAATTGCTGCTGCAAACTGCAATTTAAAATATTGAGTCACACACTTTTCATGTGAGCTATTAAATAATAGGGTTGTTTAACTTATCCAAGTAAAAATGGAGTTAAACAATCTCGTAAAGATGATTGGTGCAATTTTTTATATTGTACCAACCATCTTTTTTTTATTTTGTCTAGAACACATGTATCTTCCATCGGAGGCAATCCTGAGCGAGTCAGGTAAGACCACTATAGACGGCAAAACTCTCTCTCTGAGTGTTTAATGCAACTGCATATATACATAGAGAATTGCACCAATTGTCTTTAATGGGATCGTTTAACCTAGGAGTGTTTATCAGATCGGATTTACTTGATGAACCCAACAATCTATTTTATCAATTCTTTTCACTCCAAATCCGAACCAAAACCAATTATAGTTAGTTCAATTATTGAATTTATCTTTTTTTAACTCAAATTAATCTGGTCAATTATTTTTTAACTTTTAGATTAATATATTTTAAACTTAGAGCTTAAATTTTGCTTCAAATTTTGTTTTTTTTTTACATATTTTAATTTTTTATGATCTTATCTGATATTATCAAATGTCTTAATTTGGTCATGTTTATTATGTAAATTTTTTACTATAACTAGTATCTTAACTTGTGCATTGCACATAATAAATATTAATTTTATATAACTTAAATTTATAATAAATAAATACTTCTAAATACATATATATATATATATATATATATATATATTATAATAATTAAAGTTCATGATAAATAACTATTTTTGAACATATAGATTACATTTTTAATTTATAATAAATAATTATATTATGATACAATGTTATTTTTAATTAATGATAATTTTTTTAAAATATTAAAATTCAATTTAGAACATGATAGATTGAAAGAGATGAGAGGTTAAAAAAATCTCTAAAAACGCTTTCGTTGAAGAATAACAACTAAAAACACTCTCGTTAAAGAATGACAGCTAAAAGCACTCTCGTTTAATATAGCTATTCTAAATTATATATATAGAGAGGATTTAGGTAAAGAAATTAATGATATATATAAAGTGATAACTATAGAAAAATTAAACATTTTAAATAATATAAATAGTTAGTTATCAAAAAATAAGAAATATTTTTACCTTGTATTAATATAAAATTAAATATTTATATAAAGTAGACAATAAGTGAAAATAAAAACTTAAAAAAATATAATAATTTAATCGGTTCGAATTGGCCAAAAAATTTTATAACCTGAACTAAACTAATTCAATTAAATATAATTGATTTAGATTTAATTTCATTCTAAACCCAAACCAAACCCATAAACACCCTTAGTTTAACCCAAAGGCTAGGGTGGGAGACTTAAACATGTCTCCCACCATGGAAAAGAGAATTTGCACCATTGGATCTTTTTAATTTTAAATGGATGGGTGAGATAATTTTTCTTTTCTCTTTTTTCTCCCCCTTTTCTTAATTTACCCTTGCTTCCTTTCTAATGCCCTTCTTAACCACGTACAATTCTTCCAAACCGCTTAACAAGAAATCGAAGAGCAATACTAATGATAGCCAACAACCACCTTCTATCAAGCCCATGGAGAGGAAGAAGAAACACAAAGCCTTGGACGAAGAGAAGTGCAATGTCGCATCCAAACCTGAACCTGCAACTTTGGAGCCTAAACCTGTGCCTCACTCAGCAGATTTGCTGAGGACCAACATTAAAACTAGCTCTGATAGAGAGAGAAAATAAAGAAGAATGAAAAGAGAATTTTCAAAATGACTCTTCTTACTATTCAATACGTGCCCAAAAAGGTATTTATAGGTATATATGAATTTGTTATTGATAACAAAAAGAATTATAGAAATACCCAACTATGCCAACTTAGAAATTAACTAACTAATTACATCATACATCAGTAAATTATAATACCCTCTCACAAGCTAAGGATGGTAGATATCTAACATTCCTAGCTTGGAGATGAGTTTCTGAAAATGAAAAGGATGAAGCCCCTTGGTAAATACATCAGCTGTTTGATCCTACGATGTAATTGGAAGCAATTGCAAGATTAGTCGCAATAAGTAGTGCACTATGGTTATCGCAGTATATCACAAATTGTCTATCACATGCGATCCCTAAGTCATGTAATAGGTAATGCAACCAATGTAATTCACAAGTTGCAGAACCTAAAGCCTTGTATTTTACCTCACTAGAAGACTTAGCGATTGTGTGTTGCTTCTTTGATCTCCAACACACTAGGTAGTCTCCAAGAAAGAAACAATAGCCACTAATCAACCGCCTTGTATCCAAACACCCTCCCCAATCTGCATCAACAAAACCAAGTAACTAGAGCGAGGAAGACCGAGGAAAAAATAATCCTTTTCCAGGACTGCCTTTGAGGTATTTTAATACCCTTTGAGCAGCCTTATAATGCACCATTGTTGGTTAAGCATGGAATTGGCTCAATTGTTGGACTGCATAGCTTATGTTGAGTCTTGTGGTTGTGAGATATAGTAATCTCCCCATTAATCTTTTATACTCTGCTGTATCTAGATATGCTAGAGCCAAAATCTTGATATATAGTCGTGTATAGGGCTCAATTGGAGTAGAAACTGGCTTGTTGCTCGACACCTCTGCATCAGCCGAAAGATCTAGGCAATGTTGCCTTTGACATAAAGAAATCCTTTTTGAAGAATATGCTGCTTCAAGTCCTAGGAAATATTTCAATACTCCTAAATATTTAATTTTGAAGTGCTGATCTAGAAGTGATTTAATGGAAACAATTTCATCAAGTGAATTTCCCACCAACACTATATCACTAGCATATATTAACAAGGCAGTAAAGGCATGACCAGCTAACTTTGTGAACAAAGAGTTGTCTGATGTAGCTTATTTGTAGCCAAGATGAGTGAGCAGGCTAGATAATTTTTCATTCCACTTGTGGCTTGCTTGCTTTAGCCCATATAGCGACTTTAAGAGCTTACACATTCAATTTTTCTCTTCACATTGAACTCCCGTGGGTACCTCCATGTAAACTTCTTCCTTTAGCTTTCCATGAAGGAAAGCATTGTTCACATCTAATTGGTGAACAAACCAATTTTGAGTAGATGCCAAAGCCAACAAAAGTCGTACGATAGTCATCTTTGCAATAGGTGAAAAAGTATCGAAGAAGTCCACCCTTTCGGTTTATGTGTATCCCTTAGCAACCAACCTCGCCTTATGTCTTTCTATTGAGCCATCTGACTTCCTTTTGATTTTATAAACCCATTTACTCTCAATAGGTTTCACTCCATGAGGTTTCTCAACAATCTACCATGTATGATTGGCTTCTAAGGCTTTCAATTCGGCATTCATGGCATCAATCCAGCAAGTATCTTTGGCAGCTTGGCTATATGTAGAAGGTTCTGTGGTGGTAGATAAGGATAAGGCATAGTTTTTGTGTTGTGATGATAAGAGGTCGTATGAAATATACAAGGTGAATGGATAAAGACATTTTGAATTAGTTACTTTGGTTTGGGTGGCTTCTGTGGTTATGTTAAGACAGTGGTAATTTTGTAGGAATGCTAGTGCCTTTTGGGGTCTAGTACATTTTTTGGTTGTAGGTGGGATAGTGATTTCCAGCTTGGCTGATGTTGAAGATTTAGGTTCAGTTTCTATTGTATTTTCTATGTTATGTGTTGATTTTAGGTCTGAAGGACTTTGGTAATGCATGCTAGATAATGGTGAACTAGTTTCAGGTTCAGGATGGGCTTGGCTATTTTTATCATGAACTAGATCAGGTGTGGGTTCAATATCAAAAGTTTAGGTTAAGGTAGGTGTTTGTGAGTTGGTATCTATGTACTGCCATGGAGATTTTTTTCTACCCATATGTTGTGAAACATAAGGAAAAATGTGCTCATAGAACACTTGCATGTCTAGACACCAAAATTTCCTTTGAACTTAAGTTATATGCAACAAATCCTTTCACCTCTGTCTTATACCCTAAGAAGGCACACTTCTTAGCTCTATTATCTAGCTTCCCTATGTGATTAGAAAGTGTGGAAACGTAGCACAATGATCCAAATACTCTTAACATGGTGAAGTCAGGTAGTGTGCCATGTAGCACCTGATAAGGTGTCCTTCCCTCCACAACATTAGAAGGCACCCTATTCATAAAAAATACAGCATGCTGTGTAACACCCTAAGGGATATTACCGTAACTAGGTCTAGATTTCTAAGAATAAAAAAAAAAAACTTAAAAATGTAGTAACAACATACAAATACTACTCATAAATATAATTAGATATTATATACGAACAGTACAATAAAAAAACATATACGTACCTAATACAACTCATTTATCACTCGAAGGTGTCGTACAAAATATAAAGAATACAAAAACACAACATAAACTAGGCTATGTCTTCTTGCACGTGATTCCAAGCTCCATCTGCACATGCCTTCACTTGTATCCTAAAAAAAGGGAAACTTAAAGGATGAGACATAATGTCTCAGTGAGTGCTCTAAGGGTTCTACGGCTAGGTCAGACTCTTCTATTTGGACAACCTTCATTACTTATCTCTCATGGCTTTAGCCTCACTAGACCTCTCATAATTATCTATACCTATGGTCAGGTCTATACCTTTCAATAATCAGTGTTTCCTGTTAACTCTTCTCTTATTCTCACAATTGTTATACAATCTTACTATCTCATTCTTAACCTAAGAACTCTTTCTTACCCAAAACCCTCTCTAGTATTTAAACCCTTCATGTTTATATTTTACTATTCTTCCTTTTGATATTTAAGGTTATTCTCTAGGGGTCAAGTCTAAGGTCACAGACGTTTTAAAATACTTTTGACACTCCCTTAACACTCACCTTAATACCCTCATTTTGTTCTTTCTTACTTGTCTTATACATTTCTATTACGTTGTGTGAGGATTCACTCTTTCTCTATTTCATTCACAATTATTATTATCCAACTAGAACCCTCACAACACTATCTTAGGGCCTAGCCTATCACTTATCCTTGAGATAGCAAACACAATTCTAATTACAAAACATACATTTATTTCACATCTTTTGCCTAGTAACTAGACATACGCATTGTTTTGTTTCATCAAACAAGCATAACATACATGCATAACATGAGCACATATACATAATCTTGACATTTTATCACAATTACATTTTCATATGTGTACACATTACATCAATCGCTTATGAACAAGGTCATATAGACTTCACACAATTACAACCTAGCACAGTTTAACATATCACACCATAACAAGATGCATATGCATGTTATGTTCCTAAACCACTACTCATGCACATGTGGTACCAACCTAAACTTTTCAGAAAGTAGACTAAGAGTAAATGCACGGACCATAAGAAGCGTCATCGGTACCAATGCTTTCGGCTTTCGCACCCTCAACTAGTATGATATCCCCCGGCGACTAGTTAGGGTTACCCAGTTTTGTCAGTACGCCCCGGCTCCATGGGATCAGTATGGACTATTAAAGTTTTTCCAACCTGATAACCCCCAAGGCTAGGGTTAAACAACTTATCACGGGCTCCACTAGCTAAATTCCTACATACTTTTCTCATCACATAACTCAAATGTTATGATGTATGGTCACATATAATGCTTACAACTTTTCATAGGCTTTTATCATGAAACACTGACATAAGTTCATATCATACTCAGTTTTCTCAAAGTAAATAACAATCACAAGTATAAACTTAATAAGGCATAAGAAAAGAAGTAATAATGAATTAACAACTTCAAAAAGGAGTTCATACGTACAAAAATGGAATAATGAAGATCGTATCCGCCTGATAGGACAAGAGGTCAGCCCGGCGGTCACATCAACAGCAAACTCGCTTAGCGGGTATTGAACCCTGCCCAGCGGGTCTGTGTCAGGACCAGCAGGTGTTGCACCCCGCCCGGCGGGTCCGCACGCCCATCGCCAACGCATGCTTAGGTTTTAAAGAAAAGTTACCCAAAGACTATCTAATCTATAAACTCTTTACTCCATCACAATCTCCTCAAAACCCATCAAATCCTTAATCCTAGGCATAAGGAGGGGGAAAGATAAATAGATAAACAAGAATAACATAAAGGACAAGGAAGAACACAGGAGAAAGCACTCACCTTTAGGAGTACGCAAAGCTGAGTTCTAGGACTTAGGTTGTCCAGTTTCTATTCCTTCTCTTTCTCTTCCTCTTTTTCTTCCTTTTTCTCCTCATTCTCTCTAACTTCTTTCTTCTTCTATTTGTGACGATTAAACCTAACCCTCCTTCTTTGTTCTCTTCTTATAACATGTAGGTGGGTATGTGGCTTAATAGGCTTTAGTCTCCTATTGGGCCTTAGATGTTCTTTTGGCTTTTATGATAACATTCCTACTAATTTCTAATACTAAGGTGTCGATAACAATAACACTAATAATAACAATAATAATAATAATATAATAACAACACCATAATAAAGAATTAATAATAATAATAATAATAATAATAAGTAATCTAATAACAATAACTCTTAAGACATCTTATGTCTAATAACACATGGGAATGGTTCTACTAAGAGCTACCTTGTGGTTTATTTCTAGTACCTGAAATTTGGGGTGTTACATGCTGCACTGCATAGCTCTACAAGAACTTTGGGAGTGAAGACCAAATCATGAGGGTGCAAGCTATGCTTAAAATGAATTGATGCTTCCTTTCTACCCTTGCACTCTGTTCAGGGGTTTCCACATAACTTGTTTGATGGATAATTCCTTTTTCATTATAATGAATTGAGTGTAAATTCTAGTCCATTGTTTGTCTTTATTGTTTTGAACACTGCATGATGCTGACTTTCAACAAATGCAACAAAATTTTGCACTAAAGACTGTACCTGAAAATTTCCTTTAAGCAAGCAAACCCAAATGAATCTCTATAGTCATCTACAATAATTAAGAAGTACTTATGCCTCGTGTATAGAAGGAAGCAAGTATGGCCCAAAAGTTCGAGATGTTCTATTTACACTAACAATATATGGTAACTTTCTTTGTCTTGCAAGATAGCATATATCACAAACTTCATTTTTATTCACATATATCAATGGAAAATCTTTACAAAGTTTAAGCAACTTTTCAAAAGAAACATGGCCAAATCTGAAATGCCATATAACAATCTTAGGAATGTAAATTGAATTCAACACAACTGTACTCAAATATTTATTGCAACTATGAGAAACTACATTGCTTATAGTAACTCTACTTTTACCAAAAGCCTTCATGTAGTAAAGTCCATTATAAAGTTCAAGCCAAACCAGTCCTCCTTTGTGTTGAATCTTAAATTAAACAGGTACTAGTATTTTAACATGTGCATTACACAGAATAAATATTTATTTTATATAACTTAAATTTATAAATAAATACTTCTGAATATATAAATTATATTATAATTAAAATTTGTAATAAAAAAATATTTTTGAACATATAAATTATATTTTAAATTTATAATAAACAATTATTATAATACAATAATATTTTTAATTACTATTTTTTTAAAAAAATATTAATATCCAATTTAGAATTAAAAATATTGAAAATAATAAATTGAAAGGGATAAGAAGTTAAAAAATCCTTAAAAATGCTCTCATTGAAGAATGACAGCTAAAAATGCTCTCATTCAAGATAATTGTTTTCATTTAATATATAGGGTGGATGTTAATTTTTAATTATTAATTTTTTTAAAAAATATATTAATATTAAATTTAGAATTAAAAATATTGAAAATAATAGATTGAAAGAGATAAGAAGTTAAAAAATTCCTAAAAACACTCTCATTGAAGAATGACAGCTAAAAATGCTCTCATTCAAGATAATTGTTCTCATTTAATACATAGGGTGGATTATCAAGCAAATGTGAAACTGCATTTGGCTGTCTTGGTGAGTTTAGAAATAGACGCTAAATTAATGTCGAATTTAGGCAAAAATAAGGCATTCCTAAGAATAAGAGCATCTGAAAATTTTACATCTCTAGCTAATTGTGCCATCCCTACACTACCATTTAGTAAGCTTACTGGAATATGGGGTATCTTATGATAATTTACAAACCAACTCATGGACGTGTAGATATGATTGTAGTTGTAGAATCCACTATCCATACTTGACTACCTTTAATAGTTCTACAAGAAAATACATAATTTATACCTTCATTATGACTCGTAGAACAGGTTCTACCAACGCAGGCTTGATTGACTTGAGCACCCTGTGAATCAACAGCAACAAGTTTCTGTATGTTGGTTTTTTTGCAACAAATTAAGCAATGTCCTACATTCTTCACTAGTTATGCTTGAAATTGGTGGTTCCTTCTCTACGCCATGATTTCCTTCATTTTTCTCATCAATATCATCTCCATCACTAGTAACATTATTTGCAGTTGAACCATTTCCTTTTACTTAGATCCTGGAAGGAAACCATGTTTTCGAAAGCAAGTCTCTATGATGTGTCTGATCCTACCATAATAAGTGCAAACTTTTCCACCTGAATATTTTCCCTTATTCTAGAGCTTCTTGCCATCAACAACATTTATCATAGATTGACCTTCATCATTTTCATCTAATTCATTTTGTCTCTCATATTGTAAAACCATAGAAAATACACGATTCAATGGTGGCAATGGATCCATTAGAAGGATTTGAGTTCTAACAACTGAAAAACATTCATTCAAACCCATCAAAAATCATATCACATAATCTTGTTCCTTATACTTCTTAGAATCGCAGTTGAATCAATCATAGGTTTGTAATTCTCCAATTCTTCCTAATATGCAGCTAGTTTGGTAAAGAAATTGGTCACTAAGAGATTACCTTGTTTAAAGGAATATAATTCTTGCTGCTATTCAGCCATTCGTACCAAATCTCCTTGAGAGAATCTTTCTCTCAAATTTTTCCACACCACAAAAGCCAATTCAACACTAATAATACTCTGAGCAATTGATGGAGAGACAAAATTAATGATCCAAGAATGAATTAGGTTATTACACCTTTCCCATGCGTTGTAGGTAAGGTTGTAATGATCTAGAATCGGTAAAGATCCGTCTAAGAATTTCCACTTGTGTTTGGAAATCGACTCACACTTCATTAATTTTGCCTAAGAATGATAGTTTCTTCGATTCAACAAAGAACTCACCAGAGTAGTGGAAGGATTTTCCCCTAGGTGAACGTAACAGTGACTCATAGGATTTTGGGTAGGATTATCATTCATACCAACTTGAACCCTAGAGGTAGATCCAAAAGAATTTTGATTTCTAAGCATGTTGAATATCAGCAGCAGAGCTCCTCACAAGGAACTTTGATACCATAAAACTAGTTCCCACAGAGAGAAATGAAGAATAATGAAAAGAGAATTTGCAAAATGACTCTTCTTATTATTCAATAGGTGCCCAAAAAGGTATTTATAGGTACATATGAATTTGTTACTGATAACAAAAATAATTACAGAAATACCCAACTATGCCAACTTAGAAATTAACTAACTAATTACATCATACATCAGTAAACTATAATAAGCAGTGACGCCATCCTGAAGTTTCACATTCATGTGTTCATGTACCTAGCGGTGATGGAATTGGAGGTTCAGAACGCTTACAATACGCTCAAGGAGATACACTCTTCTTCTTCAATTTCATGTTTCTCTAGATGTAAATAAGCTTTAGGGAGTTTGAGAGAGGAATCACTGGATCTTACTATTTCTCCTGATCCGTTGAGTTTTGCTGCTTGGAAGAGGAATGAATGTGGAAATGTAGTTTCTCCCTTGTTTTTGGTTTAAATTCTTTGATATGTATTAACAAATTTGATTATTGTTTCATTTCGTTCTAAAATTTTAGTGCAAAATACTACAGATGGAGGGGGGAAGGTGATGAAAAGAGGATGATTTGTAGTGTATGTATAAACATTGACCTTTTTCAACAGAGGAAGAAGGAGATGAAGGAAGGAGGGCAACGAAGAAGGAAGGGGTAAATTCGAAAATAATAGGAGAAAAAGAGAAAAGAATTTTTTTTTATCTCCGCCATCCATTTAAAATTAAGAAGATCTAATGGTGCAAATTCTCTTTTCCATGGTGGAAAACATGTTTAAATCTCCCACCCTACCCTCCACCTAAATAATAACTGAACTTCACTCCACTCATGTTATTCCCATTTAAATATGAGGGAATCACTATTTACGTGTAATATACGGTTTTGCCTCTTTGGTATATATAATTTTCTAAGCAGAGACAGATAGGTACCTAACATTGAACTATGTGACCAAAAGTGAGGAATTCACGTAGACTTTTGTATTCTCTTCTAATTCTCCTCAAATTTATTTCTAATAATAATCATTATAAATTATTCAAAATCTTTAGCAGCCAAGTATAAGTTAGTTTTCTGGGGTTATTTATAGTTTGTATTCTAACTCTCTTCTTGACTTGCATCGTATTTGTACCCAAAAAATTAAAATCACGTGTTCGCCAAAATGTCATTGAAGAGCATGAAATTAAGAGATGGTGATGCATGAGTAAATATCGGTTTCCTTAAAGAAGCATAAAGATCGAAACACATTAATGTCGGCGTAAAAAAACCAAAACACAAGGAATTAATGAAACATTCTTGGCCTGAATTAAGATTCAAAAGAAGCAATTCATATTAATTAAAAAGCTTCTCTACATCCCTTCTTATATAAAGAACGGTGGAATAACCCAAAATAAAGCAATACTGAGAGTTAATTTCTAATGCTTACTTTCTCACTCTTGTGGTTCTTAACCACATATCTACTTTAAATATCTTTGAAATTCAGGCATGCCTCCCTTTTCAACCCTTTCTTTTGTATATGCCACCACAATGTTTCCTCATGCATGACTTAAGTACTAGGGACCGATATATATGTTTATAAAAGAAAGATTTCCATATCTTTAAAGCTTTTGTCAAAGCTATATGTTTTTTTATTACAAGATGATGAAAATTAATTACAACCAAAGGATAACCACAGCTTGAAATTTTAGTATTGCATATCAAGTCTAATCATAACATGTAGCGACTTTTTTTTATAATGATCCGAGGACTTCATAATCATAATGTAAGTGCGTTGCAGAGAAATGGACAATATATCAAAGCCAACAGTGTTCCCCAATCCAGTTATATTGCAGAGTGAGGGGTTACTGAAGGTAAAAACAAACATTAATTTATTGGAATTTCCATTGGCTCCACATTTAAATTCTTGGATTCATTTATCCTACTTAACCCAAGGATGCAACAATTATGTGGCAGTATATATTGGAGACCAGTGTTTACCCACGGGAAGTGGAGACCCTTAAAGAGCTAAGAAATACAATTGCAAAGCATCCGCTGTAATTACTCTTTGTACTATAGTTCTACTTCTAAACCTAATAATCAAGCATGGACATTAACACAACGAATTTTGATATATGTCCATATATACTATCACTTTAAAATATCTATGTGATAATGTATGGACCATATATATTTATGCAAGAATTTCTCAAACAAAACAATAGTAAGGCATTATTACTTCATTCTTTTCAGTGAATTTGACTTTTGAGCAAACATTAGAAAAAAAAAATTCTATGTAATATTATTTTCATTCTTAACTTATGGGGCTTCATGGGTGTTGCACCTAATGTGGGGCAGCTAATGGCCTTGTTTTTGAAGCTTTTAAATGCTAAAAAGACAATTGAAGTGGGAGTTTTTACTGGATACTCTCTTCTCCTCACTGCATTCACCATTCCTAGTGATGGAAAGGTTAGTATATTATAAGCTTTCTGCTTATCTCCAATATACATATACTTATATATATATATATATATATTCTGGGTACAATATGCTATTCTATGTTATTAACTCCATTTATCTCCCTAATATAGATTATAGCCATGGATCTAGACAGAGAAGCTTATGAGATAGGACTACCATTCATTAAAAAGGTTGGTGTAGAACACAAGATTGACTTCATAGAGTCTCTAGCGTTACTAGTCCTTGATAAACTCTTAGAAGATGTAAGCATCTCCACACCACTCTCTCTCTGTCATGTTTCATATCACATGGCTGAATGTACATTAGTAGACATTATTAAATGGTTCAAGACTATCATGTCCTAATCAATCTCTAACACATAATCAAGTTTTATTAACTCTTTTTCATAAATTTATTTTGGTTACATGCCACCAATATATTGGTCAGGACTATAACCACATGGTGATCTCGAATCATATAATAATCTCTCCTTATTAAGGATGGAAATAGATAGATGGTCCGCAAAAGTCTTATATTCACATCAAATCTAGATTATGGTAGACAATTTTTATTAAATGATTAGATCAAATTTTTTTAAAATAAATTTATTTAATTAAAAAAATTAACATTTAAGGTTTTTTTTATAAACAACATTTTAGGTTGTTAAAAACAGTTTTTTTAACTTATATAAATATAAATCATATAATAATTATGTTGAAATTTATTCTAATATTTTCAAATTATATGCTTGTAAATATGTATAAAGGTTTAGACTCATTAACTTACATAAAAACGTAAGTTCATGAATTCAATTAGTAGTAGGTTTGTTAATCTATTAAAAAAGCTTTACATTTATGGAGAGATAGCAAAGTGGTGAGGCTATGCCTATGCAAGACACACACGCACACACTCAAAGATAGGGTTCCTATCCTCATATAAAAAATCTCACTTCTTCATTTCCCACCCTTGTGATACAAGAAAAAAATTATATAAATTAAGTTTTCGTACTCTTTTTTTTTTTTTAAGTTAAGTTAGACTTCTTTCAAAAGATTAAATCAAAGCTTAAAAGGCCCACCTCAAATAAACAAGTACTCTTTAATTTTGAGGGTTAGGTCTTTAAAGCCTTTCCCAACCCTTACTTATGCTCCATATATTAACTTTATGTTTTGGTGCAGCCCTGCAAATGAAAGGACTTTTGACTTTGCCTTCATTGATGCTGACAAAAACAATTATTGGAATTATCACGAGAGGCTTATCAAATTGGTCAAGATTGGTGGGATAGTTGCCTACGATAACACACTGTTGGGAGGAACTGTTGCCTTGCCTGAAAAGGCAGTTTCAGAACCGAAAAGAGAATGGAGACGATTATCACTTGCTTTCAACAAAGCCATTTTAAAGGATTGTCGTATTGAAATTACTTTCGTTTCAATAGGTGACAGAGTCATTATTTGCAAGTGCATTCGTTGATTCTCGTCCTAACATTGTGTTATGATATGACCAATAATTTTAAGTCACAACTGAAAATTAATAAAAATTACATTTACTTATTAATTCTTTTACAGTGCCTTATCTTTCAATCACTAATATAAAATTGATTGTTTCGACTTTTTAATTAGATTCGTCTAGTCACAACCGATTTAGCAAGTTCTCACTTTAACACTTTCTACATTGATTATAATCAAAGCATTGCTAATTTGTACGAAAGAAATTCACACAAACATACAAATTACTATTGTGGACCAATAATATTTTCTTTTTAAAAAAATATTGATTAACAAATTAAAAAATATATAAAATAGGATTGGACAGAAATCAAAAGTTTCGTGTGTTTGTTACAAAAAATGTTTCATAACAAATAGCATTATCTTACAATCACAACTTCACATAAAAAGTTTATTTTTTTTAAAAAAATATATTGAAATAAACAACTTCTCTAATACATAGCAGATACCTATTAATCCAATTTCTCATTCAATTTGCAACAAAATTACCAAATCACAAAACAAACAGAACTACACTTAGTCAATTCACATAAAATCACTTTCTTTATATTTACATTATATGCACAACTACATTTCATTTTTTATATATTTACAATATATACACTGCCACAATCAAATTGATTAATGAATTAAATGATACTTTTATAAAGAAGTGTTGTTAAGGAAGAAACTTGTCAAATGATGCCTCAATGAAGTAATATCCTCTTCAAAGAATGGATAACTAAAAAAAAAAATCAACATTGTTTAGCAATTGAATAAATTGGTTGCAAATTTTGTAAATTTCGATCGCTAATAGCGACCAAAAAATAGCAATCACTTAAACCTGAGTTGCTAACTAATTTTGCGACCAAATTTATAGATTGGTTGCTACCGTTAATGCTTTAGAGACCAAAAAAATTGGTAATTAATTGACCTCTATCAGTTGCGAAAGTTTCTTGCAAAACACAATTGGTCTTAAATTACCGACCAAATTTGTGGTCGTTAATTTGATAGCTAATTGTCTTAACTAAAATGGTTGCTAATTTGGTCACCAAAATTAAAAATGGAAGTTGTTTATGGTTTTAATTAAAGGCTGAATTAGTGACCAATTTTGGTCACCAAGTTAGAGACTGGCACATTCGATCGCTAATTCATTGCTAAATTATAAATCCAAGTTGAGCATAATATGTCACAATTTGCATGGTTGAGACAAATAAATTGGCCCTAGCAAGTAAAATATTTTGCACAAACTTCTCTTGATTTGGTTGCAAAGAAAACAAAGTATATTATTGCCAA
The DNA here is from genome assembly GCA_004329165.1 of Spatholobus suberectus. NCBI lineage: Eukaryota > Viridiplantae > Streptophyta > Magnoliopsida > Fabales > Fabaceae > Spatholobus > Spatholobus suberectus. The sequence continues at coordinate 81,126,147 of CM014733.1, forward strand.
GCATAATTGCATAACGAAGGTTCCCAAGTTCTTTGCAATAAAATATAATTTAACTGAGCTATTGTTGATCCAGGTGCTTCCTCACAAAACTAAAATGACAAAAACATTAAGATATTATCCCACAAAGATCAAACATTTACTCAATCTAACTAACAACTGTTTAGGCCTTGTTAAGGATCACCCTTCATATTTCACCTGGAACCACTTTATAGCGTCCTCCTTTGTGACACAATGCTGAATTCTAACACTAGACTTGCACCATTGAAAATATCCCACATGATAGCTAGGACACTCTAGAACAACATAGAAATTCATTCCATAAATGCTAGTTGAAGGATCATACCTAAAGCATAGCCAAGGATCAAGGACTAATAAATTAAAAATGTGTCTGTAGATTTAAATCTTGGTAATCAAAAAATTAAAAACACAATCAAACATATATGAGGCAAAATGAACCAAAAGTTAGTTGACATACACACACACACACACACACGCAAGAGAATGGATCCAAAAGTGAAAGCCTTAGCAATGTCATTTAAAAGATAACATGCAAATTGCGAAAATTAGACATAACATCACCTAAAAACTAATTGACAAATCAACCTAGCTAATAAGTCCTGGTTCCTCAAAAACATCAAGCCATAGAAAATAGCTTTAATATTTGCACCAAAACAATAAAAATAATTCTGAAACACCCATACTTTTAAATCAATTAGCATTCGATTTTAGTCAAGTGGAATGCAATATAAAAGGGAAGAGATAAGTTATGACATATCCAATATTTGGAATGCATTGTGTGTATCACAACCTATATCAAATCATCAACTTCCCTTCAGGCCTAAAAAGTTTATCATTTAGAATTTTACTAGCCATTTTATGATATAATGTGTTTTAGCAATTCTAAAGTTTTCCCCTCAACCATAAATCTTATGATAAAAACAAAAAAATAATAATTAGTAATTGATTTATGTAGTATATGTTTAATTTGTCTTAAATAAAGTCTCAAATTTGAATTTTATATCACCACCTTACCAAGCATGTAGATCAATTGATACAAAATTATTTCAGTTTAACTAGTATTTCAAGTCAAGTCCTAAATATGCAGCTGTGTTAAATATTTGGAGGGGAAAAATTGCCCCTTATAGTAGGCACAACAAGTAAATCCAAACCAGTGGGTACATACCTGTTCGATCCCGACTCGACTTTAATGGAAAAACTTGCTTTGACCGAGATTGGGTTTTCCTTGATTTATAAAACAAGGTAGGATTCGGGGATGTAACTCCCTGCCCTGCCCCTGAACGGCTGAACCCCCCGCTGCACACTATTATTTAAAGTTGAGATTTTATTTTTATATTTTCATTTTTTATAATTGTAAAAAATATAAATTAATTATTTTAATAATTAAATAATTTAAATTATGATAATAATTAAATAACAAACTTAAAATTATACATTTAATTATTAAATTTTTTTATTTCTATGTTCTTTGTTATTTATTAATTTGTGTATATTGTTTGAATTAAATTATGATTAATAACTTAATATATAATTTATTTAAAAATATATAAGTAAATTAAAATTATAGAAAAGGTGTGACAAGTTTCTCCCAAATTTTCTCAAACATGATAAAATTCGATGGAGATTGAATTGGGTTCAAAAAATTTTAAATAGCCTCTTTTAAAGCCAAATCCAAACTTGCCCAACCTTTTGCGGGAATGAGAACGAGGAGAGCCAAACCCACCCTATTGCATGCCTAGCCTATTAGCATGTTTGGATTCATGTCACTCTACAATTAGCGCATCAACCTGAAGCTGCTCTCTCTTGCTTCTGCATCGTTTTGCTCATTTGGATGTTACTTTGCCAATTTAGGTACGTCTTGAAAACCAATCCAAACACGCACTATAATGATTTTTCCTGACTTAAACATGATTGCTTACATGGAGACACATATAGTCTCATACTAATAAAAAGGCAATTACCTGCTTAAGCAAACTACCAAGTTTAAATTTTATAAATTAAAAATAGGTACGACAAGAATAATATTTTTTAAAGTAATTTTACTTATTTAACTCATTAATCAAAATTTAAAATGACTTCTAAACATTGAAAATTAAAAAAAAAACTATCTTATTTGAGCGGCTCACGTCTACCGACAGGGTGCTCACCAAATCATTAAAGCTCCTCTTAAGGTAAAGATGCCAAAAGCCTTTGTTTGCTGTATACTGGAGTCGGGACTAGCTAAATCAGGTAAGGCCAGGGAAAAGTCATGCTGAGGACGTGAAAGGATTAGCCTTGGGTAAAAGACGCACCACTCATCAATACGGTGGTCGGTGGAAGCCCAAATTCAAAAGCTAGTATACTACAATAAAAAATTATAGAAACAACAAAAATGATAGATAGAGTGTGTATTTGAATGTACGTTGATAAAATTAGTTTTAAATCAACCTGAAAAACGAGTTTAAAGTAACGTAATTTTTGTTTGATAATAAATATTAAAAATGTAATTTTTATAGAGAATATTATTTAGATACTTTTAATAAAAATTGCTTTTAAATATGTAATTATTAAAATGGCTTTTAATATCCATATATAATTTTTTATGTTGCTTTTTTTTTCTATTATATTTAACTATTTTGATATATTGATTAACAAATTAAAAGTAAAGTTAAATATGTTAGCCAAATTAACAAAATGAACATTTCATATCCGTGAATATATGCTCTGCTAAAATGGCTTTATGCACGTCATGAGTAAGGACGCGGCCCATGGAATACAGACTACTTAAGTGTCAAACATTATTCGTTGGTTTGACAAAATAAAAAAAAATTCTCATTGGGAATATATATATGTATAGCATAGACCCACCGGGTGCATTTGATACGCACTAGTGTGTAGTGCAAGGAGAACAATATAAAATAAATATTTAAGTTGCAGAATAACTTTATATTTCGTACATTGTTTGGTGGACAATGAAAAGCATAAGTAAAATGGTGTAAAATTTACTTCAATACCTATTTAATATTAATTATCTTAATGTATTTCATATTAATTATTTTAATACGATAACAATGATGGTGACGATAGAAATGGCAGCTACTAGTGAGATGCTGGGGGGAGGGGAGGGGGGACAATAGTGGCAACAACGATGGTCGTGGAGGAGGAGGCGATGGCGGATGACAGTACTGGCAACAGTGATGGCGGTGATGATGACGATAGTAGGATATTTTTATTTTTTGAGTTTTGTACTTAGGACCAAAAATTGTCCCATAATTTGTTGAGTAATAAAAAATTAAGTTTTTGTCTTGTTCATCATTACTTGAGTTGTTCTTCTCCATGATTATTTTTTAAATCAAATGTGAAACAATTATTTTTATGTTGTCTAGTACCATATTTTTTAACAAATCAAACAAATTCACTTAATAGGAAGGACAAATATGACATAATGAGATTTTTCCTTTCATCAGTGCATGAATTGATTTCACTAGTATCAGAAGCTATTTCTGGCCGCTTCAAAAGTAACGTGGTTTGTCATGAGAAACGCAGAATCGAAAAGAAAAATCAAACATATTTTTGTACAGTCAAACCATGTTTGACCGTGTGTAAACTGCATTTCACTTTATAGAAATTGATTTCAAACACACACAGAATCAACAAACATAAACCGAGCTACTACATGTGATCCTAAACAATAAAGATTATAAAAACATATAAATAAAAGGGGAAATTACCTACTCATGCAAAATACTGAATTCGAATTTTATAAATTAAAAGAAGTAGGGACAAGAAGAATTTATTTTTTTTGAACAAGTTTAATTATTTAATTCATTAGATAAAATTTAAAATGACATCCAAATAAATCTAAAATGACTTCCAAACAAGTGAGGTAGTTGGCAAGTCATGCACGCAGATAAGGGCAGAGATTCCCATTTTTTCAATTATATAACGCACACACACCCCTCAATTATTTGTTTAAGAGGTGAAGGAATGGAGGTTGCACTTGAATAAGTTTTTCCGTAAATATTTATAGAAGAAAAAATACATACCAAAAAAATGAAATAAGTTTTTTTGTAACCTAAAAATAACATATATGTAAGTTAAAATAAGCTTTAAGAAGCTAAATAATTTTAACTTATCCAGAAAAACTGAATTTAATTTATGTATAAGCTAACTTTAACTAATAAAATAAGCTTATTTTATTTTATTTCTTTATAAGTATATAGAGAAACTTATTCAAACATAACCCAACACAAAGTAATCGTGTCCGAGATCTATCATTAGGAAACTTTATTTATGTGATACCATTTTCATTCACTAGGGGCTTTATGGGCACTGCACCGGATGCGGGTCAGCTAATGGCCATGCGCTCTTGAAGCTGTCAAATGCTAACAAGACAATTGAAGTGGGAGTTTTTACTGGATACTCTCTTCTCCTCACCGCACTCGCCATTCCAGATGATGGAAAGGTTTGTATTTTTTCAGGAAAAATATGTTTTTAGTCTTTATATTTTCGGTCAAATGTGGTTAAAATTCTTGTGCTTTTGTATTGATGAAATTAGTCTTCAAACTTTAAAAAACATAGATTTAGTTCTTTCCCTCTAAGAATTCATCATATTTTTTGAAGTTAGTAGAAACTAATTTCACATATTTTTTAAAGTTTAAAAATCAAATTCATCAATATAAAAGTACAAGAATCTTGACTGTGTTCAACTTAAAATATAGGGACTAAAATTTATTTATTTTTTTGTTAGGGCAACTGCAGCATAGTACATACCCAAATGCTTTTTAAGCACTATTCTTATTAAGAGCTTCCCATTGGACTGTCGTACCAACAAAACCTAAATAAGCGCCGGTTGCTTATTTAAGCACTGGTGCTTATACATTTAAAATAAAAAAAAAACATTATATAATAAAAAAAATGTGTTTCAAGATGAAATTTAGAGATATTAAATTATTTGTAGGATCCTATTTAGTAAAATTTTTAAAGATACTGGATTAGAGAAAAAAAGGTGCTTAAATTATAAAAAGTATGAATAGGTGATATGTAATGGTGGAACCCATTTAAGAAGTGTAATGGTGGAGATTGCCTTATTTGATTTTATGTCCGTTTTATGTTACCAACTCCGTTGACTGTGTGCTGCACTGCTGTAGATTATGGCCCTGGATCCTGACAGAAAAGCCTATGAGATAGGACTACCATTCATTAAAAAGGCTGGGGCAGAGCACAAGATCGACTTCATAGAGTCTCCAGCTTTACCTGTTCTTGATAAACTCTTAGAAGATGAGAGCATGATTCTGTTACTTTCACGTTACTGCCACAACAATGTCATATTACAAGAAAAGGACATAAAAGCACCTATGATATATTAAGACCATAATTATTGTAGCGTCTATTAAATTTGTTTTAGTATATTTCTCCCTCGTAACTTATATTATCATGTTAGTACGTAAAAGGATCCAAGTCCCTGACTAAGATCTGTTCTGCTTTATAGTTACTTTTGGTTTGATATTTCAAGTGCAACTGGCTAGTGAATCTGTATTGTTTTGTCGCAGCCTTCGAATAAGGAAACTTTTGACTTTGCCTTCGTTGATGCTGACAAAGACAACTATTGGAATTACCACGAGCGGCTTCTTAAACTGGTAAAGATTGGTGGGTTAATCATCTATGATAACACTCTGGGATGGAACTGTTGCCTGGCCTGAAGAGGTCGTTCCAGTACGCCACAAGAGGATACAGGCAGGCTGCACTGGCGAGTTGAAATTTCTGCTGTTTCAATAGGTGATGCATTCACTGTCTGCATGCGTGCTCATTGAACATCATTTGCCAATGTTGTATTATGGTTCCAGTTTCATGTACTATGTGCTTTGGGTTTTTTTTTTTTTTTTACTAAATTTAAGTCTAAGTTGTGCGATAAAATTTGATTTGCCTCCTACTCTGTAGGGCATGTGGTGTGACTCTAATGTGAAACTGGGAGTATTGCTATTTACTATTAATAATAAATAAAATAAAGGGTTGTGTCTATAATAGAATGTTTTTGTTTCAATGTAAGTTGCGGCTGCTGTCACAAATGTTTGGGCAGGAATTAATTTAAGCTGAATGCCCATATTAGTCCATAAAAGTAATATCTAGGACACATTAATCTCTAAAAAGAAAAACCAATCATTGAATTTCTCAAGATTATAGAATGAGACACTTTAATTCTTATATTCAATAGATAAAAGAACTAAAAATATCTCACAATTATAATTTTGAAAGACTATTTGTTGACTATTTTTTCAGAGATTAAATTGAGTTGTTCAGAGATCCACATAACCAACAACCAATAGCTAATTTTGGTAGATAATAATGCCATTATATATTCAAAGATAGAAGAAATTTACGATTGAAACGCACAGACAACACTATTCGAACGGTAAAATTGAAAATTTATACATATTTTACAAATCACAAACCATGAAGTATACAGGAAACTAGGCAAAATCGTAGTAGATTCTTTCTTAAGCTGAACTGCCATACCTCAGAATGTTTCAGTGGGAAGGCAGATTAAGTGGAAGCGTTTCTTCCATAAAACGTCACTATTTTTTTTTTCTTTTGACAATTTCTTATTTTACCAATAAGCTAGCCTTTGTTGTGACAAGAAATAAAGATGAGTGAACGATGCGGGGGTGCTGATGCTCACTGCTTTCTCTTCTTCCATTAAATATTAATACTCAGTAATCCTTAGAAATCAGGAGCACAATTATTTTACACTAGTAGAGATATGTCGTATTTCACCCTAAATTGGATGGCAAATATAGTTGTACACGTCTATTTCAACATGTGAAGTTTAGTTACAAGAGCTGAAAAATTTATCAAAATAATTGCGCTTGAATTTTTTAGGTATTTATAAACGACTACTCAGTGACAGAGTTGGAGAATAATTTCAACGTTGACATCCTCTAGAAGAAACATTCTTATTCTCATCCAAAACTGCAATTCTTTGGAAAAAGTAAAAAGAAAGCAGTGCGTAGAATGGTTGAATTAACCAAGGACTACATAAGTACAACTTTGAATTTGAAGTAGATCACGAACTAAAGGGGCATAATATCCATTCATGTCTTCTAGTATACCATTTAACAAAAACATGACTAATATCCCCAAAGCATCAAATCCAATCCATCATACTCATCATGCATGAGCTGCTACGTTATAACATTCATACAAGAAAAAAGCATTCTGTCATCGCATAAAACATTCTTTGAGTGTTTATCAGGAAGCATAGCTGAAGCTGAACGTAATACCTGGCCAAAATAGCATGGTAATGATCATTTTAGTGAAAGTAACCAAGAACCTGGCCACCTAAATTCCTCTTAATCGCCTCTTCATGATCCAAAACACCATCAGGAGTTGTAATCACAACATAACCCCACTGCACACAGAAAGAGAACGGCACAATTGTCCTTTTCCTTTGATTTTTTTTTTTTTTTAATTTTGTTCTTGAAACACAAATTATAACAACTGGCATCCGATTAAAACAGCATTCGGCATTCCTATAACAAGAACACGAAACATTAAGCATTAACGAACCTGATGCGTTGGAAGAGTCCGCAATCTGTAGGCTTCAATATCCCTTGCCTTAATGTCCTTCCGGTATGTAAGGGCCTTGCAATCGTTAATCCTACCTTGTAGTTCAACCGTTATCCTCCCCACTCTGTGCGGTTCATAGACTTGAAAGTCCTTGACATACCCTATAAGGAATTTACGCCAAATTAGCTACACTAACAGTGGCACTATTTAGTAGGAATTATGATAATGTTAGAGGATTTTTAGTTAGATTTAGGGCCTTCAATTTTCATCCAACTAGGCAAGGAGATATTTCACATACAGAAAATCATACTCAGAACATGCTCCCCTCCCCCTAATGGAAAATAACAACAACGGTAATCAAATCAGTAATGGAAGTCCTCCAAAGTCCAAACACATAAATCAAGCAGGAGAGAGAGAGAGAGAGAGGCAATATTATGGGACAAATTTCAGAGACTAAAACCATTTGTTTTCCACTGGCACTTCACAATCTAAAAAGAAACACTTTGAACGTTGGTTACAAAGGGGATTCATATCATTTCATTGCTGCCCAGATTTGAAATTCTCAGACAGTTAAAAGAGGTTTCGAATTTTAGAAAAAAGAATAAAAATTTAAAAAGAGTGAAGGAAAATTACCATGGTGTTTCATGATGCGGAGAAAGGAAGAGATAACAGTGGAGATTGGCCCGAGTTCCACCGTAGCTTTCCCTCTCCTCTCCGCATTCACCATACTCCTCAACGCATCATTCAGTATCCTCCTCCCCATCCCTCTCAAACCCTTTCTCTCTCTCTCTCTCTCTAGGGTTTTCGAAATATAGTGGATTTTAACACAAGGGCAAATTCGACATTTCGGTTACGTCAAATGAAAACGTAAAAATAAAATAGTTTAAATTCCACGGCCACACGCAAAACGAAACACGAACAAACACTCTCTTCTCTCTCTCTCTCTCTCTCTATCTCTGTGTCTGTCTACGATGGAGGAGCTGCCATCTTCGGTGTTGGCGGAAATTCTGAGTCGTTTAACGGACTCAACGGATCTGGCGCGGTGCAGGGTGGTGTCGAAGAGCCTAAACGCGGCGTCGTACGAGGTGCGGTGGTTGAACCTGGTGTGTTCCATGTCGCGGTACCTCAAGTCCCGTGCGCCGGAGACCAAGCACCTCGTGACCCCCTTCAAGACCGTCTTCGCCGACCTCGTGCGCCGCTCCAACAACCTCGAATCCGTGTCGCTCGGCGTCGACCGCGCCCTCGGCGGCGTCTCCTTCGACGATGTCGAGGACGAGTCCGACGATCTCTACCTCACCGACTTCAATTTCGTCAAGGACTGGCTTCCCTCCATTTCCCACGCTCTCAAGTCCTTCTCCGTCTCCGATTTCTGGGTCCAATCCTGTTGGCGCCGAACCGAAGCCCTGTCCCTCATCTCTTCCACGTGTCAGCTTCTCAATTCTCAATTTCCCTTTCTCCATTTTTTTTTTGCTTGACAAATTTTATTGTAAATCTTCATAATGCTTGTCGTTTTTACATTGTCGGGCAATTAGAATTAGAATTAGAATTCATTGTAAGAATAACTTCTTGGATACGTTTGATTGGGAGAGGAGAAAAGTTTGAAATTTAATCAAAGAAAAAGTGAAAGGTAGAAAAAATTTGAATTTTTGTTTCTAAGGACTAAAAGTCAACTCTTTTCTCTCTTTTCCTTCCACTATCTCCAACCAAATAGAAGAAAATATGTAGCTATAGGTATTTTCTTTCTTCTCAACCAATAGTTATCATACATGGCAATTATGATTGGATGACAGTCAGAGTATAGACTCTAGACTACTTAATTCAGAAATCAGCGTAGGATAGGGAGGTGAAACTTCAATTCTGAATAGAGAATAACACGAGGAGCACCTAAGGAATTGTATTTAATGGAAATAAATGTGTGATGTGTCTTTTTGCAGGCCATAATCTTGTGAAATTGGTTGTGAGGAACGCGTGGTTATCTGTGGATGGTTTGTGTTTGATGCCAACGTTGAGGTTTTTGACCCTTGAGTTTGTGAGACTGGATGATGAGGACTTAAGCAGGATCAATGCTTGTTTCCCTAATCTGACACAACTCGATCTTATTGGGGTTGGTGGACTTAAGGAGCCTAAGATTAATCTCTTGTACCTCACCACTTGTCAATGGTCTGTCTCAAATGCTCCACTTTCTTTGATTATATGTGCACCTAGCCTTGTTGATTTTCATCTCAAATGCATCAAACCTAGGTTGGTTGTCCTTGAAGCCCCTTCCTTGTCCAATTTTAATCTCTCCCTTGAGAATACTGATGAGCTCAGGCTGAAAAATTGTGCCAATATACAATGCCTTCAGCTTAGTGTAGAATGTCTTTCTCTTGGTGTCCTGTTTAGCATGTTTCGCCATTGCGGCACAATCAAGAGACTTACCTTGGATTCAGTGGGAAGAATGGAGCGGGTTGATGTGGCAGAGTTTGGGCTTGATGCTTTGTTGGATTATTTCCCAAACATAACGTATCTTAATTTAGGTCCTGGGGCTTGGCATGTAATGGTGAATTCTTTCTGCCGGGGAGGCTTGGAAGATGGGATTGGGATGAAGATCATAAAAGAACTTGTTGCACATCTGGTGGTCCGTGAAATGGGGGTTACTCTTGCATTTATTTTCTCTGTTTTGGATAAATGTGCCGAATTGTCTGATGTTTCGCTGCTCATCCACCGTGATGTTGATTCATATGTTGCTGGCAACCTCATCTCAGCGTGCAGAAGCAAATTCCCAAGAGTTAGATGGAGATGGGGAATATGGAAAGAAGGAATCAAGGATATTTGGGTGTCGGATGGAATCTAGTTTGGAGACTGCCTTGTTGTCTGTGAAAAGGGAGAATCGTCTTTGATTTGTTGTAGTGTAGGTTTACGAATCGACAAGTGGTGTTAGGACATTGGCAGATTTTAAATAATTTTTGTTGAAGCAACTCCGAGAAGTAAGAGTACACATCAGATGTTAAGCAACTCAAAATATCAATAAAAATACTCCCCAAATGTGTTGGCAAACTAGAGAAAGTTGGAAGAAACTAGCTGATGGATCAGAAAGGGGAGTATGGACTATGATGGCATCGGTATGAAGAAATTTTTTTCCAAACTGCGTTGGCAAAGTAGATGCAGTTGGAAGAAACAAGACAATTCATCACTCATCAGAAGTGGCATTCTTCTTTGAATTTGTGTGTGAAGTATGAACTGTGGATCAGCATTGCAAAATATCATGATAATAGTTAGCTGTCTGGAAGAAGCCACCTTGTGGATAGATATTTTTTCCCCTCAGATTTCTTTGTGTAGATCTTTAGGCTTGGTGGTTGTTGTATTTCTTTGTGTAGATCTTTGTCCTGCTCATTTCTTTTGAACACATGTATATTCTTGCATTATTCATCCTTGTTGTTCATTACCTGTATATTTGGACATCTAATAAATTAGAAACCTGTATTTTATGAAGCAGACATGAGTTTTGAAAAAAATTCGATCACTTACAATGTGTGTGGTAGAGAGGAAGGAAATAGAGGGAGAGTAAGTAAGTAGAAAAGAAGTAAAGAGAAAAAAAATAAATAAGAAATGTAGTAGAAATGGAGATTATTTAATTAAAGAGAAATAAAAAGAAAATAAAGTAGAAGTGTATTTTTTGACTTTTTTGGTTTGAATAAAAAAGAGAAAGAAATAAAAGATATTATAAAACTATGTTTTTACTCTTATAAAGAATTTTTTTTAATTTTTAACCATATTAAAAAAAGCATACAATATAATTGGTTATCCACATAATCGATTGGCATTTTTTTCATGCAAAAAAAGTGAGGTTAGTATAGTAAAACGCAAAAAAACTAGCGTACTCTCACACATTTTTTCGCATATCACCTTGGAAATATTTTTGCATGGACCCACTATTTTTTTAAACTCTCCACTCTATTTCTTGATAACAAATGATGGAAGTTGATGGAAATTCGTACACTCACTCGCATCTCTCTTCCTTTCTTTGCATTTCTATCCCATTTGAATGCTACCAAATAGAGTGTTCGACTGTGTTTCGTTGAGAGTCTGCAAGCCACTTCTTTGCAAAAAATTCATGTCAAATTTATGAAACGACACAGAAGCAACTGATGTTAGCTTCAAGAATGACGCGTGTCTAAGGCTATCAGACGCGAATCCTACACTTGAAGCACGAAGCACCGTCTCCAGTCATACCAACCTATATATTGCTCAGAAATCATTTAGCTGCACTCTATGTAATCAACGCATCCTGCTTACAGATTTGGATATTTTCCCTTAATGGTATAAATATGTTTCATGTTTGCATTATCTACAATATTAGGGAACTTGTTATTGGAGCCTAACGGCATTGTATGCTATCTCTCACTCTTCCTTTTTCTTGCTAGAAGAATTCAACCCCTTATCTTAAATGCTCTGACTTTATCGCTAAACGTATGGACTACAAAGCACTGGATCATGGGATCTAAATACTTTTTTTGACATTTTTCTGGTGGCTCTTATTAATCTTCAAATAGTTTTTAGTACTAAAGCTTCTACTAGATCCAAAGAGACTCATTCCTTTGGTATTGGTGATAAATAATTTTTTTCTTGACATTTACTAGCCCTTGGAATGATTTTTGCCAAGGGAAAATTTAGTGGTCGTATCTTTTGATTAAGAAATTTCTCCTTTATTCTGGAATACTTCTAGTAATTGCTTGTTTGCGACCAATAATTTCTCTTTCAAGATTAGTAGTGGATGGCTCATTTAATTGACCCTAGTGGTCTCTAAGTATCATAGATATAAAGCAATGATTCCAGCTAGAGTTGCCAAATTCAGATAAAGTATGTAGCAACTAGCAAGTTATTATTTTGTTAAGCTTATTCTACTCAATGTGGTTTTAGAGTTGGGTGCGCTAAGTCATACGTATACATACAAACTGTTTTGGACCAAGCTAAATTGAGATAAAGTATGAAGCAACGAGCAAGTTATTATTATTGTTATTATTATTATTATTATTTTCTTGGTTTGCACCAAGGATATCTTCCAACTAATAATTGGAGACTAATTTTTTTTAGGTGTAAAGATCACCGAAGTGAGTTTTGTCTCTCCTAACAAAGTAGTCTCCATCTGTTAACATGCTTAGGGAACCCCAGATACATCTACCAACTGTGCTAAACCTTGTTGGTACGAGCAAGTTACTGTTTTGTTAAGTCAATTCAACTCAATGTAGGTTTTGAGTTACGTGTGCTAACTCTCTCTCACACATATATATTGTGGGATGGGTGTTTACTTCTCTCACCCCAACTTTGTATGTTGTAAAGTGAAGAAATCTAAATCTAAGTTTAAGCCTAATTAAAGTAGATTTTTCCTGTCAAAGATGGGTCAGAGTCATACAAGTATCTGCAAGTTCATATTTAATTGTCACACTTAAATTTAAAATTTCTATGACCACAAGTGCATTTGAGTAAATAGCTTAATTAAATACTTATTAAATAAGTATTTATCATATAGACACTCCTATATAAATTGTTTTTATAATTGAAGAGAAGATAAAGTAAACTATTTTTGTATAAATTGTAAGATATTTTTATAAGATATCTAGAGAACTTAATGAAATAATTTATATATAACTTATAGACATATCATAAACTATTTTTATAAATTCTTTCAAATACTTACATAAGTATTTATATCATAGATAAGTTTGAATAAATTGTAACTAAACTCTTCCAAACACATCTTATGACTATAGTGAACAAATCTCAAAAAGACAAAAACTAATTGAAGATGAGTATAAATGTTTAGTAATATTTAACAGAGATTTAATAACTTTAAGTTTTAGAGGATTTAATTGTCAAGTTTTTAAAATTACAAGAACTTAGTTAAAAAAACTTAAATTATAAGAACTTAATTAAAAATTAATAAAATTAAGACTTACAAATTAATTTAATCTAAAAATCACATCTTATCTTTTGCACCATAAAAATATAAAAGTAAGTAATAAATTATGGACTCTTAGCCTTCTTTCTACTAAGCTAACAAACGGGGTCTTCTAAATACATGTTTGGTGTGACGTTAGATGTGTGCATTCATACAGAAAACCTAGTTAAAGTCTGCAATATGAAAAAGTTAAACCCTTTATATTTGCATATGCAATACCAACATGAGTATTTTCATCTTTTTCACGTCAAGGACACCAAAAGACGCAAAAACTACTCTTTGTAGCTTTTGTTGGATCCACATCTAAGGGCAAGAGATGTGTTCCTAAACATGCTTTTAGCTTCACATGAGACGTGCGTCAAATGCCTGCGGATGAGAAACCAAACATACTAGAACACGCACTCATGCACTCCAAACCTTGTAGAATATTTTCTATTTTATAGATTTTGTATTTTTAAGAGGTGGTTTTAAAAGAAATCAAAGTGAATTACTAATTTAGTCTCTAAAATTATAATAATTAATTAAATTGGTCTCTAAAATTGTAAATTATTAAACAATTTAGTCTCTAGAATTGTAATAGTTGATTAAATTGATCCTTACAATTAAAAAAATAACAAAATAATATCTAAAATTATAAGTCATCAATTAATTTACTCTCTTTGCTATTATCCAGTATTATCTAACGCTGTTAACAAGGTTGAATTGACACATTGAGTGCCTAAGTGACAGCTAACTAAGGCCAAATAGTTGGTTGCCATGTTATAGGAATGAAAATAAATTGAAGCATTAGTGTAATAATAATCGATTTTTTCCTTTCCTATGTCTTGGTTTTTCCTCCGCCCATGTTTTGCATTAGTCTTCTCATTTATTTATTGAGGAAATGTCATCACATTAACCTATGATTACTCTATTAAAAAGGTCGAGTCTCTCGTTTAATTATGTATATTTCACGCTAGTATCAAAGGATTAAATTGAATAATTCAGAATCATTTTGCAATTTTTTTAATTTTAGAATCAGTTGGAACCATCATTACAATTTTAAAAAGCTAAGGGCCCGTTTTGGGTGGTTTTTAGTTGTGAGTTTTGAAAATTTCAAAAACTACAACCAATTTTTAGTTTTTAAAAATTAGTTTTAGTTTTTTTTTTCTAATTTTTGGTTTCAAAATAAACTCACTTTGAAATTTCTTTTTTTGTTAAAATTAGTTTAAAAATATGTTTGTGCGGTGACAACAGTAGTAGTGGTGATGACAACAATGATGGTGGTGGCGATGGTAATGCCGATGATGATGGTAGTGGTTGTGGCGGTACCAGTGGTGATTGTGGCGGTGCCGACGGCAGTGGTTGTGGCGGTACCAGTGGTGATCGTGTGATCGGGGTGCTGGTGGTGACCGTGGCGGTGCCGGTGGTGATCGTGGTGGCATAGTCAGTGATGGTGGTGACATTGCCTGTGGTGGTGGCAGCAGACTGGTGGTCACGATCGTGGTCGTGGTCATGGTCGTGGTGGTGGCGTTAACAATGGTAGTGGTGATGAAGCTTGTGGTGGTGGAGGCAATGCTGGTGGTCGTGGTAGTTGTGGCAATAGTGATGGGTGGTAGTTGTGGTAGCGGTGATGGTGGTGGTGATGTTGGTGGTCGTGGTAGTTGTGGCAGTGGTGATGTTGGTGGTGGTGCCGGTGGTCATGGTGGTGGTGGCGGTGGCGGTGACGGTGGTTGCAGAGATGGCGGCAGTAGTAGTGGTGGCGGTGACAATGGTGATGACAATGGCGGTGGTTGTGGTGGTGGTGGTGGCAAGAAAGGCTATTGTCAAATATAATGATGGTATTTTTTTTTTAAAACCAAAAACCAAATTCACAAATCTTTTTTTCTTGGTTTTGAAAATAAATGTAAAGGTGTTTTGAAATTGAGTTAAAAACCAATTTAGCTCCATTTTTGCCAAACGTATTTTGTTTCGAAAATTATATTTGAAAACCAAAAACTAAAAACTCGCAACCACCTCAAACGGGGCCTAAATTGATTGAAAGTTTACGATTTTATTTATTGTTAACGTCAGAAAAAGAACAAGAAAAGGAAAGAAAGAAAAGCAAGGGAGACACGCAGAGTGGCAGTAACGTCACCGGCACTGTTGGTCAAGTGGCGCAGAATATCTCACAGTGCGTGGGTTGAGTCTTGGGGAGAGAGACTGAGCCACAACAACATCAACAAGAATGGAATTACTTCCGGCGGCTGCACCTCCGATCTCGAAGAAGCAAGGCTTCCGATCGCTGAAGCTCGTGAACGCCGACATGGACCAACTCCTCTCCGGGCAACCAGTCGGCGTCGACTACGGCACACTCGACAATGGCCTTCGCTACTACGTTCGCTGCAATTCCAAACCTCGCATGCGAGCCGCTCTCGCTCTCGCCGTCAGGGCTGGGTAACCAATAACCTAACCTTACCTAATTCGCCATTCCTATTCCCTAAATTATGAATCAATCAATGCTGAATTATGCTGATTGTGAAATCGGTCACGGCAGATCAGTTCTCGAAGAAGAGGATGAACGTGGAGTTGCTCACATTGTTGAGCACCTTGCCTTCAGTGCCACCAAGAGGTACACTAATCACGACATCATCAAGTTCCTTGAGAGCATTGGAGCCGAATTCGGCGCTTGTCAGAACGCCGTGACCTCCGCCGACGACACCGTTTACGAGCTCTTGGTTCCGGTGGACAAGCCGGAGCTGCTGTCTCAGGCCATGTCGGTTTTGGCGGAGTTCAGTTCAGAGGTATCAACTGCGCAGAATTCTACTGTGCTCTGTTTGGAACACTCTATTTTGTTGTTCTAGTTTTTATAATTAGATTGCTCTGTGTAGATTCGAGTATCGAAGGATGACTTGAAGAAAGAAAGAGGAGCCGTCATGGAAGAGTACCGGGGAAGCAGAAATGCCACGGGGAGGCTGCAGGATGCTCATTGGATGTTGATGATGGAAGGTTCAAAGGTGCCTGTATCCAACACTTGCTACTTGCTGTTTTTGGTTAATGTTAATTAAAATGGTTGGAACGTGTGACTTTTGGGAATTTTTTTTATCAATTGATGTTATTTCATAAAGTGTTTGATGCGTTGCAGTATGCTGAAAGGTTGCCAATTGGACTAGAGAGAGTGATTCGGATGGTCTCTCCTGAGACTGTGAAGCATTTTTACAAGAAGTGGTACCATTTATGCAATATGGCAGTGATCGCAGTTGGGGATTTTTCTGATACGCAGGTGCTTTGGTTATTTATCTCTTCTCATTTTTGAATGTGAAATATAACTGCAATGTTTGGTCGTGCTTTCTGTAACCGCTCTCCTTACAATTGCAGGGTGTAGTTGAGTTAATAAAGACTCACTTTGGCCAGAAAATTCCAGATCCTGATCCTCCACTTATACCAACATTCCAGGTTCCATCACATGATGAGCCACGATTTTCGTGTTTTGTTGAATCTGAAGCTGCTGGGGTAAGTAAGTAACAAATCATTAACTTTTAGTGCAATGTTCCAGGACTTTTGTTAGTAATTTTATCTTGCTTGGAAATTAACACTTTACTCTGGGTTTTCCTAATAACAGTCTGCAGTGATGATTAGTTATAAGATGCCAGCAGATGAGCTTAAAACAGTAAAAGACTACCTTAATTTACTCGCAGAATCCATGTTCCTCTATGCCTTAAACCAGAGGTTCTTTAAAATATCACGCAGAAATGATCCACCCTATTTCTCCTGTTCTGCTGCTGCTGATGTTCTAGTCCGTCCATTAAAGGCCAATATAATGACTTCGTCTTGTAAAGGAAAAGGAACTCTTGAAGCCCTGGAATCAATGTTAATAGAGGTATTTTTTCATCTTGACCTGAGTTGCATTTTCTGTCTCTATCTCTCTCTTTCCATTTTCTTCTTCCAATTTCCTTCTTTTCTCCCCTTTTATTTTGAGAGTTATGACAGCTATATTTTAGGTTGCAAGGGTAAGACTTCATGGCTTTTCAGACCGTGAAATATCTGTAGTTCGTGCGCTACTGATGTCAGAGATTGAATCTGCCTATTTGGAGCGAGATCAAATTCAATCTACCAGCTTAAGAGATGAATATTTACAAGTATATTATGTTATTATTTTTCACATTAAAATAACAAACTAAAGGGATTTTGGAGATAATGTTCTCTTTGTTCATGCAGCATTTTCTCAACAATGAACCTGTTGTTGGGATTGAGTATGAGGCTCAACTCCAAAAGACTCTTCTACCACGTGAGTTGATATATCATCTTCTTTTATCTTCTGATATCAATTTTCTGGATAAATCAAGTTTGGGAGGCCTTATAATTGAGCTTATATTAGTTATTTATACCCATTAGATATATCGACATTGGAGGTCTCTAAGTGTTCCGAGAAATTAAGGACATCGTGTAGCTGTGTCATAAAGACCATTGAGCCCCAACCATTTGCTGTGCTTGATGATCTGAAAAATGTTGTTAAGAAAGTCAATCTTCTTGAGGAAGAGGGTAGAATCTCTTCTTGGGACGATGAACATGTTCCAGAAGAAATTGTCACTACAAAGCCAAATATGGGGTGAGTTTGGTTCGAACATGAATATCTTTCTCTAATGCGTACATTACATGTTCATTTGCCAATATAGTTTTTTGCTCTCTGATTTCTGGCTCACCCCATGTAATCACGTGTGCATATATCCTTGTAATCATTGTTGTTAATTCATATAATCAAGTCTCTCCTCTGCTGTTATTAAGTAGCTCCTAGGTAGCTGTTTTAGGCACTCTGCAACTTTATCCTATTATGAAAGAGTGGTTGACAATGACATGTTTCTTCCTGTTCTTATGAGCTAACGTTTGCAGTTTTAGTTGTTGTCAAAAGATCATAGTAATGTGTAAAGCATTAAGCTTTGATGATTCTTTTTTAACTCCTCTTACTTGGATTCATTTAGAGAAAATAAAGGAAGTTCCTTTTCCTTGATAAGTGTCGTAGTTATTTGGCCATACTTTTCCTTCATTTTAATCCTCCCTGCCTTTATGGTTACAATAACAAGAATTCCAAATGAGTTTCAGAATGATTAGACAAAAGTGAAAATGCTTCCTTACTTGGTTTGCCCTGTAGGACTCAATTGTTTATGCTTTTAGTTTTTTTTTTCCCCCCCTCTTTGCCTTTAAGCCTTGTTTCATTAAAATCTTGACTTTTCTAAGTAGTAATAGCCAATAGCATCTGTTTAACCAGCTGGTACTTCATATGTAATGAAGGGTTTAGTATACCCGTTATTAAACTATAATATGGATCAAATTTCTATCTTTATGACGTTCTGGAATGTGACCTCTTCTGTGCAATGATTATTATGACCGGTCTGGTTCCATTAGATCTTTTTCTTCCAGTTAAATTTATGTTTAGGAAATCACATTCTAATCTCATTCGCTCCCCCGTCTTCAAATTAGGCATGTTGTGCAGGAATTGGAATATTCAAATATTGGAGCTACTGAACTGATTCTGTCAAATGGCATGCAGGTCTGCTATAAGCGTACAGACTTTCTTGATGACCAGGTTCCAATCCCCATAGGCATTGCTTGTCAAATTTATCATGGTTCATAGTTCATACATATTTCTTGAATAGACATTGGCCAACTTCTGTATCAATCTGGTTTAAGTATTGATTGAAAACTTCAAATTTTATTAAATTATATGATATGATCCCTAATAGAGTATAATTAAGATATTTAAAGCTTGGGTTTTTCATAAACAGATCTAATCCAACATAAATCACAAAAAAATTCTGAAGGAAAAAGCCCAAAAATTTTTTTGATTTTTTTCATTGGATAGGAGTAGTTTTAGTTTTGCATTTTGAAAATTTAATCCAAATCAAACCAAATTTATATACATAATTGCATGTGTAAGTGTGTGCGCAAAAAAAAAAAAAAAAAACTGAATTTTTTTTTTATTGGGTTGGATTAGTTTTTAGTTCCTATTTTGAAAATTGATCTAATCCAAATCAAACTGAATTGGTATGCTGATGGGCCATTGACCCATGTATATAGGAGAGGAGAAAAACAGAAAAATGGGCCTAGCAGTAGCAAAGGCTTGTAGTATGAGAGAAGAGGAGAAAAAAGGGGCAAGGATGGCAATTTGATGAAAGAAGTGAAAAAGTGGAGGAATTGGTTGAAAGAGAGGGGGAAATGCATAACAGAATGGATAGCTGGCAAGAGGAGGTTGGGGGAAGAGAATTGAAAAATGAAAAGTGTAATGATGAGGAAAATCATATAGGGGAAGGTGAAATGTGAGGAGGCACAGGAACATTTTGGGTGGTCAAGGTGGCCTTGGCCTAGGGAGGATTTTGCACTATCTTATAGTGTTCATTCCTATTTTCTTATTGAGTTTTCTTTTTTGGTTTCTATCTGGTTTATTCTCTGTTTTTGGGCCATATTCTTTGGTTTATCAGAGATTTTTATATGCTGTAAGGAGCTGAGCTCCATTCCTTGAAGCTGAACAATATCCCAAAATTTGGTTTCTATTATATACATAAGTGCATGTGTGTGTGTGCATGAAAATGAAAAGGGAAAGAAGTAATCCGAACTGAAAAATAAAAAAAATTGGAGCTCTTTATGCTGCTTTTAGTGGAAGAGATTTGAGTTTCCTGTTTTTTACTAACTCAAAAATTGAAATTAGCATACGCATGCATTTATTATTAGACATCAGCTGATACTCATACTCCCATTAGTGGTGTTTCATTATTAATGATGTTAGAATTTTAACATGCATAAATATATCAGTTCTAATCTATAGATGTGTCTTAACAGGTTATCTTCACAGGGTATTCATATGGGGGCTTGTCTGAACTGCCAGAGAGTGAGTACTTCTCTTGTTCAATGGGACCAACCATTGCTGGTGAAATTGGTGTGTTTGGTTATAGACCATCTGTCCTAATGGATATGCTTGCTGGCAAGAGAGCTGAAGTTGGTACCAAGATTGGTGCATATATGAGAACTTTTTATGGTGATTGTTCACCTTCAGACCTAGAAACTGCTCTGCAGGTATATTTGATATAATTAGCAAAATTATGCTGTTCCTTTCATGATTTTATCACAACTTAATGTAGTATGTAGTTTCTCACAACCAAGCAAGCACATAAAAAACCATTATTAAATTATACATCTGCTTGTTTATGTTTTAAGTTAAAGTTAGTATATATTAGTAATCTTGTTCTGAATGCCTGATACTATTTCTCTTTTTTTTTTTTCATCCATTTATTGTGTGGACTGGACATCACGTATATTATTTCCATTTAACTTCAATATATCAATACCTTCTTTTTTCAAGTTATGAGGTAATTTTGGTGTTATTTTGATTTTATGCTATGCTCTAATGCCACGTGATTCCAACAAACTTTTATTTTTATGTTTGGCTTTTCTGCTTTTGATTCTGTTGGTAGCCATACAATTTGTTGAGATATTGCGGGAAATATTGTCCATTTATGTAATTAAGAAATTCTGCTCTCTTTTCATTATTTTCATTGGTAGATTCATTCTAATCCTTAATTCTAATTCCTAAATTTATGCAATTGATTCTCTCAGCCTTGTATATAAATATGATGATACTGTTATCATGGAATAAATGACATCATTCTTTAGTCTTAACAATTCACCAAAACTTATTTACATATAAATGTTTGTCTGAATGCCTTAAAGACTTCTGATCCTTGCTGTGGCTTCAGGTTGAAATTATTACAAGTTCAACTGTCCAACTGCTTCTGTCTTCCATCTTTTCTTCCTTTCATCCTTATCATGTTAATCTAGTCAGCAACAGACTTGTGTCTAAGTTTGTTAATATGTGCATCATCCATTAGGGGTGTTCGTGGGAGAGGTTGACCTGTGTCCCTACCCGGCCCGAAATTCTAATAGGTTCAATGTTTTAAACTTGAACCTAACCCTATTAAGACCTGACATATCATGAGACAAGACTGGGTACCCAGCTTGTCGTCATAATATATTAAATCTTAACATTATATATAGTTAAATTGAAAAATTAAAGTAATATTCAACTACAATTAAGGCATATTGTACAATATATATTTTTAGATAAATAATATCAATATAAATATAATATCATGTTAGACAAAACATTATTTATTAAGTCACAAAATTGTATTATTAATACATTATTGTTTAAAAAATTAGACTTTTATAAAAGAATATATACATTTGACCGAGTTGGGATGACCCAAAGTATAACTCGAACCCGTCCCAAAAATACACCGGGTCTAATTTCTTAAACCCGAAGCTGTCAAAAGTCTCTTCGGGCCGGGCCGGGTTAATGGGATAGGACAGGTCATGAACACCCCTATCGTGCATG
This sequence comes from Spatholobus suberectus, assembly GCA_004329165.1. Lineage (NCBI taxonomy): Eukaryota > Viridiplantae > Streptophyta > Magnoliopsida > Fabales > Fabaceae > Spatholobus > Spatholobus suberectus. The sequence continues at coordinate 81,147,989 of CM014733.1, forward strand.
GTATTCTATTTTTTTTCTCTGTTAGGTTTTTAGTCACTCAGCCTATGAGCAGCGTTCCAAAGTACAATCTTTTGAATGTATTTGCCTATTTGGTCCTAGCTTTCCCCAAAAGATTATATTTTGATTTCCTCATTTTCTGAATGAAGCATAGTTTTTATGCATAACCCAGATTATTGTGTAATTTGTGGTGTTTAACAAATCCTAGGTTGAACTAGCAGCTTGTGGTAGTTATATATTAATTATTAAATCATGATATTTATTGTGACTTGTGAGATATGAGACAGTTGGATGTGTTTAGTATCATATTTTTTTGGGTACATTGTTTGGTATCATATCAATCACAGCTCAGAATTATGTTTTGTTGTTGGAATTTTTATAAAGATTCCTGCGGGTTTGACTTACACGCATACTGTTAGGACAGAAGGGAAGGGTAAATTAATTAGGGACTGTTAGATCAGTTAGTTAGAGCCAGGGATGTAAATGAGGTAAGGAGGGCATAGGTAGTAGTCACCACTCTTGTGGGTGAAAATCTGCCCTGTACCTGCCTCATACCTGCAAGGGTATGGATGGCAATTCTACCCAGACCCTATGGGTACCCGCAAAAAATATCCGCAATGGGTAGGGTAAATACCCGCTCAATAGGGATGGGGGCGGGGGCAAGGATTTACTCGCAAAATTTAATGGGGATGGGTGCGGGTATGGGTACTATAGTACCCAACCCGCCCCATACCCGCACACACACACACACACACAAATAAATAATATATATATATATATATATATATATATATATATATATATCTCATATAATATACTAAAAAAATAAGTTCTAGTGAGTATTAAAATATTAAAAATCTTGATTCATTAAAAAGAAAGACATTGCAAGAAATATAAACAAAAATAAGAGTTTAATTTATATGCATTGTTATTGTAAATTTTTTTACATATATGTAAGCTAGAAATTCACTATACTGCTGCATCATATTAATAAATGGGATAATATGATGAAATAATTAAATTTTATTAAATGTCTATGTAAAAATGTTTTGCACTACAATTGTATATAATTTAAATATCAAAAATAATTTATACTCCTTTAAAAATAAATTATATGAAAAGATTATATTCTTTTTCAAATGTACACATGCTTCTAAATATTATTGAAATACTTGTAATTATTCTTATCGTTAAATGTAGATTTTTTAAAAGTAAGATTATTCAAGTTTTATTAGTTAATAACTATGTGTAAATGATGGATTAAATGAATTTTCCTTTATATATTGAAAGTGAAATATTAAAAAAACTTAATTATAAAAATTTGATCAATACTTTCATAATTGCTACAAAAATAAAATGAGATTTGTCAAATTGTATTAAATTAAATTTTGAATTTCGCCTAAGGCTACAATTTTTTTTTTCATGGCACTACACTTAAGTAAAGTGCGAGTAGCGGGTACGGGTATGGGTATATAGGTACCTAGCGGGTATGGGGATGGGAATTAAAGTTGCTACCCGCGCAGGTATGGGGGCGGGTACGGGGATTTTTTTCAAACGCGGGTATGGAGACGGGTACCATAGTAACCTACCCATTGCCATCCCTATGCAAGGGTATCCATCGAATTTGATTGGCATCCACAAATATTCATGTGTATCCATGGGTATCTGCTAACATTGAAAAATTATTAAAAAATTAGAATACATTTAGTCCAATGCTAAATTTAGTATACTTTAGTTCTAACAAAACATTTAGTTAGTACGATAGAAGTCCATGTGAGGTGGCTGAAAATGAGGATTGAATAAACAAAATTAGGCAAATATGTTTATATATAGGGGTAAATTAGTGATTTCACTTAACAAGTACCCACATACCCTAATTCCTGCCCCTGCCCCATTTATAAGCAGGTAGAGAAAAATTCTGTTTACTTCACATGCAGATACCTGTTTAAAAACCCTAACATGACCTGCAATGTGTTTTAACCCACTGCCTGCCGGGTATCTGTGGGTGCAATTTTTATTTTTATTTTTGGCCATCCCTTGTTAGAGCGGATTAATTAGATAAATAGGGAGAATAAGGATGGAAGTGCATTCAAAGAATTAGAAGATTTTTATGAAAGGGGAAACACTAGGAGAAGAATTCTTTCTCCTTCTTCCTAATCATTTTCAATCAAGAAATATAATATTTCTTTTCTTTTCTCTGTTTTCTATTCGGTATTCCTTAACACATACACACATCAATTCCACTATTTTATGTTATGCTTATCTTCTTTCTACCTTTTCTGATGTCATTTATTTATTTCTTCATTTTCCAGCTTGTCTATCAGCTGTTTACAACAAATTTAACACCAGGTGAAGAAGATGTCAAAATAGTGATGCAAATGGCTGAAGAAGCAGTCTGTGCTCAAGATAGGGACCCATATACTGCTTTTACAAACCGTGTGAAGGAGCTTAACTATGGAAACTCTTATTTTTTCCGGGTATGACTATTTTCTGACATCAATTAAATCATTGATCAAATGATCTACTTTTGACTTTTAGCATGTTGTTTGTTTTGCAGCCTATTAAAAAAAGTGACCTACAAAAGGTTGATCCACTGAAAGCTTGTGAATTCTTCAGCAAATGTTTCGAAGATCCATCAACTTTTACTGTTGTGATTGTTGGGAACATTGATCCCACTATTGCAATGCCCTTGATATTGCAGTACCTAGTGAGTATGAATCCATTAAAACAAAAGCCAGGAGACCTTGAATTATTCTATACCAATTGATTTCTTTCAATGCAGGGCGGAATACCAAAACCTCCTAAACATATGATGCATTTTAACCGTGATGAACTGAAAGGGTTGCCTTTCACTTTTCGAACAGCAATCCATAGGTACCTCAATGCACTGCATTCACAAACGAAAGGTGTTATGATAATTGTTGTGTGGTGCTGTACTGGCAGAAAAAGATATGAACATTTTGTTAGGCTCTCAAATGAACTGTACTATGTTTTTTCAAAAGAAAAAGGGAAAAGACCATACCTAGGCATCACCTCTAGTAAAAGACAGTGTATTCTCACTTCTCTTTTGCATCTTTTTGACAATCTGAATGTTACAAACATCTTTATACATTACCAATTGTGCATGGATGCTGATACACTTTTGAAGGATTCAGTGGATGCATCTTCTAAATAAACCATACTGTGCTTGTAGAGAAGTGGTTCGGAGTCCCATGGTAGAAGCACAGTGTTTGGTGCAGATATGCTTTCCTGTGGAGCTGAAGAATGGGACCATGGTGTGTAATTTATTTTTTTCCCTAGTTCCTGAACTTATGTAATTATATAAATATAAAAGTTTGTGTTTACTCAATCTTACAAATAACATGTATAATCTGTGTTTGGTCCTGGATGGGGGGTTTGGGGATTTTGAGTTGGCAGGTGGAAGAGATTCACTTTGTTGGGTTCTTGAGCAAGCTTCTTGAAACAAAAATAATGCAGGTTCTTCGTTTCAAGCATGGGCAGGTGTATATGCATTACCATCTTTTTTCTTCAGTTTTCATATATGGTTTTCTACTACTTCTAAGGTTTACCTCCGTGCACCAGATATACTCTGTAGGTGTGTCAGTATTTCTTGGTGGTAATAAACCCTCAAGAATAGGTGACGTTCGTGGAGACATTAGCATAAATTTCTCTTGTGATCCAGAGATATCTTCCAAGCTGGCAAGTCTCTTTCACATGTAAAATAAGTGAACTTTTCTATACATTACTTGGTGAAAATAACTGTCTTGTAAATCATTGACAGGTAGATCTTGCTTTGGATGAAATGTTACGTCTTCAAGAGGAAGGGCCTTCAGAACAGGATGTTTCAACCATGCTTGAAATTGAGCAACGAGCTCATGAGAATGGACTGCAGGTTAATTTGGTCTTGAAATTTGTCTTATTAGCATCATAGACTTTACCACACAGTCAATGGAACAAAATAGATACACCTAGACATACGAATTCTTATAACCCCCATCTCAACTGTAGACAATGATAAAAGTTATAAGCTCCTCTATCTCTCACGTCTCTTATATCCACAAAAGCATTCAGATTCATGGATGGAAGGGATGGAAGTAACATTACCCTCTCAATTTCCTTTTTCTTATTTGCACGTGTTTTTCAGGAAAATTATTACTGGCTGGATAGGATTTTGCACAGCTATCAATCAAGAGTCTATTCTGGTGATGTTGGCACTGCTTTTGAGGTTAGTGACTATTACACTGTCTTTGTTTTTGTATTTTCTATTTCAATAAATTGAGATGCCATCTGTCATGAGGATTACAATTTGCATTTTGGTTTTCCTCAAACTATCAGAGAGGAATTAATTATAACTTGGAGTTCCAGTACTGTTGCTTTCCGGCCAGTGTTGGTTTTAAATGAAGTTTAGCATGAATATATGCAAAATATCTATCTCTTTTAATTGTTTTTTATTCTGGCAATTGAATGTGACATTGAGATGTTGCTTGCAAGTTATGAGCTAAAAGTAAATAATCATTCTTTTTTCCCCCTTTTCATAACCTTATTAAAAAATCAAAATTATACCATGGATCCTGACATAGCTGCGTTTTTTTAAATTAAATGATGATCTGTCTGTATGTTGCAAATTATGATGATTGCATAGGTTATGGAATCATATTTACTCATTTTCGTATAAATGAAATGTTACTAATTGTGCAATTATCTCTACTACAGATTCAAGATGAAGGGCGATCAAAAGTTAGATCATCCCTTACACCATCGACTGCACAGTTGGCACTAAAAAGAATATTGCCTTTTCCTTGCAAAAACAAGTATACTGTTGTGATTCTAATGCCCAAGGCTTCTCCTTTTAAATTGCTGAAATCAGTATTCCAATCTGCTCGAACTAACTATGGCAGAGAAGCAAAGGTCAGTTATATACGGACCTCTTGTAGGTAGGTATGTGCCTGTATGTATAGTAAACAACCATAATCACATTAGTCTTCTTGTGACAGATTTTGGCAGGAGTTGCGGGCCTGGCAGTTTTGGCATTCAGTTTGTGGAGACATGCCCAAAATAATAGCAGACATTTGCTTAGCAGAGCCGCGAATTAGAAGTTTTCCAACACTCGTGATTCTTTATTTGACTAAAGACACATAACGTACATAACATTGTAAGAGTAGGTTATGTAAAATACTGGTTAGTGATGACTTAGGAGGCAAATTAGGTCTTTACGTGTTGTCTTAAAATGAAACGTATGTACATTGATTTGATTTGCGCTGCAGTGAATTGTACCGTGCAGCTTCACTTGCTTTACAAAAGGAACGGGAAACCGGATGGTGGTGCAACATTGTATCTATAACTGATTATTTTCTTATCTTTCCAAAAGTAGTAGTTCTGGTAGACATAGTTCCTGGACAAGTATGCAGAATAAGAGGGTTGGTGATTCATCGCCCATTGGCGCTGCATCTGTATGCCTTTTATTACTTATTTTCTCCTTCTTTTACCTTTCAAGTGTATGGACATAGCAAAAAATATATTTTGTTAATTTTTAGGAGTATTCACTTGGTTTTAGATTTTGATAGTATTAATTATATAAAAAATTGACGTTTTAAATTCATTAATTTTATGAAAGAATTGATCTTGAAAAATTTGTTTTGAGGAATAATATTTTAATAGTAAATTTAGAAAAATTATTCTGGTGTAGATACTAAAATAAAATACTTTTTTAGTGTAAATATAGATATGCTTTTATAAAAACAACGTGAGTTTCGTGTTTAGAATTAATTTTTTAAATATAGAATTATTTTAATTAGTATGATGTGTTGATACAGGTATTACTTATTATAATTATATTCTCTTATAAATAATATAAAATGTAAAAATAATATGTCAATATTATTTTAGATATTGATAATGCAGATTAATTAAATTCTCTTAAATCAATTTTTTTCTTGTCATCTAATAATTTAAGTGAAAAAGTGTAAATATAAATTTGAAATTTAGGTAGTGTTTAGTCCATTTATTTATGTTTTTCTTTAAAAGTAGAAATTCTTTCAATTAACTTTTATAAAAGTTGTACTTTTTGTCCTTTTTTATTAAAAAAGTTTACTTTTATTTTTAAGAGATCAATTAAATTGTGTTTCACCTAACTTTGTTTAAGGAAAAGAAAAATCAAAAGTTAGGTCAAACTTTATCTTAGAATTGTACAATAACTATTCACATATATATATATCTTACATAGATTTAAGCTTAATTGCTTATGCAAGATTTAATTTTCAAAATTATCTCATCTCACTTAATGCGGGTGAGGGGGAAGACTTAGACCTATTGTAAAGCCTAGGTTTGTGAAATATATCAATATAAATAATGAAATCTCTCATTAGCTTAGGCTCGTTAGGTTATTTCGTTTAAGAAAAAAAAAGTTTTTAATTAAAGTTTTTTTAAAATTTAAAATAATGATATATTTTTAATAAAAAGAATCTCAAATAAAAAAAAATCTAAAAATAAAAACAGTTCATACCATAATTTTTTAGAAATTAAACATTCAATTACCATAAAAAATAAAATGTATATCACATTAGATTGTTGGCAATAAACTTTTATTAGTAGGTCATCTAAAAAAAAAATAGACCTACCTCCCTCAAGAAAAAGAAAAAAAAAAACATTTTAGACCGATTAACTTATAAGTGATATTAAATTTTAAATTATTTATATTTAATTAATTTTCTATCTCTCAATTATTAACTTACATAAACGATTTCTTTAACTTTTAAATTAAGACGATATAAAAAAAACGGCAATTAAAAAAATAAAACCTACTACAATTTTTTTTTCTCAACTAGAAAAAGGCGCGATGCTCAGGCCTGTAGATTGCACCCATTACGATGTCGCAGGCCCATTAGGGTTTATGGCGTTATTGTATTTGAACACCCCACTCTTTATTTTGCTCTTCTGCCTCCGTTTCTTCCTCCTCTCCCCGCATCGCTGCGTTTTCCGAATCCAAAGGTATGTTCTCTTCGCTGCTCGGTTTCCAAAGGAAATTCTTTGCATTTATGTGTTACGTTCAAATCAAATCAAATCCTGCGTGTATTATGTACATAGGTGAGTAAGTAACAATGGTGGAAAAGGCCAAGGGTAGGAAGGAAGAGGTCGTTACTCGAGAGTACACCATCAACCTCCACAAACGCTTGCACGGCTGGTAATCTGCCTTTTCCTTTCTCCACATCCGTATTATGAAAGTATTTTACACTTTCCATCAGATATGGAAAAAAAAAAAAACTCTATGAAGACTTTGTGTTAAGATTCTCACTCCCAATTAAACTGATAATTAATTCATATTGTTTATCAGTAATAATATTATTGTGAGATACCTTATTGGATTTTGTTTCTAATGTTTTTTACGCATAAACAGCACATTCAAGAAGAAGGCTCCAAAAGCAATTAAGGAGATAAGGAAGTTTGCTCAGAAGGCCATGGGGACGAATGATGTGAGAGTGGATGTGAAGCTGAACAAGTACGTCTGGAGCCAGGGGATCCGGAGTGTCCCGAGGAGGATTAGGGTTCGCGTTGCTCGCAAGAGGAATGACGATGAGGATGCAAAGGAAGAGCTATACTCCCTTGTTACTGTTGTCGAAATCCCCAAGGAGGAGCTCAAAGGTTTGGGCACCAAGGTTATTGATGATGAGGATTGATTATGTATTGGATATATATATCTGTTGGTTATAGTTGATGCGGATTTTACATTTATCTTTTATTTTGTTGAGACCTTGGGAATATGTAGTAGTTGATAATATTCATTGCCTCCTTTGTTTTGATTGTTTTAGAAAGATGAAACAGCATCAATGCATTTGAGTTTAGATCCTCTCCTTTCCTTGTTTTGTGGTTGCTGGGGGGAATAATGAGAAAAGATTGTCTGCTTAGAACAGAGTATAACAAAATTTTCAGTGAGGGTGGAATAAGAGTGGCTTGAGCCTTGAGGGGCCCAATCATTTGGTACTACCTTCTACTGTGTGAAGGGAAACTTAGAAACCGCTGGAATGAATCTATACTGAACAAATAGATGCATTTTATCGTAGGATACGAAACATTTGTTCATTGTTATAGGACTAACTGACTAATATGGATAGTTATGAGTTTGTTACTGGCTTTTAACAGCAATGATGCTATGCAGGTGGCTGTTGAGATCTGCTGTATTAGGGCAGGACTACTTCGATCCAATAATTGGTGTTATCAAAGCTAGTTGGTTTTTTAACATTTTTTTTTTGAGGGGGTTGTAGGTGGTTCATAATTGAGTTAAAACAAAATATATATATATATATAATTGATGAAAATGAGTTATTGATCATGAATTATGAGTTTCGTTAGTATTGCTGTTTGCTTAACAGTCTACATAAACCTGAAATTTCTTAGCAATCCCAATTGGCATTCCAGAAGCAGTGTTGATGAATGTAAGGACAGCTGCAATTTCGTTCTCACTGTGCCTGGAAACCCAAGTTCCCTTTATCTCCTCTAATCATAGAGCAACATCTACCAATAAATTTATGTACTTTTTGCTTTATTTGTATTGAAGCTGATGCAGTTTCTTTCTTGATTAACCTCATGCTAATCGTTTCCGTAACTCTCTAGAGTAGACACTCGTTTCTATTGTTAAGTTCAACCTCTAAGCAATTTTAATGCAAGTTGCAAATGTGGTTCTTCAAGGTAAGAACCCGTTCATATATACTTGCAACATTAAAGTATTGTGAAATGTCTTTGGGTGTAAAAACACCTTTTATGTAAGAACCAAGTTCTTAAAATAATATTTCTAGAGGAGTGTTAGTAACACACTTCAAACACTTTTTATTATTGATTAAAATTTATTGAAAACTACAAAATTATGTGAAGTACTATTTAAAATAAGAAGTGGGATTTATGATTTTTAATAAATTTTAATTAGTAGTAGAGAATATATTGTTAGCATTTCTCGTATTTTTATTATTATATTCATCATAAAAAAAGGAAAATTAACATAATGAAATGGTGCAATTCAATCACAAACAAAAGTATTAGTGAGATTGCATGTGGAAGACAACGAGAGGCAGAGGGAAGAGAGGTTGCATGTGCACCATGATGCATGAACAGAACTCAAAGATTTACAAAGTGAGGATGGTGTCGGCGAAGACAACCAGAGGGAGAGGGAATAGAGGCAGTTCAATTATGTCGCTGATGTCGAGCACAACACAACCTCTGAGCTTCCAACATAACCTCTATGCCCCCTTCCTTTTTTATATCATCTTAATCTCTCAAGAACTAAACGGATCATGTTCTACTTCAAAAAAAAAATGGTAAGATTTTGGAGAGGAAGAAGTGAGATTCGAGAGTGAACCGTGGGATTGGAGTGATTTTGAAAGAGAGAAGTGAAATTTGAGAGCATATCATGAGACTAGAGTGGACTGTGAGACTAAAAGGATTCATAGAAGTGAGATTTTTTAGAGTGAAAAGTGATATTGGAAAGTGAGAAGGGAGTTGGAAAATGAGAAGGGAGAATGGACATTTGGTCACAATGAGTGGAAAGTGAGATGAGAGTATTGGTGAGATTTTTTTTACTATTGTGAGGCATGAATTGGTACAATTTTTTACTGTTTGCTAGTAAAATTTTTATTATAGAACATGTATGATAATTATTGAAAGATGAACTTAAATAGACACCAAAATCAAATGAAAGTTCTTCAAAAAGAACAAAGGTTTATGCTTTTGGGACATACTTATTATCTTCTAGCTCATACATTAATATGTTATGAATATGACTCAACATCACCATTAGTTCGCCTAATAGGGAAAAAAGGTAACAAAAAAGAAGAGCAAAGTAAAAGTTGTCAAAACTTCTTCTAACAATGTTGACTTTCTGTAGTGCAAGAGGCACATAAGGAAAGAATGGATATCATGGCAGAATTGGTAGAGTTAAAAATGAAGAAAATAAGTTAAAGAAGAAAGAGTTACAGGAGTTGGAGATCTACTTTAAGGACATATCAAGAATGACAGAAAGACATCACAAAGATCATAAAATGTCATGTAATATAATTAGAGAAAAGAACAAAATTATGGACAATAGTGAAAAGAACATGTGAGGTTAATACTTGAGAGGCAAAGGTAATGACAAAGCAGTAGCTCCATTAGGTGCAAATACACAAGAACGTTGATATATCGAAGTTGTGAAGAATGGCATAACCGCATAAGCGATTATTCACTGACTACTTTGAAAATCCAATATGCACATAGGCTAAATTTTGACAAAGGTTTTGAATGCAAAGACATGTGTTCTTTCGAATGGTTGAATCCATTGGCAATCATAATGAATATGTCCAAAAAGAAGGGGTTGATGCAACTAATAGAATGGCTCTTTCACCATTACAAAAATGTAGTGTTGCTATTCTTATATTGGCATATAGATAACCTATTGACAGTGTAGATGACTGTGTTCAAATTGGCAAAAGTACTACAATGGAATACTTAGAGAGATTGTAAGAGGTGTGAATCTAGGCATTTGGGGCTGAGCACTTGAGAAGACCCAACAACGATGACATCGAATGCCTTCTACAAATGGGGGAGGCATATAAATTTCCTAGTATTTTAGGTTCAATTGATTGTATGCACTGGGAGTAGAAGATTTGTCTTGTAGCTTACGAAGGTCAATTTTTTCGAGGTGATCATGCTTGAAGTAGTTGCACACAAGACTTGTAGATTTGCCATTCATTTTTTGGCATTGTGAGTTCAAACAAGGACCTTAACATGTTAAACCAATCCAATATGTTTAATGATATTTTGGAACAACAAGCTCCTACAGTGCAATATACAATGAATGGAACCAAATATAATATGGGGTACCATTTATCATATGGTATATATCTTGAGTGGACTACATTTGTCAAGAGTATCTCAATGCCATAAGGAGAAAAGAGGACATTATTCACCAAACGACAAGCATCACCAAGAAAGGATGTGAAGCAAGCCTTTGGAGTATTCTAATCTCAATTTGCAATTATGTGTCCTAGTATGTGTTTAACACATGGATACAATCAACCATATAATATGTGCATGCATCATATTATATAATATGATCATTGAGTACGAACGACATACATATGATTGTAATTTTGATTATTATTATGATCATCTAAACAATGACATGTCAACCACTAAAATATCTAATGGTCCTCATCCCGATTTTCTAACATGCCTACAAAGGATAGCACTTTTTCGTCAAAATCAAATTCATCAGCAACTTCAAGTAGATTTGGTTGAACATATTGGGGAACATTTTCAATGTGAGGATGATGAAAATTAAATTTTATTTTAATTATATGTTATGTATTTCTCATAATTTTTAATTTAAACTAATTTATCCTTTTCATCTTTGATTTCATGGGGATTTCTTTTGATTTCTTAGAAATAAATTATTCCTATCTCTTTTAATTATCCTTATTTCTTTTAACCTGCACACTGATTTAAATTCTTTTATCTCTTATCTAATTTAAATTCCTTTATCTCTTACCTAATTTAGTTTCAATATATTTTATAATCTTGATCACATTAATCATGCCTTAAAACATATTACAACAGAAAATTATTATTAAATTTTAATTATTTCAATTTATTATGTTGACAATTATTTTATTTAGATATATTGAATATTTTTTTGTAAACAAATTTATTAAATTTTATCATTATTGAGGTCATTTGATATATATTTATTTTAATTATATAATACGAATGATTTTCACTTTTTATGATAAATAATTATAATTATAAAATTTACATATTAGATTTGATTGTATTGGTTAAAATACTAGTATATAATAAGAATAATTCACAATTTAAGAATGTAAAAACCAGAAATTTGCAAATAAAAACACTATAAATTTAAATCATATAATCATAGATGAATCATCAAAATTAAAAGTTGATTAAAACTCATATAATTACTTAAAAAGTCACTGACAATACCTTAATCATTTAAATATAATTTTATAATTTATAAATAATATTTATTGTTATTATTTCTCATAATAATAACTAAGTATTTCCTGTTAACTTATATATATATATGTATATAATAAGAGTATTTCTTCGACAATTAATTTTTAATTTAAAGTTAATCGTAAAATGAATTGACTAATAACAATAAAAAAAAATACTTAAAAATGTTGGAGCAGGAGAATCGTTCAATAACAAGATTTTCAACTATTGTGCAAAGTGCACGAAGTATATCTCTCCTATTATGATTATTATTGTTAGGTTAAATTACATTTTTGGTCCTTCTATTTCTTTCAATCCGCAATTTTGGTTCTCTTATTTTTTTTAGAGACATTTAGTCCATCTATTTCTAGAAATCCGTAATTTTGATCCCTCCGTCAAATCTTTTCCGTTGACCATTAGTAATTTAACGTTGATTCTGACGTATCAATACTTAAATGACATGTTAAAGTCAGAGTCAACATTAGAGTCAACATTGATACGTCAAAGTTAACGTTAAACCACTAATAATCAATGTAAGAAATTTGACAGAGGGACCAAAATTTGCATATTTTTAAAAATAGGAAGACTAAATGTCTCTAAAAAAAAGTAGAGGAACCAAAATTGTGAATTTTTAAAAATAGAGGATTAAATGTCTCTCAAAAAAATAGGAGGATCAAAATTACAGATTAAGAAAAATAAAGAGACCAAAAATACAATTTAGCCTTATTGTTATAGGTCCACTATTGTCATTGATGTACTCTTTTGTTAGATAAAGTCCACTCACGTAGGTAAAATCACTCCAATCAATCATTATTTGGTTAATTTTAATTTAATTTAAAATTATGATTTTGCAAGTTAATTTTTAAATATAAAAATAATAATTTTGATTCTAATTAGTTTTAGTTTTGACAAAATTGGGTTATGTTTGTATTCCTATTGAAATTTTGGTAACTAAATTCTATTGCACTTTAACGCAAAAGTAACAAAAGGGATGCTTTTTCATAAATACGTTGGAAGCACTTAGTTATTGTGAGAACTCTAAGTTTGTAAAAAATAAATTAATTTAATTATAATCATTAAATTTTGTATTTAATTACAATTTTTATGTAATCTTTTAAAAATCCTACATCATCTTTAATTGAAAAAGAAGAAAATTATGTGAAATTTATAATTAAAATACTAGTTGAACCATGAATTTTAATCTAATGATTATAATTAAATTTTCTCATTTTTCACCATAATTAAGAATTCTCACATAATACATCTCTTGTACATGTGTGTGTGAGAGAAAGACATACAATTCTCATTTTGAGAATATAAGAACTAGAAATTTGCAAATAAAAAGTTATCAATTTAAATCATAAATCATACATAGATCATTAAAATTAAAAGTTGATTAGAGATCATATAATTACTTAATCACTAACATTACCTTTATCATTTAAATATAATTTATAATTTATAAATAATATTTATTGTTGTTATTTCTCAGAATAATAACTAAGTATTTTTAGTTAACTCTCTATATATTATAAATGTTTAATACATATCACCAAGTGCATAAATCAACTGGCGGGAGTTTGTTTTAGCTTAATCAATAGTTTCAAATTCGAGTCTTGAAAGGGAGAGCTTTGTCACCAAAAAATAAAGGTTTAATATATTAGTAGATTTCTAAACTTTTTGAAAAATTTTAATTAGGTCCTTAAATTAAAAAATTATAATTAAATTCTTAATCTTCTACAATTTCATAATTGGGTCCTTAGAATTTGTTTATGACAATTTGAAACTATTAGAAAAATAATTTGTGCCGGTTTTACTAATTCTAGAGACTCAATTACAAATTTGTAGAAGATTAAAAACTTAGTTATAAATTATTTTAATTTAAAGACCTAATTAAAAAATTTTAAATAATTTAGAGATATGCTGATATATTAAACCTATTATATAAAATAATAAGAGTAGTTCTTCGTGAGTTAATTTTTAATTTAAAGTAAAGTTAATAATAAAATGAATTGACCAGTAAAAAAAAAATACTTAAATATGTTGGAGCAGGGGAATCGTTCCATAACAAGATTTTCCCAAAACGTTTTCAAATCGGGCGAAGAGAGAAAGTGTTGTGTCGTTTCATCGGAAAATTAGAGCAATGAAGAAGCTCGCGAGGAAGTTACGGAATTCAGAAGACGAAAGCCTCTCTCTTCCGATTCACGACGGCGACTCTCGTCCCTTGGACTCTCGAGGTACGATCTTCCTCAACTATTTTCGATTGCACAAAAATTAAAATAAAAATAAAAACATTTCATTCTGTTTCTTAAATTGGAATTGGATCATCTAATTAATGAAGATTTAGATTTTGATGCACAGAGCAAGAAGAGCTGGTTCGTTCTTTAGAAAGGAGTCAAGCTCAGCATAGTCGCTTATGGAGGGTACATATACTACACAACTGCATAATTTGATTGAAATCTATAACATATTGGGCTCACGTTAACCAAAATTTTTGTTGGTGTTGTTATATAGACGATATTTGCAACTCTATTCTTCTGTTACATCGTGTTTCTTTTGTACTCCATCTTCCACCAGGCTTCATCACCCTGGGAACTGGTATGTTTCAAGAGTTTTTGCTATATTATGCACGTTGTGAATTAGTGTCACCTAGAAGAATCATTGGAAATTAGAAATAGAGAGTTTATATTGAAGGACGTTTATTTATCTTATAACAAATGGTTTCTCTAGGTTGCATGTGATGTGAGAATGTAAGCGTTTTGTTGTTAATACAATTCTTTTTATTTTGTTTCCTGAATGGGAGTCTTATGGGATTTGATAGGGATTCTAGTTTCTGTTGTAACAATTGAACCTCTTTTCGTGATAAAGTAATGATAATTTATGTGTCATATATTATTGAAGAAGATAAGTTGTTCGGTAGTGCTTTTGTTAACCTATTCAGCTAGAAGTGGATTATGTAAAAATCTGACTTACGAGGAAAGGCTCTGCATTTTACTCTTTTCCTGATTTATAACATTGAAGTATTTTTAGCTAATTTTTTTATTGTTATTTTCTGAATTTCATGATTGTTTCCTTTACTGAATATGCTGTGCCTTTCTTTGTTCTTTGATAAACAGCGGTATCATGCTTACTTCCTGGAGGAGATTCACTCATGGACGATAATATCTGCAGGTTCACTTCCCCTCTTGTCAGGATTTCTGCTTCCTATTTTATATCATGAACTTTTTCCTTGATTCTTATTGTATTATGGCTTTGGATTTTAGTCCCTTTATATTCTCTTTGCACCCTTTGCCTGCATTATCTGCTTGTACTAATTTGCAACTGACAATAAGATGTTATCCACATTTCACAAATTATGAGGATCATTGCTGTAAACTTATTTAGTTGAATAACTTCTACAGACTGGGTGGCTATTTTAGCATGCTCATTTGCCATCATAGGACTGCTTCATGAGTCAATGCTTCACAGGAGATGGATCCAGTATTCATGGTACACTGGTGTTATTCTGGCAATTTTTTGGTTATATTACATGTTCAGGTAAAGTTACCTAATAAGCATTGATTGATGCATTTTATGTGCTCCATACAGGATTCTGCATATTGGTAAATATAGAAAAGTGAAATGAAATATATTATAAAACTCTGGGCATTGGTATTGGTATTCAGTATATATTTTCAGTTTGGATTTTCTAGCTACATGAATCAAGAGGCTCTACTATTGGGCCCAAATAAAGTGATAGAACGATAAAAGAAGCTTGTACACATTCTAGTCAGGTAATAGTGGTATGGAGGAGAAAATAAATGTTTGCAACTGCTTCATGCTCGCTTTTCAGTTATGTTTTCTGCTATCTGTAGGTGCTTCTCATCTTTTACTGTTCAATAAAAATAATTTTTTTGGTAGGTTGCCTAAGTTCCATTGGGATGTTATCTGGCTACCATTTGGTCCTCTTAGGTAGGCCATGCTTCCCATCTGTTTTTTGTTTTGTTTTGTGAGCATTAACTAAATAAGTGCATTGCTTGGTTACTGTGTTGCAGTGCAGCTGCAGTCTGCCTCTATGTGGATCATTTACTAACTGAGTCATCAGAAGAGGTAAGAAAGCTTCGTGGGTACATGTATACCTACAAAGCAAGCTAGAATGATGTTCTGCCTAGGTGATGGAGGAATGGACTTATGGACATGAGAAGCATTTTGGAGCAGAATGACCAGATAAACTATAAAGTATTTTCAATCTATCATATGGATTGACCCTAATATCCTTATCAGTCAACAGCACGGAACCGAGATGATTTCTTCTGTGGATTCAGCTACTCTTTTTTCGTATTTCCTTTGGTTGGATAAAAGCAGTTGATGAAGATAGGAACAGTCACCAGATTAGAGACCAGCTAATAGGAGTTAAGGTGATATTTGGAGGTAATGCCGTTTGTTTTTGTGAAAATGAGTTAGTAACAGTTTTTGATCTTGTATTTGAGAATAGTTTAGCATTTACTGGTTAACCGAGTAAACCACTTCTCCGTCAATGTTTTGATAAATAGTTTAGCATTTGCTTTTGGAAAATTGCGTTGAGACGTGTATTTTTTTTCTGTTCCCTATCACCCTTCCCCCCTCTTTGGGAAATGATATTTACAAGGATCAAATAACTGTACAAATGCGGTTATTTTGTCCTTTGTAATCCTCCCCAATCGATTTTGGGATGGGGGCGTGAAAGTGAAAAATCGTAGTCCCAGTCTCTTCACTAGGCTGGCCAAAGTTCAGTTTGATCTGTCTTGTTCTTTCTTCATTGGAAACTTGAAGGTTGGTCTTTCGCATGTCCACTGTCACCCTGTCTGTAATTAAAGCCATAAATATGACTAATTATTTACTCTTACAAGTGCACAATGTTAACATGTTCAAGGTGAAAATTTTGTTTCTCGATCTTCTGGGTAGCACTTTTTTCCCCCAAGGCAAGGTTAAATTTTCTATTAACCAATTGTTAAACTGAATTAAATATGTATTCACTTGTTATTAACCACAAAATTAATTAGCCACTTAAACGTTCTATTCTACATGTCACATCACTTAAGGGTATTATTCATTCTTATATTCATTCCTACCACTTGGAGGAAGGATA
Source organism: Spatholobus suberectus (assembly GCA_004329165.1). Classification (NCBI taxonomy): domain Eukaryota; kingdom Viridiplantae; phylum Streptophyta; class Magnoliopsida; order Fabales; family Fabaceae; genus Spatholobus; species Spatholobus suberectus. The sequence goes on from CM014733.1 coordinate 81,165,069, forward strand.
GAATTCCTCAAATCTCTGAGATGAAGAAAAATCTTCTAGGAGATATCAAAGATCAAAATTTAAGGGTATTTCAAGCAATAGAGTCTGTTTGACATGTTATTTTAATTAATTTATATTTTATTTAATAAACGTATAAATTTGTTTCACCAAAATGAAAGTGTGGTAAGTTAATGAATCTAACTAATTTGTAAAACATTTTTCAGAGATTTAAAATAACATGAGTTTATAACTTATTCTTTTTCAATTTTTAAGTACCCTCAAATTTTAATAAAATTATTCCTTCATGCTATTTTCTGGGTTTTCTATAATTATATTATTTATTTTAATTTTTTAATAAAACTTTTATTTTTAACTAAAACGTGAATCCAAAATTGCTATGGAAAATGGTTTTTTCCCCAATTTAAAATTGGAACTAATTAAGATAATACTTTTGTGATATTATACATGCAACAATAAAAAATAAATGAAAATCATATACAATGAAATTCAATATTTTAATGTTCAAATAACAAAGTGTAGTCAGATAAAGAATAAGGATAATTGGATCATAACCCAGATGTGTTTCTTTGCAGGTAATAAGTGCATCTAGCAGGATTTTCACATCAATAACAAGGGAAAACAAAAATAACTATTTGTCGCTTCTGCCTGGATGTGGATTCAATTTTGTCAATCGTAAAAGGAAACATGCACATGTTCCATACTAAATAGAATATGTGACAATGTAATACTGATTGCAGGTCCTTTGCAGAACACTTGTTTTAACCATCTATAAATGAATGAAATAAGCTCAATAGTGGTGATTAAAAAAATGAAATAACATCAAAACCCAGCATCCTTTCACAATAAAATAGTTCGGGAAAAGAGGAAAGTCCAAGACGGCTACTCTTGGTGTTTGTGCCACCAAAAGAATAATTTAAATGCTATATTTAAATACTACATTTCCATTTTCAACTTAACTACATCTGCTAGAGAATCGTAATGACCACTTTTAATCAGTAAATGTAATGATCATAGATCTGCTCTGCCAGGATATCGTGGAAAGGGAATCACATCCCTAATATTTTCCAGGCCAGTGGCAAAGAGAATCATCCTCTCAAAGCCAAGGCCAAATCCAGAATGTTTCACCGTTCCATACCTCCTCAGATCAAGGTACCACTCATATGGCTCAAGTGGCAAACCCATCTCCTTTATTCTGCAATATAAAAACAAAATAAACAAGAAAAAAATAAAGTCAAATAACTTCCAAGAACTACAAAATCCTTTAAAAAAAAAGCAAAGAAATTAAGACAAAGTAAACAGATTGATGAACCTCTTCTGAATGACATCATAACGCTCTTCCCTTTGGCTTCCACCAATTAGCTCTCCAACCTGAAATTACATTTACATGCTTCTATTATGCCAACCCAAAAAAAAACAACCGGGTCTCCGGACATATTATTCATCAATAGCCATGCACCATAGACATGTTGAAAATAAAATATACAGGACACGTACCTTGGGTACAAGCACATCCATAGCAGCCACTGTCTTTAAGTCATCATTGAGCCGCATGTAGAATGCTTTGATTTCTTTTGGATAGTTATAGACAATGGCGGGCTTCTGAAATTTAACCTCTGTTAGGTACCTGCATAACCCCATACCCTCAAGATATCACACAACACAAAGAATGAGAACTAGATCAAAAAATATATAAAAACAAATTTAAAAGTACCTTTCATGCTCAGATGCCAAGTCAATTCCCCATTTCACTTCATTCTCAAATTTCTTACCATTCTTCACAGCGTCTTCTAGTATTTCCACTGCTTCTGTATATGAAACTCGAATAAAGGGGGCGGAAGCAACCAATTTCAAACGGTCAATGCAACCTTTATCGAACTTATCAGCCATAAACTCCATATCTTCAAGACAGTTGTCAAGTAACCACTGACACATAAATTTCACATAGGCCTCGGCACAGTTCATATCATCCTACACAAAATACAAAACTATGAACTTCACTATTTCCACCACAACAAAAATAACAACACCAAACATTATAAGCAGGGTGAAATGGGCAGTTCATCATTGCACTTGAAAATTACCAACTTTATTACCTAGCTAAAAATCAAACATGTGTATCCAGTATCAACATTCAGCTGATAAGCATACCACCACCACCAACAACAAAAGCCTTATCCCATTAGGTGATTTAAAATTAAAAATTTGGACCATTTCTCAATTTGTGCATGTGTGCAGGGGCCATGCTTGTATTGTTCCAATTTTATTGGATGTCCCGAAGGGGCCATGCTGAACAACTACAACAACAACAAATATTGATCTAAAGATAATCATGTGTGGGTTCAAGTTTCATATACCTTCAACTCTGCAAACGCAATCTCAGGTTCCACCATCCAAAATTCAGCCAAATGCCTGGAAGTGTGAGAATTCTCCGCGCGAAACGTGGGGCCAAAGGTATACACACTACTAAGAGCACATGCATAAGACTCAACTTGAAGCTGACCCGAAACCGTCAAAAACGCTTGGCGTGCAAAGAAATCCTTCCCATAATCCAGCTTCCCATCATCCTTCTTAGGAATCCCAGGCTTAAGTTTAGACCTCTCCTCCACCTTAGCCAAACTCTCCTTGGCCTTCTTAAGCTGATCCACCGCAGCACCAATCTCTTGCTTACTCGCCTTAGCAGCCTTCAACTGAGACACAACCTCCCCTTTCTCCTGAACAACAACCTTAGCCGCCTCCACATCCACCTCCGTCGGAGGCGGATTCTCCACCAACTCCTTCTCCAATCTCTCCGCCTCACTCAGCAAAGTCGTCACCTGAAACATCTCCCCTGCACCCTCACAATCACTCGTCGTAACAATCGGCGTGTGCACATACAAAAACCCTTCCTTGTTGAAAAAAGTATGCGTAGCATACGCAAGAGCATTCCTAATCCTAGCCACCGCAGATATCTGCAATCACACACAACATAATCATAATTATAATAACTAATTGAGTCCAATTATAATAATTAAAGGTTTTAACATTCTTAATCAATCAGAAATCGTATTAGGTCTAACAGAAGGTTATAACAATGAAGATTTTAAAAAACGGTCCGTAACCATGATTTTGGCCACAACATCAAGATTTTTTTAGTGGCCGCGTTGGTTGCATTTGTCCGCAATTTAAAACCTTGATAACAATATAAAATCTCTTTATGGTGTAATATTATAATTATAATTATAATTACTAGATTCGTTAACATTTTTGGAACTATTGTTTGTTTATTACAGAAAAGGAAAGTACCGTGTTGGTTCTGGAACGAAGGTGAACGAAATCTCGAAGGAACTCGAGAGTGAGTCTCATTTTGGGCAAAGGATATTTGGCGGGATCGACGGGTCCGACGTGGAGGACCTTATCGGCGCGGAGTTCGATTTTCTGTTTGGTGCCGGCGGGAGGGAGTTTGAGGTGGCCGTCGACGACGACGCAGGTTCCGGTGTAGACGAGTTGCCCTAGGTCTCCGAGCGAGGCCTCGACGATGACTTGGAGGTTTCCGGCGCAACTTCCGTCGTTGATTTCCAGGAATGCGAACGCGTCCTTGTCGGCTTTCCGTCCCGTCTTCACCCACCCGCCGACGCGCGACTCCCGGCCGGCGAGGCCGGAGCCGCCGTCGGGGCGGGAGATGATGGATCGGATCGGGACGCGGTCGGAGAAATTTGCCTTGGGGAGAACCTCGTCGAGGGTGGCGGCTGCGAGTTGGTCCGTCGGCGGAGAAGATGCGGCTGCCATTGTTGTTGACGGCGGCGGCGGCGGGAATAGGAACTACTGCTGCTACAAATAAACCCTAATTTGGGGCGTGAAATTTTGATAGTGCCCTTTTTTTTTGGTGCTGATGAGGAATATTAATTGGACAGTTTTTTGAGATTCACTCGAGCACGTGATTTTATTCAAAGCAAGAGAGGATGTCACGCGTTTTATAAGTGAAGATTTTTATAGACAGTAAGAATATTAGGTTTTTTTTTTTTATAGTCGAATCAAATAAAAAAGAATATTAGGTTCTTTAGTTATAGACAAGGATCTAGTCGAAGCAGCTGATTCCCTTCGATGTAGTAAATCACCGTTCAAATTTTGTTTGGGAGTGGTATTATTATTTGCTTATATTTAGTGCTTGAAAGTTAAATTTTATACGGCTAATTAATTAGAACAATTATAGGAATCATATTTTCTGATAATAATATTTCTTAAGAATCATATTTTTTAATAATGTCATAAAAAAATTTAATATGTCTAAAATATTCTCATAAATGAAACATAATTATATTTTTATATCATAAAAAACTTTCTCCCTTCAAGAGAATTTGGGATTTTCACTCTCTCCTATGAGAAAATTTTATTGAAAAATGTAAATAAAAAATTATTTCTAGAGTAAAAGTTAATCAACTTAACATATACGCCAATTAATAATTACATAATACTGTAAAATTATTTTACACTATCATATTTAAACTATTTACCAATTGCTTGCGTCAAAAGCAAGGACTATATTTTCACATTTGTAATGGTAGAAATTAACAATTAACAATATCAAGGTTATTACACGTATATTGATATATTATTATAATTTTAACGGTTAATTTTTTTATTTAATAATTAAAATATAGTTTATTCTTTATATTTTCTTGCGTCGAATCCACTCCATAGACCATAGTAGTCCATTACTAGGTACTAGGACATATTGTTGTGGGGTTCACACAATGAATTCGGTATGGGTCAACAAAGTCAAGTTACACAATGAGAAAAAGTTGGTCCAAATCCAATTACTTGGCCGACAAGCAAAATTAAGGAGCATATTTTTAATCGTTAATCCCAAGGTTATTGTAAGAATTTCAATCGTGTATATATATATATATATATAGTTGTACATGTACATCTTTTGCTGCATAATATTAAGATAGTCACTTCAATTTTCGTGACTTCCTTGAGAATATATGTTACCAATTGCTAATTAATCAAGCTTAATATTATAAAGTCGTTTTATTTTATTATGGTATCTTTATTTGGTAAAAGTTGTTAAAAAGTTAGCCAAAAGCTTAAAATCTATTTAAAAACAAAAAAAAATTAGCTGGTAATTAAAAGTCATTAATTGAAAATTGAAAATTATTAAGCTAACTTATTAAATTATAAATGTTTTATAAAATTATTTATTAAAGTAATTGATAAACATAAAAAGACAAAAATAAACATGATTATATGATATTTTTTATATAAAATCTTATTTTGTGGATAAAAAATATTTTGAGTAACTTTAATTTTATATTTTTTAATTAATTTTGAATTTTTATAATTTTTATTTAAAGACTAATTATTTTAATTGCATCTTTTGTTTCAATTATTATATTTTTTAATTTTATATTATATATTAAAAATCAATATTACGTTGATCGGAGTAGAATTGAGCTTAGATTCCTTAAACAAAGTCTCAAGTTGAAACCTGGTATATGGACACACGTAGTTGCGAGGGGAGACCTACTAAAAGTGGTTAGCCAGTGGAGATTATTCATCAACAAAAATGGTAGATACTTTGCACTTATAACATGGTACCAAAAAAATAACATACACTTAAGTAACATCATAGTTTTATTATGTTGATTAGTATAGTAATATCATTGTGTACTTTTAAATACCATTGTGTATTAGTATTGTCATACTTATTGATTATCACCATCTTTAAGTACAGTGCTGAAAAAATAAAAGAAATACTATGATAGTTAAAATAAACAGTATAATATAAAAATATTCAAAAAATAATAGCAAAAAGAAATAATAAAACCTTACCTTGTGTAAAAAGGGTAAAAAGTGAATTTAATACATATTTTCGAAGCTACGGTTAAAAGCTAAAATGCTACTAGCATCTCAAAATACATGAGTTACTAAAAAAGTTTATTTACCGAATACTAGTAATATAGCCAAACAAGCTTTTCAACTAGTTAAAAAAAAAATTAGCTAAAAATATTTGTCAAACATACTCTATAAATTAGAATACACAACTTAAATAAAAAAAACTCACCCTCTCAATTAAACATTCTTAATATTTTCTCTCTTCTCTCCTTTAAATGTTTATTTTACACAATACTCCAATCACTAACAAAAAAAAGTCTCAATCAATCATTTTAAACTTGTGTAGCTCGGCTCCCGACGAATAAGATACTAAAGATAGTGATGGTCTTGCTGGAAAAGTCGCTTGCCGGGAAACACGGACAATTGAGAATAGAAAAGATTAAAGAGCATGCTGAAAAAAGAAGACTCATCAACATAAAAAAAAAAGTGTAAAATATATTTTTAGTCCCTTTAAAATTTTTTAAGTTTAGTTTTAGTCCCTCAAAAAAAAATTATTTTATTTTGGCTTTTCTAATTTAAAAATGTATCACTTTTGGTCCTCAAAATAATTTAAATAATGCTTTATAATCACTATTAAATGTTACTTTAAAGACTAAAAGTGATGCATTTTCAAATTAGAATAACCAAAATATGATGAAAAAATTTTGAAAGACCAAAATCAAATTTGGAAAACTTTAAAGAGACTAAAAACATATTTTACCTAAAAAAAATTATTATTATTATTTTATTTTATTTTGCATTGATGGACAGTCCACCGAAAAAAGCACAAATTTAAAGGAATACGGAAAATCATAAGAGAAAATACGTGTAGCACATGCCAAAGTAGATTTCATAAAATGAGTCATCAATACAATTATAAATAGTATGATTCTAATAATCCTAAATTCCGTAATTATATAAAGATATACCCTATTACCTTATTTGCATAAATTCTGACAAAAACAACTGAAATTTACGTAACAGATTATTTGATTTAATTAGGGGATAAAAGGTAACTTACTAGAGTATTTAACCATAGAATAACACACACACACACACATATTCTATAAATATACATTTGTTTTATAAAGTAATTTATATAATTATTAAATATAAATAATTAAGATAATTATTGTCGTATTTGTGCACCCTTTTTTATTGTTTTAATATGATATTAAGTTTGATATATTGTAACAATTTCTATTATTTTACATTGACATGTATATTAAATTTAATTTATTAATTTATTTTTTGTTTAATACATGCTTATTTGTATTTTTTCTGTTGTTTTTAATTTAATTTTTTTTCTCAATATATGTTTAATAATTTAATAAATCATTTTTTGTATATTGCACAAAGTTCTACTCTAGTAATATAAATAACTTTGGTTGTTATATACACATATATATAAATATGTTAGAAATATTACGATGTGCATAAGTATAAACATACATAAAAGTCAAAGAAAATATATTATTTATTTACAATTATCATTATTTTGTAATCATCAAATCTTTTTTAATTGGAAGACCAAATAATCATTGCATTTAATTTTTATTTCCTTGCAATTTATCAAAAAGTTGTGTAATTTATCATTATTTTTATTTAAGCAATAAGAAAGCATACCTATGAAATAAAAAATAAAAAAGTGTTAGTTGTTTACCTTGTAAGAATTCTTTTCACTTATTTGTACATCTCATCATCCATAAATTCTTGGGTTTGAAAAGCTACAAAATAATTTACATAATGTAATGGATAAACATAAAATATTTAACATCATCTAATGTAATACTTAGTCAAAGAACTAATTATTAAAACATGAAGAATGCAAATTTTTTTGTTTTACATAATATTTGTTAATATGACAACTGTCACTTGATATTGCATTTTCAAGTTTTCTAATGTTGAGAAAAAAAACTGAGTTAGAATTAATTTAAAATGAGAAAATGTTATAATTAATTTTATGGTAGTTTTGTGTTTTATTTATAATTATTACATTTCTGAATTAATTAACATCACACAAATAAATATTTTTTTTTAAAGAAATCATAGTATGTAATCTACATATCCTTTGAGAAAATATTTTTTTACAATTTTTAAAAGTTGAGTTTTATCTACTATTATCGTAAAATTCCATCAAACAAAATATATTTTTAGATGATTAACTTGCAATAAATAAATTTAAAATTTTAGTGAATTGACAATTTAATATGAAGATGTTACTATAAACTTTTATTTAACATTGTTGTCAGTTGGGTAAATTGGTGCTAGTGATTGCTCATCTTTTCATATATTTTATAGCTTTTCAAATTCACTCTTCAAGAAAATATAAGTCAATTTATTGAAAAATTAAAAAAAAAAATAAGAAATAAATAGATATCTGATCACTTATTTGTTTGGCAAAGTACATGTCAAAATACTTTTTTTTAACTCTTCATATAATTGGAAGATCTTTTTGAATTTTAATTTGCCTTAAATAAGAAAATATATAGAAGGACATGTAAAATTAAATTTTTTTTACTACTTGGGTGTGTACCAATGTTAACAATTGACATAATAGATGGATAAACACCAAAAGAAAAAAAGAGTGTACTTACTTAGTAAGCTCATCATTAAAATGCTAACAACTTATGTATTACATAAATCCTACAAGAAGTAGTGACTATAAAGTTCATTTATTAAAATGAAAATTTATATTTTAAAAAATCAAGACAATAAGATATTACCTCATTTATTAAAATGCATATTTTCATTAAAAATAAGAAAATAAGATATTGCCTCGTTTTAAAATAATGACATGTGTAATAGGTGTCAACAATAATCTAATGCCTTTTGTATCAACATTGTTCAATCATATGAATTTGGTAAAATGTCAGTGAGATTTTACTTTGATTAAGTAACGTAAAAAGTATCTTTATACATTTTATTATTCGAACAATTTTGCTATTTACTGTCCCAAAAATAATTATTAAGAAATCAACTAATAGAGATTTTAAATAAAAATATGATATAAGTGTATTTATAAATTCATTGTAGTTATTTTAATATTAGCAATTATATAAATCAAAAAAGAAAATAGGTCATGCACTGACAGTGTAAAGTAGTTTTACATTGTCATTCAATCACAAATCACCATTTATTGTAAGTTTGTTGATTTTTATTATAAATACTTTAAAAGTCATATCAATAATGATTTCTGATTGGTTGACAATGTAAAACTTTTTACACTGACAATACATGATTATTAAACTCAAATCAAAATATACTAATTAATTATTGCAAATAGATAGATATGATTTATAAAATAATTAATTTTATAAATAGATATGAGACACATATTTTGATAGACATAACTACACATAATGCTAAAATTTTAATTGACATTTCGACTTCTAAAAATTCATCGTATTAGTTGAAGCTTGTTTACTAATTGTCATGAAAAAAATATTTTAAATTATTTAATTTTAAAATAATTTTAATATAATAATAAAAATATATTCATTTTTATTTTATGAGTTAATTAATTTTAAATATTAAAGTAAATATAAATAGATTTTTATTATTGTGAAGATAAATTTATTGTTAAAAAATATTGCACATTTTTATGCATGATCAAGTATAGAGAGTGAAGAAGCAAGAAGAGAATTACTCTTGCCTCTAAGAAGATTTAATATAGTTTTGATGATTTAGCCTCTTGATGAGTGCAAAGTTGTAATGTGTGGTTATGCATGTATGTGTAGTTGTGAGTCTTGCGTGATTTATCTCTATCCTTGATGGTTTGATGGTAATGAGCTCAAAGTTTAAGACTTAAAGGTTTAACAAAGTAGAAATATGTTTTCTATAAGTCTAAAATTTAATTTAAAGGAAAATAATTGGATAAAACTTGCTTTTAAATTGATAGGAAGTAAGAACTACACACTAAAGCTTTAGAACTACTCAATCTTATGTTAAAGAACCATTTAATTGGTTAAGTTAGCTTCGTAATCAATTAAATCCGTTTAAATTAATGTAAACAGTAGAAATGTACACTGTTTTAACTAGTTAAATTGATATGTAATTAGTTACATGTGTTTTTGTTTTAACTAGTTATAACATTATATAATCAGTTATTTTTGCTGTAATTAATTACATAATTCTGTAACTAGTTACATAATATAACATTGTTTTTGTCCTATGCAAAAATAACTGGTTACAAAGCTATGTAACTAGTTATTCCAGCAAGACTAAAAACGTATAGCCTCTGTTTTAACTAGCTATAACGAAAATAACTAGTTAAACCCATTCAAAGTTCATTTTCTAGATTTAAAATAACAAAATAACTTATTATAAGTCTAAATAACTAGTTATTCAATGAGCTCTCTATATAAAGTGAACCTTAATGAGTCTTTCAATAAATTTCAATACAACTTCACTTTTCAAAATTTGAGAGAGAGCTTTTCTAGAGAAAATTCATATGATTCTTCTTCATCACTACAAGTTTTGAATCAAAGTCAATAAGCTCATCATGGATCAACCTTGAGAATAAAGAAAAGTCTTTTCTTGGGTAAAGTTTGATTGGTTCTTCATTGTTTTCCATCTATCACAAACCAAGGTAATATCTAACCTTCTTTTAATTTGATTTTCGTTCTTGAGAGGGTGTCTCTCATATCTTCCTTGTAGTAGGGTTCCACAAGAAAGGTTTCAAGTTTTTCTTGACAAGGATCAAGAAACTTGATTGTGTGGTTTGTTTAATTGTAATTCTTGTGTTTGTGCATAGTGTTTGTAAACATTTGAATTACTTAGTGATAATACCAATCGGTTTGATTGGAAACTGGATGTAGATCACAGTGGTGGTGATCCAACCAGTATAAATCTTGTTTCCTCTTTTTCTTTCCTCTATCCTCTTACTAGCATATTGAATCTTGATCACTTGCCTTTAAAATCATAATACTCTTTGCATAGAAAATTTCAAGATAAATTGATCCAATCCTATTTCATTCGTATAACCAAATCAATAAGATTCAAAATTTTTGAAAAATCTAGTTATTCATTACTGAAAAGAAATTGAAGATTCTTGAAATTTTTCAAAGATCCAATTCACCCCCCCTCTTGGATCCAGCCCTTTGTTTAACAGAGAGAGTATATTTATTTATCAATTTGAAACATATTACAAATTGATAAATAAATATATCCATCCAATATTCATAAATTGTTTTTTTTTTTTAAATATTAAGCTCTTAATATAACTTTCACATATTATAATTGAAATTGTAGGATTATTTAAACGTCAAAACTTGAGTAAATACAATGTTGTAATCCTATAACATCATATGAGCCTCATTAAATATCTTTCTAAAACTCCATGAAAGTATATGTAATGCTAATAAACATAACATTTTGGTTTATAAATATATTATTTATGTCTTGTGAATTTGTCAGATAGGTGTTAACATGGAAGTTAAATTATTATAAGAATAACATGTGAAAGTAACAAACATGCAAGATTAATATTTACAAGAGAGTATTTGAAGTATTAAAATATAAAATATTTTGTCACTTGTAATGTATGATGTTTTCACTTATTTTTCTTTTTCTTTCCTTTGGTTATAATTTGCTCACTTTTTAAATAATTTTTGCTTGTCATTGCTCTATGCTCATTCTCCTCCTCATATTTCTACAGTTTTGCCACTGTCTTTCTCGTTGTTGTTCTTGTGATTATTAACTATTTAAATCTTGCATATTGTTATAATATCCGTTTAAGTAACAACATTAATAAATATATAACTATTGGTTGTTTTAAATATTTCACAATTTGATTAACTAATACAATATGATTAAAAATGTTTACTTAAATGAACTAATAAAAATCCAAAAGGGGGGGGGGGGGGCGAGGGAAGAGAATAATTTTCTTGTAATATTTCATAGAAAGACTCAATTAAGGAATAATAAATCTACATCCCAATGGAAAATTGATACACATACACATTAGAAAGAAATTATTCATTTATTATACATATACGGTGCTATGTGGCAAAAAAAAAAATTAAAACTAAAAAACCAAAATAAGACCACCATTCTTAAGCTTCCTATAATATGTTTTAAAATGTATACTTAAATGAAATACTAAAAGCCAAAGAGAGAGAGACAGACAGAAGAATTTTCTTTTAATATTTCTACTATAAACCTAATTAGAAAAAAAATCTATATCTTAGTAAAAAAATGGTAAAGCTCTTTTAATATGATTAGTAAACATATAAATATTAGTTTTTTAAATATTTCACAATATGATTAATTAAAAATGTATATTTAAATGAACTAATGAAAAACCCAAAAAATGAAGGATCTTCTTTAAATATTTTATATAAAAACACAATTACAAAACAATAAATTTGCATAAAAACCCAAAAGAAAGAAAAAAGTATTTTAATATTTTATAAATAAATTCAATTAGAGAACAATGAATTTATATCTTAGTAAAAAAAAATGGGTACACATGCATATTTAAAAAAAAATATTTTTATTATACACACATGGTGCTATGTGCCAAAAAACTTAAAGTAAGAAAAAAGGAGGAGAATAAATTTCTTTTAATATTTCTACAATAACTCAATTAGAAAAACCTACCCCGGTGAAAATCAAATGATAAAAACAATTATTTATTCGTTGATATCGCATTAATGCTCAGAAGGTTGTAAGTTGCTTAATCAAGCACATAAGGAAAATTTATTCATTTGAAGTCACAACTAAAAAACATGTTAACTTGGTTGATCCATGCAACAATTCTTAATTTAAGAAATTGACGTATTTAAAAGATAAAGACTGGTTTTAGAATAAAAAATATATATTATTGTAAGAAAAGTAAAAAAAGACAAATTCTTAATATTTTCAACAAACAATTAATATTGTTAAAAATGAAAGGTTTGTATTATTGCATTTGTGAACCCAATCCTATATTAGCTTCAAATTGTTACTCTAGATTTTTAGTTTATCATTATCTACAATAAACACAATGCAAAACTCAAAGCTTAATTTAAATAATAATGTCAAAAAAATAAAAAAAAATACTATTAACAAATCTATCAAAAGAATTAGTATACCAAAGGTGGTACCACAAACTTTATATGAAGATGATGAGGGAGAGGGGGGGAGAGAGAAATGTGAAGTACAAAAGGTTAAAACACATATTTGATATAGAAATAATGAGAGAGAAAGAAAAATATAAAGTGCTTTGGATATGTGGTAAGACAAAAAAAAGGGCAATAAATAAAAAATGGGAAAGCGTGTGATTGTAGTTGAAGGAGTTGTTCCTTTTTTTTAATGTAAATATATTTACTTCTATATATGTACATAGGGGGCGTTTCAAATGAGAAACTTTTTAAAATGAGAAATGAGAACTATTAATAGTAGCCATTAGATTACAATTAAAAACAATGAACAATTGAGATTAAAACTCAATTAAACACCTCTTATGAGACCGCCATTGTCGCCACTACCACCACCGTTGTTGTCACTGCCATTGTCACCATCACTGTCTCCACCATCATTGTCACCACCACCTTTATCGCCACCACCACTGATGTCATTGCCACCACCGCAGCTGCCACCACCACTGTTGTCATCATTACCACTACCATCACCACCACCGCCATCACTATTGTCGCTACCATCACCACTACCACCACCATCATTGCCATCGTCATTGTCGTGATGATGACAACGACGGTAGTGGCAGTGGTGGTGGAGGTAGTGACAATGGTGGTCTCATAAGAGATGATTAATTGGATTTTAATCTCAGTCACAAATTTGTTTTAATTATGATCCAAGGGCTATCATTAAAAGTTCTCATTTTTTTCATTGTAAAAGTTTCTCATTTAGCAAATCAATTATGATTTGTCATAATTATGTAAACATTCCTTGTATATATATATATATATATATATATATAATAATTTGTCAAATCAAATCCTTCTTCATGAAATTTACTTTCACTTTTCATAAAAACTATGTTTATGAAAAAGCTATAATAAACGAACTAATTATGTTAGAATATAAATCAATTATGATTACCATAATTAATATAATAATAAATACAGATAATTACCTTAATTATATATATTTTAAAAATACATTAATTATATCAATAAACAAATTTTGACGACATTTAATAATTACATGAATTACTGCAAATACAAAGATAATTCCTTAATTACATATATTTAATGATTACATTAATTACTTCAAATACAAAGGAGAAATTTAAAGGATAAACATAAACTAAAATTCTTAAAATCGATATGCCAAGTGTCACAATAAGAGAAGACTAAGGAAGAGAATTGTAAGCAAAGAATTCAACATCAGTTAGATTTGAATTTGAAATCATATTTATATTATAAATCTAATATTTAATTTTAAATACAAATATTTTTATATTATAACCACATAATATCTCTTATATTAAATTAGATTGTGGATCGGTGCATGAGAAATTAGCATTTGGTTATTATTCTGATTGATATACAATATAAAATATTTTGATTATGTAATTTTAAGGGTAATCAGATATAATGTTTATTTTGAATTGTTTCCTTAAAAAAGCTGATTTATTTTCAATGCATTGTCATGCAGCTACCATTTTTACCATATATAACATTTATTTTGATTCTCTAATTTTTTGTGTCTTAATTGTTCATTAATTGTGTGTTGTAATTATTTATAAATTGATTTGTATGCAAATAAATATGAGGTCGATTTGTAACAAAAAAATGAAGGAAATGATCAGGTGTTGCCAAATGGGATGAGATTTCGTGTAAAATTGCTCTAAAAGTTGACACGTGAAGCTTTCCTTATATTGCATTTGATTTAGTGTTTTTTTTTTTTAGAGGTTAGTGTTTCCTTTTATATCTATTTGATTTAATAATTTTCAACCTTTTCATGAATTTTGCAATTCAATAATTATTTAAAAAGAATCATGGAAATAATTCAATTCTTTTTCTATTTTCAATTTGAAGGGGATGATTCAAATAACGTATTGAGTTTAATGAGAATAATAATTCAATAATTATTTAAAATTGAAAACTCATTCAAAAATAAAATTAATTGGAAAATTCAATATATTTTGGGTTTCCTTTTATTTCTATTTTGATTTGATTTAATAATTTTTCAACTTTTATATATATTATTTGGTATATTGCATTTGATTTAGTGTTTTTTTTATATTGCATTTGATTTAGTGCTTCCTTTTTTTTTTTTTAGGTCAGTGGTTCCTTTTATTTCTATTTAATTTAATAATTTAACCTTTCCATAAATTTTCCAATTCAATAAATATTTAAAAAGAACCATGGGGATAATTAAATTTTTATTTCTATTTTCAATTTGTAGGGGATAATTCAAATAACTTGTTGAGTTTAAAGAGGATAATAATTCAATAGTTATTTAAAAATGAAAACTCATCCGAAAATAAAAATTAATCGAAAAATCGAATATATTTAGTGTTCCTTTTATTTTTATTTTCATTTGATTTAATAATTTTGCAACTTTTACGTATATATTTTGGTATATTGCATTTGATTTAGGGTTTTTTTTTTGGAGGTTAGCGTTTCTTTTTATTTCTATTTGATTTAATAATTTTTAACATTTCCATGAATTTTGCAATTCAATAATTATTTTAAAAGAATCGTGGGGATAATTCAATTTTTATTTCTATTTTCAATTTGAATGAGATAATTCAAATAACGTGTTAAATTTAATGGGAATAATAATTCATTAATTATTTAAAAATAAAAACTCATCCGAAAATAAAAATTAATAAAAAAATTCAATATATTTAAGTTTCCTTTCACTTCTTTTTTGATTAGATTTAGTAATTTTTTAAAACTTTTATATATATTTTAAGTTTGTCAAATATCAAGTTTATTTTGAATTGTTTCCTTAAAAAAATTGATTTATATTTATTGCATTGTTGTGCAGTTACTATTTTTGTTGTATATAACATTTATTCTGATTATCTAATATTTCTTGTCTTAATTGTTTATAAATTGTGTCATAGTTATACATAAATTGATTTGTATGCAAATGAATATAAGGTCAACACATAAGCAAAAAAAAGAGAGAGAAATGCTCTGGTGCTGCCAAATAGGATGAGATTTTATGTGAAACTGCTCCAAAGGTTGACACGTGAAACTTTTCTTTTTTAGATTATTTTTGATGATATATATTATAGATTATAGATTATAGATAGATTAGAGACTAGAGATTCATTTCAAAATATAAGTTATGCACTATCATTTTTTAAATATTAAATTGATTAAATGTTGCTCATTGTATACTTTTTTTTTTAGGAATGCTCATTGTATACTTGAAACTACTATAAAATTATTTTAATTTAAAGTTTTGATTAAAAATAATAAATTTATATCGATGAATGTTTAGTTATGACTTGAATTTGATTATTAGATTTTCTTGTCGGTAAATGATACATAAATTATATTATAAATTCTCGTTAAGGTTAGTGGTCTTTCCAAGGCGTGCAAAGAGATTGTCTTTTCTCAATCTAAACCTTTCATAATAATAATAAAATGCATATACAATATTACTACTAAAATGAACTTCGGCTACTTTTGATACACTAAGTTATAACACAAAGAGAACAACATGAGACAAATGCTAAAGTTACAATACAACTTTTTATCATGTGCATTGTTTGTTGAACAATGGACAACACGAGCAAAATAATGTGAAATTTAATACAATACTCTTTTTAATATTAATTGTCTTAATAAGACGACGGTGGCGATCGTAGTTGTAGTAATAGTGGTGGTGATGGCGAGGGCGGCGACAACAAAGGTGGCAGCGATGATAATGGTGACAACAACAACAACGACAGTGATGATAACAATGGTGGTGGCAATAGTGACACGTTGGTAGTGGTAGCGACAACGACGGTTATGCTATGGGAGAAACACAAGAGAGAAAATATAATTATTAAATGACAAATAAAAATGATATTTTTGTCTTTTGAGTATTTTACACTTAGGACCAAAAGTTATCCCATGATTTATTGAATAACAAAAAAATGTTCTTTTGTTTTGTTTATCTTCCTTTCATTTGTGCTATTTTTGGTTTCACTCTATTATTAATAAAAATGGAATTAAATTAATAATTCAATTCCATTGAAGCTTAGACTAGATACTGAGATTCACTCCAAATTTCAATGAGGTTGAATTAATCTTTATTCTTTATTTTATCTAACTTATTCTACTATAATTCTAAAAATAAAAAATAAAAAATAAAAAAGAAGATATTAATTATATATATTTAATTGGATCTATAATCTTTTTCATCCCTTCCCATATCAATAACTCATGATTTTTTTTAAATAAAACATGAAACAATTATACTTATACTGTTCATAACATTCTTTTTAGCAAATCAAATGGATCCTTATTGTATTACTACTACATCACGATTAGCTTCACATAAAATAAACTCAATCCATTATAATCTATAGTAAACTGTTACTTTCATTGTACACATTATATTTTATAACAATTTAATTTATATACTAAATAAGAATATATTATATATTTATATTATAACAATTTTTTAGAATATCTTTACATTTAACTTTTTAAATCAATTCAATTTTAAAACTATTTAAATTAATCACATATTTAGATATTGAAACACTTTATAAGTGTATATTTTAATTTTTTTACCTTAATTGATTAAATACATATTTTACAAAATTTTAATATTTATAATTTGTATATTTAAAAATTGCTTAACTTCAAAAAATAAATGCAATCATGCATATACTAGTGAAAAAAATAAAATAAATTAGGGCACCTAACAAATTTGCTTGCTAATAATGATCAGGGACCCACATTAAAGAAACCAATCACTTGCATGCCACGTGGAGGAGTCAAGAAATGGCAAAGCAAATTCCGTTTACTTTTATTTATTTATAGCTTAATTATGTTTTTATTTCTCTACATTTGAGAAATGTATTTTTTTAGTATTTTAAATTAAAAATTAATATTTTTAGTCTCTCAAATTTTAAAAATTTCTGTTTTATTCTTTTGTTTGAACATAGTTAATGAATTTGCCACACAAAACTTACCCAATAATGTTTCTATCAATAAAAATATCACACTGAACTTAACTGATGTTAAAAAACTAATTCAATTTGTCTTATAAATGATATCGTAAGTGGTCCTAAAAAACTAAAACAATATGTTTCAAAATTTGAGAAACTAAAAAAATTAATTTTTAATTTAAAAAAATTAAAAAAATAATTCTCTCAAATTTAGATGACTAAAAGTATAATTAAACCTTTATTTATTTTTTATTTTTTCTCTTCATTTTTCTTCAATTCAATTTCCCAATACCCTTCACGGTACGCGTTCTTGCCAGATCTCTCCCTATTTCATATCTATCCTTAACAATCTTTGTATCTCACCCAATAATAATAATAATAATAATAAATATACCCTAATTTTTCAACAGGGTTCGTTCATCTCCACTTTTCTTTCAATACCATCGATCTCTTTCTTTTCTGATTCTCAACAATTGTTCGATTTTGATGGATTCTTTTGCTGTTCCAGGGAGATCGGGTGGCGAATTCGGTCTCAATTGATACCGTCCCGTTGATTTTCCCATTCGACGCATAACTGTTTCAATATCTCTTAATAATCAACCATGTTTACCCGAATTTTTGGTAAACCTAAACAGGAAGCCAATACTCTAACGACTTTGGACAAGTTAAATGAGGTAATTCGGATTTGACTCTCCCAACTGGGAGATTCTTCTTTTTGATATTGTTGTGTGAATTGTGCATATTTGATGAATAGAATTGTTCTTTAAATTACGCCTTTGTTGTATTTGAATTGTAATTCAGAGTAGTTTTATTGTTTTTCTTAATTGATGAGCAATGGTATTGTATTTGGAATTCGGAACTATTAAGAAACGAATTTCCTGTTTATCGTGGATGTTGAATATTGTGTGCTCCATATGTCAATTAAGAGTCTCTTCTTGCGTGTGATTTGTTTTACAGCATTATGGATAATGCTATTTACAATTTGGGGAAGTAGAAGTCATATTTTTATCTTCCTGTTTTCCCTTTTGTAAAGGTTTTTCTTCTGTTAGTGTTATGGAAATTGCTTGATCTTAATTATGCGAATAAACTACATATATTCACATCATTGTCTCAGACACAGCCTCAGTAGCCATGTTTTGCTTTTATTATCTTATTTTTTCTTGTTAAGTCCTGTGTTTTATTCTGAAACTTTGTATTTTTTTCTGTTTTGTAACTTCCCATTGTTTTTCTGAACATTCTTCGATTATGTAAAGATCAATGTGTGCAAGGAGTAGTGGTTTTTTTTTTCTGCAGTTATTTACAGTTTGAGGAAACTTTTTTCTCATTTTGAATGTTTTGATCCTTGAATGCTGCAGACACTTGAAATGCTAGAGAAAAAGGAGAAAGTACTCCTTAAAAAGGCTGCAGCAGAAGTTGAAAAAGCCAAAGAATTCACTCGGGCAAAGAATAAAAGGGGTATGTAGCAAAACTCATATATGCTTGTTCTAGAGAATATCATTGAAAGTTGAAACATACAATACCGCCCTCCTCGCTATTTCACTTGTATTTGTGTTAGTGCTGAGATATTGAATGCATGCTTTGGTCAAAATTTTGTGTTATGATAATTTCATCAAGAATAATATGTCAAGCTTCTCAACAAGATTTGGGGTCTCGTTTGGTCCGGAATCAGGATGGTGGGAACTGGAATGAACTAAAAAGTTCTGTAGGTACTTTAAAATGTGAAAGGCCATTCCAGTATATAAGTGGATGCAGTGTTGTTAAAATCACAATCTGCCTCATGATTTTACGCGTCAAAGTTCGCTGGAGAGTGGGATTGTTCTGGGATCGCAATTTGTGATTTACCACGTTTAATTGTGGGACCATCGATCCCAGCAAGGTCGAGTGTGGCCAAAATTACCGTGTCAGGTTGTCTGACCTGGTTCGAAAAAAACCCTTTTCTTCCTTCCATGAAATGTTCCTTGCCATTCGCAACCTAAGCTCCATTTGAAAATCACTCAATTGTGTGCCGCTGGACCCCTCCTTCTTTGTAACCACCGGAGATCCACATCATGCCACTACTACCGCCGTGCGCTGTCGCTGCCATTGCTGGTTATTGCGCTGCCAGTTGTGCCTGTTACCCAATGTCCAAGCATCTTTCTTCTCATTTTCCCAAGGTTGCGCCTCTGTTACCCAGTATTTGGTTGTGCCTCTGTTACCCACCTTGGGTCTTTCACTCGGTCACTCTCAGCTCATCTCACTCGCTGTTCTTTCTTTTAGTTCTATTCTTTGGCCTTTGGCTTCTCTCACAGAGGCTGAACTGCTGAATAAAAATTTTTAATCAGCCTTTTATTTTCAGAATTTTTCTAAACTTATCTTTGACTAATTTTTAATCAGCCATTAGGCATTAAGTTTTCATTTCTTGTTCCTGTTATTTTTAACTGTAGCTTAGTCACATTTATCAAAATTGAGTTTTGATGTTGGAATGGAAGAGGGGTGTAGGATTGTAAAGCAAATAGTAAGATCTAACTAAAATGTATGCGTAAAAAATTACGTAAATAAGCAAAATAGCCTCTAAATCACATCAGACATTAAACTAAATTGAAAATTCATAAGGTCTTATACAACTCATAAGAGCATAGAGCAAAACAGCTATTTTCCTTGACAACAAGAGGGAGAACAAAGGAGAGAGCCTTCAGCCTCAAACAAAGGAGTCTGAGAAGAGAACCAAAGAATAATCAAACCAAAGAGATAGGGGTAAACTAGAAGAGTGAGGGAAGAACTAGTAAGGGTCAACAGTTAGGGAAGTAGAGAAGAGTGTCAAAGGATGACAGCGGAGAAGAGTTGAGGGTTGCACAACCACAACACAATTTAGGGAATCAAATAAAAAAATAGGATTTCTTTCTAAAGGATTGTGTGACCCAACCTAAACCGTTCACTGTCACAAACTCATTTTTGGAGTGCGGCAATCCAATGATTCCATCACTTGGAGCAATGATCCAGCACAAGTCAACCATAGAATGCTTTCTGGTGGGAGTGCAGGTCGCTTGGGGGTCAAAACATATTGGATCGCACGATCCTTTGCATTGGAGGCAATTTTGACAACGATGAGCTTAGTGGCAAATGAAAGGCACATGCCAGATTAATTAAAAAAAAAAATCATAAATTAAAACTACTCTACCCATTTATAATTTTGTTCAACTTTTCATTTTAAAATAAAAAATCAGAAATGGAGTCACAAAGCTGAGTGTGAAACTCCCCTAAATGCAGCATGGTTTTAACCCCATTACTCTTGCCGTTTATACTACACTTTTTACTGAATTATATGGATAAGCTTGTATGCATTTTTTCAAAAAAAATAAAATTTACACACATCTTTAGGAATGAATTAAAATGGGAGCTGGCTCATGAATCAATGATGTATTGATCCATTGTGACATTGTTTTTCAATTTCTGTTTTATGCAGCGGCAATACAATGTTTGAAGAGGAAGAGGCTATATGAACAGCAAATAGAGCAGCTTGGAAATTTCCAGCTGCGTATTCATGACCAGGTATGAATGCACTTTATATTCAGCAGTTACAACAAATGTTTTTTAAACTGAACCAGTCATTTGAAACATTAAAAAAGAAAAGTTTAAGGTTGAGTATAAAAAATGTAGAAATTATCATATTAATAAGTATTAAGCTAAAAATAGTATACTAATATTAGCATAATTTTATAAAATATACTTGTCTCACATTGAATAGGTAAAAGGGGAGGGAAGAAGTGAAACTTCTCATAATAAATAGTAAGCCAAACTCATTGCATTACAAGCTATTATTTGTCTCACATTGGACAAAGTAAGAAAAGAAAATCTGAGTTTTGTTTATAAATTGGGAACTAAATAATCAATGATGTAAAGAATGTTTTTAGAATTTTTCAAAAAAAAATAAAAGGGACTTGTTCAATCTGTCATGTGAACCATGACTAGTTCACATGGTTCATGGGTCAGCTTGTTCAAGACTGGTGTTTGCATATTTTTATCTGTTTTTGAAATCTTATTTTGGAGGATTGGCTGGATCAGTTCGTGTTTTTTTCCTGTCCAAGCAGTCACTCCGTTCTAGTTCTGACAATTAGGGGCATGGTAATTGAATTGAGATTCAAATGGTGAATTGGAGGGTTTATTTTCTGAGTCGTGAAGCAAAAAGTATCGTGAATTGTGAGATTCATGATCAATAATGAAAGATAACATATACAATTAACAAGGACACATAAAAGCACAAATTTATGATAAATAACTAACAAAACATAAATCTAGAAGCATTTAAAAACATATTTAACTTACTGAACGCATATACAATAAGCAAATTAATATATATTTTAATAAAAGATGTGTAACTGGTATGCCAGTTGTGGCCCATACCCACATCAGCAAAAAGAGGCTGAAATTATGGCAGTGTTTGATGACCCAACTGTCAAATTATTTTAAAAGTTTTACACTTAGGATAGGAGGAATAAATTAAAGAGTTTTACTTATAAAGATAATTTATAATCGTGTGACTTGTACGCTAACACATTCATATTTAAAAAAAAAAAAAAACCTCTGAAATACACTGTTCCCATGCCTCATGCCAGTTGGAAAAGTCAGTCTTTTTGCTTTTTCACAAAGAAGCAGTTGCTACTATGCCCAAAGAAACATATCAAAGAAGATTATCTGAGTGTTGAGAAGAGGAGGCAAGAAGAACGAGAAGAATGAGAAAACATGAAAAGGAGACAATGGGTTTGATGGGAGGGGAAAATTGGCCTATTCCCTATCTTTTTCAGTTTTTTCGGAAAAAAAAATTAGGGTTTTTTAGAACTGGGTTGTGCATGATCCAACCCAGTTTGGTGAGCAACCTGTCTGCACCAGAATTGCATGATTCGTTTCCAACTAGTGATTCTTGCAGTTCATGGTGCGATTCAAGCACCAAAACAGTTCGCTCAACGATTTGCATTGCTTGCTGCTCGTATCAAATCGAATTGTATGTATTGTATCGTGAATTGTACGATACTGATAACAATGATTATTGGTATGATAATGTTTTAATGTTTGGAGTATCATTTATATCGTATGCTGATAATTTGTGTCACAGATGATAATGTTGGAAGGTGCCAAGGCAACCACAGAAACAGTTGATGCATTGAGAACTGGAGCATCTGCTATGAAGGCTATGCAAAAAGCAACGTATGTATATTTGTGAATTCATTCTTAATATGCTCTTCTATATTTTACATATCTGTTTTAGGCCTGTTTTAATAACCTGACAAGTTTACTGTATTTTCTGTGATGTGGAAAATCTCTATGCATATAACAGATGTATTGTTTAATGCGTCTTGCTTAATGGGCTACTGATTGTGACATTGTTGACTTGCGGTATTTGTTTTTTCAGGAATATTGATGATGTTGACAAGACTATGGATGAGATCAATGAACAGACAGAGAACATGAAACAAATTCAGGAAGCATTGTCTACTCCAATTGGTGCGGCCGCTGACTTTGATGAGGTCATTTTCTCAACTTTTAATTTTATTTGTACTCTATGCAAATGAGAAATTTTTATCTTTTGATTTGGTTGTTATTGAGCATAGATATAATGTATTGTGTCTCCCATATATGGGCAGCATTCTGAAATCTGAATTTGTTTGCCATTTCAGGATGAATTGGAAGCAGAACTTGAAGAGCTAGAGGGTGCTGAATTGGAAGAACAGCTTCTTCAGCCCGCAACTACAGCTCCAGCAGCCCCAGTGCATGTTCCAGCTGGGCGGCTACCCACTCGCCCTGTGTCTTCAAAGCCCACTGCTGAGGAAGATGAATTGGCAGCTTTGCAGGCTGAGATGGCACTTTGAGCAGGTCCCTTTTCTCAGCTGCGACACTATTGATTTATGCTATCTATTCATTAATCTGTTGTTCTAGTTTGGTCAGTCTTGCAATTAATGTGGCAGTTGAATGGTTTGTGTGTGCACCAGTTTCATGTTCGATATCATCCTTTGCACAGTTGAGTTCATTTGTATAATCGTAGTTTGGAATGAATTGCCTGAAGTTGCTTGTCAGGAAAAGTTTGACAATTTTACGCAGTTCTTGTTGATTTTGCTGCTGGCTTTGATTAGGCCAGAATTTTGCAGGCATTGATGTGCATGATAAGTGGCCTCTTGTAAAACCAGAGTGACACGGAGAATTCTGCCCCGTCATGCTTGCTTATCTATGAAATTGTTAAACAGACCAGAGGATGTATATAAAGGTTATAAAAATTCAATAGCCCTTCAAAACTTATACTTTCTCCTGGGATGTTTGTCACCCTTTTCGATGTCGCATTTTTTCAGAAAGTTGAAAACCCTGATTTATACTTATGTAGTTCTTGCTAAATATTGATGCATTTGATTATCTTTTTGTTTGTTTGTTTGGAAACCTAGTGGTGTTTAAATAATATTCTTCGGACTGATCGGTGGATATCTCAGACTTAAGTCACAATAGAGAATAATGAATGAAAAATGGTTGATCTAGGTTGGAGCTAGGACAGGCAATGCTCGAGTAATTAATTATTTTAGTTAATTGGAAAATCGTAAGCTCCATTCAAGCAGGGAAAAATACTTAAGAACGGAAATAAAAATGCAATATTATTTCAGGCTGCCAAGACAGAAAAGCGAGTTTGAAGTTTGAACAATGAACAAGAATTGACGCGTAGTGGGTTTGTGTCCTGTTGGATTAGGATTCAGAGAAAAATAAATTCAAACTGATTAAAAAGTTTGCTGATATCGAGCACCAATCCTCGCGTGTGGTCCTCTATATTCTATAAAGAAGAATCACACTAGAGGGTTTTGTCCCTTAATGCATTCGGCAATGCCTTCTTTCCATCTTGAAGTTCCCAACAATTCGATATTAGTGCATAAAATAAGATCGTCTTTTTTCATTAACAACAACTTTTACAAGGTGAGGTTAGTTACATAGATTACAAAACACTATTGGATTTGGTCAAAAATTAATTTTTCAGGATGATATTTATCACAAGATTCCTTATAATAATTTTCTCAGCTCTTTTGCATAGGATTAAAAATTATGTGATTTATTTTCCTCATCAATGCTTAGTGTACTTTACATGTTTAAGAGTTTAATGGTCATGTATTATCAGTGTAAAAAGTTTTACACTGTCATCTAATCAGAAATTACTATTAATACAACTTTTAAAGTAGTTATTATAAAAGTTAATAAACTTACAATAAATGGTGGTTTGTGATTGAATGACAGTGTAAAACTACTTTACACTGTCAATGCATGACCATTAAACTCCATGTTTAAACTACCTTAACTATTTATTGTTATCTTCTCAATGTGTCACACTAATATATTTTTTTAAACAATCATTTTATATTTTGTCCTTATGTGACTATATATTTATTTTAACATATTTCTATTGCTCATTTTTTCTTGTGTAAAGCCCAGTATTTATTACCATAGACTATAGTTGGTTATATACATTTGATAAAATTTTCCTTTGAGCTGGGTAAGTACTTCGTGGTCACAAATAATTTTTAATGCCTTTCTCTACTTTGACCAATCAATTCTTATCTTATGTGTAGCATCTTCATTAATTTGTTTCCATCATTTGTAATTTTGATCTTAAATGCTTAAACTTAGAAACAATTCGTACATCTCCAATTTTTACCCTCAAATCATTTTTCTGATGTTTCTCGTTAGAACTACATTACTACAATGTTTATATTTTACTTTATTCTTACTCAAGTGAATCTTTTGATTTCAAAGTCTATTTCCAAAGCACTGTTGGTTCTTAGATTAGAACCTCTTGATTCTTATCAAAGGATTCTATACCTTTTATGACGAATATTTGCTGGACTTATCACTCTATAAAGTGTGGCGTCTTTTGTTATCTTCTTCCTTTTCTAACATTTTCTTTTTGTTTCTATACTTGTTCCATGTTCTTTCATGTTCTTTAAACTTTGTGCCATTGCTACAACTCTTAATCTTTGTGTTAATTTTATTTTCTTCTATTTTCATCTTTAATTCTTCTAACAAGATAATCAACTCAAGGATAATTCGTTAAAAACAATATGAATCCAATCAGAATCATATCATGTGGTATCTAGAACATGATAAGTTTAGAGTTACAGTCTTCTCCTGATTCCTCAATTAGAATTATACCATCCATAAAAAAAAGACACATTTAGGGACAATCTTTTGCATATAATTGATAAGCACAACAAAAACTAGATTAAATAAGTATTGAAGGCTAAGTCATGAAGCAAACTGTCTTTATAAAAAGTCCTTAACTCACTTATCTTTGTATAATTCAAATATAAGTAACATAAACACCTTTATTTTGCAACGCCTTCCGTAACACTTATCTTGAAAATTGAATATATATTTTTTCTAAATTAATGAAAAGAGTTTAATTGACATGCACTGTTAATGTAAAAGTGTTTACACTGTCAATTAATTAGAAATAATTTTTGGTATGATTTTTAAGGTAATTATTATAGAAGTTAACAAACTTACCATATATAACGATTTGTAATTGGATAATAGTATAAAACATTTACACTATTAATGCATGTATTTTCATTTTAATAAAAATCATGTGAGTTTTTTTCTTTAATTTGTACCTTTCCATCAACCCTTTAGGAGATAAATAACTTTTATTATAGATTTTTCAGACATAAATCTAAATTGATTCTCTGCAATCTTAGTCTCTTCTCTTAATCTATGTTCAATCACCTTTTTCTATGATTTCATTGTGTGACTCATAAATTTTATTCCTTTGTAGTTTACACAATTCTAAATATCCATTTTGTTCTTATCTATAGGAATCAAAGTGTTCTTCACATTTTATATCTCATTAAAAGCTAAGTGAGACAAATGATGCTTTGTTTTCCTACACATTCCAAACTTCAATAGGAATATCATTAAGACCATCAACTTTATCATTATTCATCTTCTTAAGAACTTCTCTTACCTCTCCAAATCAAATTCAACAATATTAAGCCAATTTTGTTTATTTTCTTGGATTGGTATTCATTCCATATTGCATGTCAATCTCAGCCCATCATTCAAAAGCTTATAAAATAGTTCTTCCATCACTCTTTGATATCCTAATCAGTAACCAAAACGTTTCTTTTCTTATCCTTAATATATCTTGGTTCAAATCTTTTGATTTTTTTTCTTATTTTGTCAAATTATATTTTTTTCTCCATTCTTTGTTTTAAGATTTCAATAAAACTCATCAAAAACTAATCGTACCTTACAACTTCTTATCTCGTTTTTCATTTTGTGATACTTTATTCAATTTTCAGTATTCTTATACTCTTATAAGACCTTAAAAACACTCCATTTTTTTACCTTTTCTTATATACTTTCATTCTACCACCAAAATTCCTTCTCTGTCCAATGAACAAAAGAAATAATTTTTATTTGTATTCAATGACGTACAAACTGTTCCTTCATCGTGCAGAAATACTAATGACCATAGCCTGTGGAATTGTAAATCTCCATTTGCATGTCCTTTCTTCCTAATTCATACTTGTCATATGAGCCAAGCCTTTCCACTTAAAAAGGTAAGATAGGTAGCTAAATAAGGAGTGTGTTTATATTTTATAAGAAAAATTGATTTGATATAAATTCTGGAAAACACATGTCATGAAATGTGAAAGACTGTGAGTGGATAATTGTCAAGAATAATGATTCAAAGCTCTAATATAAGGATTTATATAAGTGTGTATACGTGTGTGTGTATGTATAAGCTAAATGTTCAATTTAATTCCTCAAAAAAATCACTCAATCCAATTTGATTCCTTAAAAAAAAAGTCATCAAACAACCCTTTAAGATTATAAGTATAAGAAATTTTAGTTTTTAGTTATTTTTCTTCTATTTTTAGCACATTATTAATTCCTAAAAAAGTAAATTACATATTAACTTAATCATTGACGAAATCATTAATAACTCGTTAGTTCTTAAATTTTTAATTCAAAGGATAAAAATATTAAAATATCTTAACCAGGTAAATTCGAGAGAACATCTGATAACTTTACTCTTTTATAAGAGCCAAATTAGCTCGAACAATTTGTTCAAAGATTGAATAGGTATTTAATTCACGCTAGACAGACTCTCGTATGAGACATTATTTATGTCTATGTGTACAAGGCATTATTCATGTCTATGCATCCACACCTGTTACGTCTCCAATAAGCAAAATTCCGAATCTGAAGTGATTCAGAATGATGAGAGAAATTAAAATTTTTAGACTGCATGCGGTAATGAGCACCACACGGTACCTTAGACCCAATTAAGTCCTTGTCCTCTGGCTTCATTTTTACTCTGGGTAAGCAGTAGCATTACATTAATTGTTCGACAAAATTATCTAGCCTTGTCATATATTTTCTCTATCTCACATTTGTTTTTTGAGTTTAATGGTCATGTATTGTCAATGTAAAAAGTTTTATATTGTCAACTAATCAAAAATCACCATTGATATGACTTTTAAAGTATTTATTATAAAAGTCAACAAACTTACAATAAATAGTGGTTTGTGATTGGATGACAGTGTAAAACTAATTTATACTATCAGTGTATGACACGTTTTTTTTTATTATTATTTAGTGTTTTATTTGTTTGAAAATATTTATCACTCTAAAAAATTAAGAAAATATTTATTTTTTAATAATATGTTCATTTCTTATTATTTTAATGAAATATTTGAATAAATTCACAATTATATTCTCTTTTTAATAAAGGTAATTTTATTAAAGAATACCATTTTATCGTAATAATTCGTGTAATTTTTAAAAAAATGTACATTATCTTTAAAGACAAATAATTTGAGACGTATGGATTAACTTGTATATAAAATTTTTCTTTCTTTTCTGGTTCTTGTGTTCCAAACTAAGTGAAAATATGGGATGTCAAATAGAGTAATATATGTTATATTTTCTTACAATATTCTCATATTAACATTATTAATAAATGCACAGAATGCCATTTACTAATGAATTAAAAAATGTCAAGCATCGAGATTGCCTCCATATAATCTTTGTCTAACAAAAAATAAATTGTTGGTATAAACATTTTAGGTTTACGTTAACAATATGATTCATTACTAACATTTGATTTGTTAGTAGTATATATTAATTTTCTATGATAATGAAATTTTTCGCTAGTATAATATGATGTATTATATTATTAATATAGACCTATAATGTCTATATTAATAGTTTAATTTCTGTTGGAAAGATTAACTCCTTTACAAATACTTAATAATACTTACTGCTTCAGTTAAAAGAAAGCTTTTGATTAAAACTAAAATTAATAGAATCTTACTTAATATTAATCATGTTTAAAAAGATTAAATAGATTAATTTTATTATCTATTGAAAAAGAAATATTATTGTATCTCAAAATACTTGAAAGGTAAATTTTAAAAATATTATTATAATTTTAATAAATTATTTTTAAAAAAAATCTTAACATAAATAAACGTCAATGGATCTATGGGTCACCGTATCTTTACTCATTTTGATGAAAGTAAACAAAAGAAAAAATTTATCAAGGGAGTGGGGAAAAAAAAATTGCTTCTGTTCATATAATGTTAAAATAGGTGGATTTGATTTTGAATTCTTTACACCTTATTTTATGCTTTGTTTGGTTGAGTGGAGAGAGGAGAGGAGAAGAAATTTTTGAATTTTTAAAAATTTAGGTGGTTTGGTTGAGTGGAAATAAATGAGAAATTTTTAAATTCTTGGTAGGTCTCACTACTTATTTTCACTTTATTTCTCATCTATTTTCATTCACCCTTTATTTCTCTCTTATTTCTTATTTATTTCTCTCCTATCAAACAACCTAAAATTTTAAATTATTTCTTATCTATTTCTCACCTCTTAACTTATTTTTTATCTTTTTTTTTCTTATCTATTTTGCTCTTGTCTACCAAACAGACTTAATGAATCCAAATTATGGTTATGTTAATACTGCTAGTTCTGAATACAACCAAGATTTTTTTTTGACTAGGAGTCTACGTTGAATCTTTACAAAAGAAAAACGTCAATTGTCAAGATTCTTACATGTCTACATCAAACTATGCTGAACTCAAGAAAATGTAGGACTAGCAAACCGGACTTTACTGAGGCCTTGACTTAAGAGGCCTCATTATGCAACATACTTTAAGACTGACCCCTCTTTTTTTGGTCATTGTTCAACTTATTAGAAATCTCTGAACGGCATATAAGCACTTAATTGGGTGCCAAGACTATTTGTTATTGTGTTTCTTTTTATGTTATTCCATGTGACACTAAATTAGTGTCGCACTGCATTCAAATCGTAATCCCTGTCGCACAAGATAATAAGTTTGACTTCATGCATCTGGATTACCAATCAAATTGTTTCCCCTATTTATGTCAGAAAAATTGCGCTGCCTTTAGAAAGCACTGAATTCAGTCCTTTGAAATTTGTAACAGGGTGATTACAAGATTGTAGATCAGATCATTTCCTGACCAAGTAATGTTTGTATATCATTTTTGGTTTCGTTAATTAACCTTAGTAATTTAAGACTGGTGTTAAGAAATTAAAAGTCCAATTCATTTTAAAAAAGAGTTTAATGATTATGCACTTTTAATGTAAAAAATTTTACACTATTAACCAATTAGAATTTACCGTTGGTATGACTTTTAAGGCTATTATTATAAAAGTTAACAAATTTACCATACATAATAGTTTGAGATTAGATGACAGTGTATGACATTTTTTCTCTTTAAAAAAACATATTTATTATATTAAAAATATAAAATCATTTCATTTCCTTTTTTAATAAAAAATTATTTTTATTTCTTAAAAAATTGATGTTAATAAAACCGTGTTATTTTTTTCACATAGATTAGTCTTAATTTGAGTGTTTCTTAATAACGCAATGCTACGAATTGAATACAAAATTAATGGGAGGACCAATTGAGCATATTTATCCTTTATTATAAGGTTTATTTGTGTTAACCGTCTTTCCCTTTACTTATAATTAATCTTTTAAAAATTAAATTGATAAAAATCTTTAAAAGACTATTTATTGTGTGTCTATGGAAATATGATATGAAAATATTAAATACATCTTGTTAATTTTTTTGAATTACTTAAAAAAGTAAGTATAAAATGATTCTTATGTTTTCAATATAATAAATATTTTTTAATAAAAAAAATATAATTTAAACTTTTTATTATATGTTCACCACACATAACAAAAATTCTCAACCTTTAAATCATGATTTGTTCCTTTGGTATAATTAATTAAATTCATAATTATATTATAGTTGATTGACTAGTATACAATTTGGATTTGACACTTCGGCATCAGACTAAATAGCCATCTCGGCCTCCAACCGAGGTGGTCTGCTGAGTAGAGCTTGGCCCAACATAAATCAGGTAACTAGGCAACTTGCGTGTAATGAGGGAAACTATGCATTGAATCCTTACAATGAAGATGAGAATATCAAGTAACTTGGTAACGCGTATCTCCCCATATATGTGACCCAACTGCACACTTTCAAAGATTAATTGACTCAATATCTCACAAAACCCTGCATCCTCATAACCTCCTTACTGACTTGAGCATCGGAGTGTCTTTGCAAGCCCCCCCATTGGCGCGATTCAAGAGTCAGGAAGGAGGAAGATTGTCTAAGGATAGAGGAGTGCAACAAAGAAGAAAGGGGAGGAGGATCGTTCCTGAGGAGGCCAGGATGAAGACCAAATTTGGCTGGAATAAATAGTATTCAAACAAAAGTTATAATTAGTTTATTGTTCAACTGTGTGTAGAGCATATAAGTAAAAATGTAAGAAAGGAGAGAGAATAATTAATGTTGACTATAATTATTATATAAATTTTGGATTTAAAATTCAGTATATAAATTTGAAAATTATAAACCACAAAAGTTGAAATAAAAATTTCTTAAATTGAAAATTAACTTTAATTTTGAAAAAAAAAATTCACAACACAAAACTCAAAATCATACCAAATATGACCTAATTTCATTTCTTATGTTCTCAAATCAATATGCCTATTATTCTAGTTTCTTGGTAATTTTTAACGCGAGTCTGTTATCTTTTCATGTCAGATTAAAAGGAAAAACATAGAAGTTACTTTTTGTAGCTTCTGCTTTGAGATGGATTCAGTAGTGTCAAACGTGTTTTCAAACATGTCATAACTTGTGGAGACCGAATAGAAATTGGGGAAAATCATTAACAATCAACAGAAGTGGTGACAAAATCTTCAGTAGAAGGCAAAGGGAACCTATCTCGCGAGAAATTTTCATTTTGTTGGATTGTTTGGTTACCTTCCTTTCCTCATAGTCATCTGACAATAGTTGCACTACTTAAAATATATCCTTAATTCCTTATCATATTATTGGAGAATCAGAAAATAAATTGTGCAAACTGTTTTATTTGATGATTCAGTGTGGACCTTCCCAGATAAAAATGAGGTCCAAGATATAAATTAACAAAACATATGTTAATACTTCATAGTGTTTACTGATTCCAATTAAATTAAAGTACACCCTAGTACAAATATCTTATTCAAATGATGCATTTATTTATGCAATCAAGCAACTGCACATGAACTAATGTTCCAGAAGCCATAGGCCCGAGACCGATTCATGTGAAAAGCAACAAAACAAACTAACTTTTTAGAGTAAACGTACGTAAGCTTATGTGAAAGAAATCATGCAGACTTCTTTTTCACCATATTATATGTGATAATAGCGAAAGAGACACAATATCACGATTCATGTATGTAGTTGTTATTGTCAGATGGGGACCCCCTTAAATTGTTTTTTTTTCTCCGCTTAGAAATTGTTCAAGAGCCAACTCAACTTTTGTGACCACTGGCCACTGAGAGCTACGTCCGATCCCATTCACATTCATGAACCTTTGAATGTTAGTTTAAGGTCCCTACATCGTGATGTTAAACAAACTATATGACATAAAGAGAATTCCATCTATGAGATTTCCTCTAAAAAGTAAAAAAGGCAGTAGAATTCGTGACTAAAATGTAACTTCAGCGATCTTTCTATCATCATGTTTGAAATTCACCAGCAAAAGCTCGCATAATTCCTTACGCACCTAACTACTTTAATCAAATTCAAATCACAGTCCACATTTGAAGGGTATTTAATTAATGCTACTAATACTATAGTCAATAATGAAATCAATCCATGTCACTTTGACTTAATGTCCCTTTTTCTTTCTGAAAATGGTGCTGTTGTTTTTGAAGCTTAGAGAGAGCCCTTTGGTTAGCCAGATGATGGGGGAACTTCGCTGCTTTTATCTTGAGAAACAAACCCATTATGCAGCAAATCTTCATACACAAAATCAAGCAAAAATGCTTCATCTTCACCTTCATTGTCACGATAACCAAACCATTGGGTCTCATTTTTTGCCAAGGAAGTTGAATTTGCAAGAACTGAGACGTCATTGGATAGTACTGGTACACTACAACTGCTGCCAAGACCTGAAACATCAGATCCTAAAGGCAATGGTGAAGGAACTGGAATTGGTGTTTGCTCCAAACCCAAAACATGGGACTCAGCTGAGTTCTCATGATCAAAGACACAGTCTTCAGCTTGACGCTGAGGAGTAGTGGAAGTTGAGAACTGACAAACAGTGTTGCCAGTGGCATTGGTGTTTGGTGCCAAAAACTTTTTCTTTAACTTAGTGTTCCAATGGTTTTTCACATCATTGTCTGTTCTCCCAGGTAACTGAGCAGCTATAAGGGACCACCTAACCCCAAAAATCAAGCATATATTCACTTGGTGATATGTAATGGCATAAGGAATGAACAAGCAAAACAAAGCATTATAAAATATGTTATTTATAAATGTAGATTAGTTCTGAGATATCATATGATTTATACATTTTTATTAAGAAAGTTGCTGTGGTCTCCTTAGAAATATGAGAGTATACTAGATTAATAGTTGAATGAGTTTGAGTATAGTCAGGGAGAGAGAGGTAGTGAGTTGACAATACCAAAACCCTTAAATTTTCTACTACCATAGAATTTCTCTTTTCTTATTTATATTATTATAATTTTGGCTGGCTAAGGATATACAAAGAAAGAATGAACTTGCCTGCTTCCTAAGGTGGCATAAAGGGTGCAGATAACTTGGTCTTCCTCATCAGTGAAACCTCCATGCTTGATATGAGGCCTGAGATAGTTCAGCCATCTCAGACGACAACTCTTCCCACAGCGCTTAAGGCCTAAAATTAAAGAAAAACCTAAGATGAGGATAGAATACCTATATTTATTGGAAAACAAACTAACACACTTAAAACAAGTGAAGTAAAAAAGATAAACCTGCTTTTTGTGGGAGAGTTATCCAGTTACCACCCGTGCCATGTTTCTTGAGGTAGTTTTTGAGGGTTTCATCTTCTTCAGGAGACCAAGGCCCTCTTTTCACGTTAGCTTTGTCACAGCATGGAGCTCTTCCCATGGCTAAACTCAAATGACACTGAACTCAAAGATGTCAAAGTGAGCAGTGAATATGGAGACTCCACAAAATATATAACATAATATGGTTTAAAAAAAAAAAAAAAAAAACACAAGAATGGTTTGGAAAGTTGGAACGTTTGAAAAGTTTGACTTTGTCTGACTGACACACTTTTATTTGTTTGCTTTTTTCTTTGTGTGTTTTGTTTTACCTGTTGATGTTCTGTCCTAACTCCTAGCCAGTTTGCTCAGTATTTCTAACCTATTGAGCTGGCTATCTTATGAAACAAGGCAAAGACTGAACTGAAGAGAGACCCAGTCAATGAGTGTAATCGGATGCAATAAAAAGTACTTATATTCCCTGCTTTTCTCTGTCCCTGCATTTTATCATATAGGAGTGTAAAAAATATGTTCAAACAAAGAAGTGAAGAACTATAACTAACATATTTTAACTTTTGAAAAAAAGTTCGTAAAGTATCAGCAGTTTACGTTATAATTTTACTAATTGCTTGAAATCAGGCCTAAAGAAATATTTTTTATTATACGAATATCCTGATCTTGTGTTGAATGATGTAACTTTGATGAAATCAAGAACGTTGATTAATGAAATGCATACATACTGAATCATATATACAATCTAACCGACGGCAACACTAAATTAGAGAATGGGGGATAGGACGATGGAATGAAATAAAATAGGGAAATGTTAAGCACTAGAATACTGACTAAGGAAATAAAAAAATATATATATTAAAAAAATAAAGTATGTATTATCATAAATATAAAAAATTATATAACACTTGCTTTTTTAAGTAATTCAAAAAAATTAATATAATAAATATTTAATTCTCTTCAACCGCTGCCCTTTGACAAAACTCAATAAAATAAGGCTGAATTTCATTGGATACATAATTTAAAATAAAATATGATAAAAATTCATTATATTTGATTTCATTTAAAACCTTTTTTTCTTCGTTCAATTTTAAAAAAATGAAATTACTTTTAATAATTTGAGGAATTTGATTTTAATAAATTATTAATTTAAAAAATTTTATATTATCAAATAATTAAAAGATACTTTAAATATTTCAATAATTATCATATAAATCAATAACTTTTAATAATATAACAATATGTATAACTAATTAATAATATAAAAAAAAATTACGCTATTAATATATTTCAATTAAATTCTAATTTTAATCTTACATTTCATTCCATATCTCCATTAATTCTGTTGCGTTTCTTCTTTCACTGATTATCCAAAAGATTGCGTTAGAATTAGCTTTCAGAACTTAACTGGCTATTATGCTAAATGTGCACGAATACGACACGTGGAATTGGGTATTACCACTTGCCATGCAGGGGTTAATTCTCCTTCATCTTTGGTTGCTCTGTGCAGTCTATTGATCTCTGACAAAGGACTTTGGCGAAGACACGCAAATTTGGCTGTATAGTGTGTACTATAACATAACAGTGTACAGAACAGAGTACTGACTATGGGAGCGACCAACGTTGGTCCCAGTTTGTCCCTGGCCTTCGACCTTTTCAAACAAGTTTCATTTCTTGTGCAACAAATGTAAAATTTTAAACAATTATTGAATAATACACTGTTATAGTATTTAGTAAATTTATGTTTTATTCAATTTATTAAATAGTATATGATATTTTATAAAAATAATATATTTTTCTAAGTTAAGAATACATACAATACTAGATTTTAATTCCATGAGTTACACGAGTTTGTTTAAATGATATATTTTTACATTTGTATTTATTATTATTTTAAAAATATATGTACATAAATAAAATTATTAATTTTTAAAATATTTATTAGTAAATTAAATATAATTATATTAAAATTAAGAAAGATAATTAATTATGTTTTTAATTAAGCAGATATTACATTTAAAAATATTAAGCTTATTGAAATTTATTATGATTTGTTCTTTCTTCAAGTAATAATAGTGCTGCAATAACTATATGAAATGCATAAATTCAAAATGAGTGTAATTATAATAAATATGATTATATACGTATTTAAATTTGATTGCTCATATTTATTATTGTGGATATTATGTTAACAAGTATTTGATTATTATGTGCTTATAATTAATAATTTTAAATAAATTTATTGTAAAATTAAAATTTATTTTAAATTGTTGAAATAGTATGATTTTTATTAAATATAAATAGTTTTTAATTATTTTTAAAGGGTATTTTAAATTATTTAGAACATATTAGTTTTAATTATCTAATATTGTTAAAGTTTTGAGTTGGTTAACCTAAACATAACATAATTTGAACACTCTCGGTTAGTGCAATGAGATTTGTCTATTAATGTTGTTGTTGTTATTTAATTTTAATTTCCTTACTTGTTATCTTTTAAAGTTATTTATCTATAACAATTATTTTATATATATATATATATTAATTATTTTAAAATGATATTCTAATTATTTAGAATATATTAATTTTAATTATGTGATATTGTTAAAGCTTTGAATTGGTTAACCTAAAGGTGACATAAATTGAACACTCCTAATAATAAGTGCAATGAGATTCATTTATTATTACTATTGTGTTGTTCTTGTTATTTTAATTTAATTCATTACTTGCTACTTTTTAAAGTTATTTATATATAAGAATTGTTATATGTTTCAAAATTTATATCTTATAATTTAACTGTTATAGGGATTATTTATCTATAAGAATTATTATTTATGTGTGCTACTAATTTTTTTAAAATTATTATATACTATTTTGCATAGATATGTTACTATTTTTTTCTCATTCTAAGTGAATTTAGAAAGACAATGCTATTAATAATAATAATTACACTATTATTGCGTACTCTACAACTGTTTTATATTTTATGATATATAATGAGTATTTATTATTTTTTAAGGTTTGAATTTATAAGCATAAAAAATTATAATATCTTATAATTGACCGTTATGAAAGAACTCTATTATTATATTTAATTATTTTTATTATTATTATTTATATATTAATTATATATTAAATTTAATTTGTGTTGTAAATTATGTACTATTTAATTAATCAATTTAATGTACTATTTAATATAGTTTACCTAAAAAATATATGAGAGACTTTTGCATCAATTTAATTGTCATTTTCAAAATGTTAGAAATATGTGAGGGGAAATTATGAAATAAAATTAAGTGAACCTATTACTACTATTACTACCACTATTATTATTATTATTATTAACTTTTAATTATCAAAATTGTGTTATTATCATCATTCATGTAATCAATTTAATTCTTTACTAAAAGTAAAGCTTATAGAGGTAAAGAGAAATTAGTCTATAATTAATTTATTTTATGAGAATTATTAATTATTTTTATATCATAATTCATTTGGAACAATTAATAAACATTAATGTAGATAATAAATTATATAAATAAAGTATATAAATATATAATTAGACAATTGAATTAAGTAGAAAAAATAAAAATAATTAATGGGATAATTTAACTATACAAAATTCTTTAAAGTGAATTATATAAAACATAATAAAGAAGAAAATTAATGAATAAGAAATAAAGTTGTAACAATAATATGCTTCTTTTATGTCCTGTTAAACGGGAAAAAAAAATTGTAAGTTGAAGATATATAAGTAAAAGCAAGATTATTAATTTTTTGTTGTTCAAATAAGAAAGACTAAAAATACATGCATTATTTATAATATAATAGTAAAAGAAAAATATAAAAACATATATGAAAGCTTGAATAATAATAATTAAAACATAAAATAACATGACAGTAAAATGAGGAAAGAAAAGAAAAGAAATTCACAAAGGTGATAACTGTAAAAAAACAAAAGAAATAATAAAAGACACAGAGTAAGATGATACATAATGTTGGTTATCAATCCCTAGTTTCTATCCCTTGCCAAATTCATTGAATGATGTATTGTTGTAAGAACTTTTTTCTCTTATCTACACACAAAGTGTCATTGTTGCACATTAATTAAGACATACTAAGCAAAATTTTCTTTCTACCAAACCAAAGAGCAAAATGAGTGAAAGAAAGTGCAAAGCCAATCAAAGAAAAATAAGCAAATAAAAAGACAAAAAACGAAAGAATACACTTGCTAGATAAACCCTTTGTGGAATAATATATAAATGAGAATAAAGACACGGTGATAATTCAAATATTTATTTAGTTTTATGAAATTGAAATAGAGAATTAAATAGACATAAAAAGGTACATTGGATTTTTACAAAAAAAAAATTATTCATCAGAGGAGAAACAATGGTCTTTTAGTTTATTTTTTTAACTTTAATTTTTAAAACCCATTAGTGAAATTTTTTTTATGATATTAGTTTAATACAAAGTTTGAAAGACTATAACTATACTAAATGCAAAAAATTGGAAATGGCTTATATACCTTTGGTATAGGCAAAAAAAATTTCTCCAACAACCTTCCTTATTTATATATATATATATATATCAAATTTATTTATTTTTTTGAATTGATTGCTTTAAAACATGTTTTTATGAATAATAATAAATAAAAGTAAAGATTTAATGCACACATAGTTAAATTTAGAATAATTAGTTTTAAATAATAATTATGTATAACAATAAAGAAATAAATTATTATATATAAGTCTAATTTATTTTAAATTTAGTTACTTTACAATATGTTTTGCGAACAATAATTATTAAAAAAATTTCAAATATCTAGTTAAATTTAAAACAATTCATAATAATTTATTTAAAATAAGAGTTAGGGATAGAAATTTATAGAAAAATTATTATATATATTTAACAATAAATTATCACATATATATATATATATATAAGTTTGTTAATATAAATTTACATTTTTCTCTTTTAAATAATTTTTTATAAACTAATTTTTAAATAATAATGTATATATGAAATTTGAAGTATATATATATATATATATATATATATATATCTATTAAATTTACGAATAATTACGTTTTATTTAATAATAAATGTTTAAATATATCAATAAAGCATTGAAGAATATTTAATAGCATTAAATATCATATTAATGCCTAGGTTCAAGTTTATTTTACTATATAGATCGGTTACTTTATAATATACTTTATCAACAATAATAATTAAAAAAGATTTTTTAGATATTTATTTAAATTTAAAATGATTCATAGTAATTTATTTAAAATAATAGTTAAAGATAAAACCTAAGAGATAAATTATTATTATTATTATTATATCTATATATATATATATTTAATATATATTTATAATTTTAATATATATTTATATTTTTATAAAATTTAACTACATATTTATAAAACTATTAGTTTTGAAATATCTCTAACTTTTTATAATATTATAATATTTAATGTTATCAATATACTTTTTATATATCTAATTATTTTATCATCTTTTGGTTTTGTATTAAATTTAACTATATATTTATAAAAGAGTTTAACTGGTCATACACTGCCAATGTAAAATGTTTACATTGTCATTCAATTAAAAATCACCATTAATATGACTTTTAAAATATTTATTATAAAAGTCAACAAATTTACAATAAATGGTGGTTTGTGATTGGATGACAGTGTAAAATTAGTGCATGACCATTAAACTCTTTATAAAATCATTAGGTTTGAAAAATATCTAACTTCTTAATATTATAATATTTAATATTATTCTTATTGTATTTATATATCTAAATTTATCTATAAAAATTTTATTTTAATTATTATTGTTTTAAAAATATTTTTTAAAGTAACTAAATTATAAAATAAAATAGATTTATGTATATACATAATAATTTATTTTTTAATTTATATCCTTAATTATTAATTAAAATAAAATATTATGAATAATTTTAAATTTAACTACATAATTATAAAATCATTAGTTTTGAAATATATCTAACTTTTTATAATATTATAATATTTAATGTTATTATTATGTTTTAAGAAAAATGTTATTATTATAGTATTTATATATCTAACTTTTTATCGTCTTTTAGTTTTGAAATATATATTAATAACATAAAATTATTAAAATTGTATAATAAATAACATTAATGGAAGCAATTAAATTCTTCATTAAACATAATTAGGTCCGTTAAATTTGATTAGATCTGATGGCTATTGTAACATTTAAGTTTCGATCAACAGTTGAGGTTTGCTTAAATCTCCTTTACATATATATAGATAAATATACAGTGAGAGAGAGAAGAGGAATCAAGTTACTTCAATAATAACTCTAAAAAGTTCTTCTTTATCCTCACCCTTCATTTTTTTTTAATCTAATGGTTCTAATGAATAACTCAACTTTAACCATTAGATTAAAGGAAAATAAAGTGTGAGGATGAAGAGTAACTCTTTTAAAGTTACTCTTGAAATAATTTCATCCTTCTTTTATACTTATATATATATATATATATATATTAGTTTTGACCATTTGAATTACATATATGACTTTATGTTTAGAACTTGAGAGTTATATTCTTCGAAATAGCTTTGAACATTTCCATCGCAAAATAAAAAATAGATTTGACCTTTACATCGAAAAAAAAATTAACTATGACAATCAAACGAAAGTTAACCCAAGAGGCCCAATTATTATTTTTTTTAAAAAGATTAAAGACTCAATTACAAATTTTTATAATATAGGAACTTAATTAAAATTTGCCAAAAAGTTCAGGGACCAATTTATTATGCCTAAATTTTATATTCAATACTTCGATGGACACATTAACTTTGAGATGTGGATAGTTTGTATGATGGTCCTTTTAGCACAACAAAATTTGATGATAGCGCTTTTTGGAAAAGAAAAGAAGCCAACAAAATGAAGGATTCTGAGTAGCATGAAATTGATGTTGAGGCTTTTTGTGCTATTCAACAAGGCATCACATATGATGTATTACAAAAAGTTTTATCATAGAAAATCACAACATCATTGTGGAATAAATTGGAATCTTTATATACGAAGAAGATGATAACAAATTGTCTTGGAGTGTTATAATGAATATACACACTTTGTATGGATGAGCGAACATTTTTTCAATCATATATCTCTGAGTTCACTAAAAGGGTAGTAAATCCGTTAGTCAACTAAGTTAACAATAAAGGTGTGTTTGTTAAGTTAAAAATATAACGGTGTGTGTGTGTCCAAGACAGACCTGAGCTAATGTGTCCAAGATGGATTGTTAACTTAGATTAGGCTTTGGTGGCATTAAAGAAAATGCTAAAATTGGATTAAAATACAA
The DNA here is from genome assembly GCA_004329165.1 of Spatholobus suberectus. NCBI lineage: Eukaryota > Viridiplantae > Streptophyta > Magnoliopsida > Fabales > Fabaceae > Spatholobus > Spatholobus suberectus. Next base: position 81,206,713 of record CM014733.1, read on the forward strand.
GATATTATGAATTTGATTGGTTCTCCAATAAGGGTGAGACATCGTGAAAATTGAGTAATTTCTTGCAAAAGACACTTTAATGCTTAAGTCAATAAGAATTTCACTAAAATGATGATATATATTAAATGCTCACAGTGACATTGGTAGTAGTTATAAATATCTAAAATTGATTGAATTCTCTGTTGACTTCAGTTAATACTTGTGTGAGTGTGTATCACAATTTTTTTCAGATTAAAACCAACAAAAAAAATCTTTTAATTCATCATATATTATTTAAATTCTTAGGGGTATTCTTATACGGTCAACATCCACGAAGGAGGTATATCACAATTTTTTTTTCAGATTCAGACAAAGAAACGATTATTTTATTTCAATACAGTTTATTTTAATTCTTACGGGTATTCTTATATGGTCAACATCCATGAAGGAGGTATTGTTGCGATGTATGTCTGAACTCTGAACAGGCTTTCTACAATCTTCTTACGTAAAATGTCTAAGATAGGCATTGCTCACGAACACAAACATTTGAGATCTTAACACGCAGTCAGCCTTATCCAATATCCATTAAAAAAAAAAATCTCTTGATGCAAGCCGAATTTTCTCGCTTTTAAAAGATTATTTAAAACATTGGGTGTAAAAGTGTAAATAAGCTTACTTATTTATAAATTTTTTGAGTTATACTTGTTAAATATTTGATTCAGCTTATTTGTTCTAATAAATAAATAAACTTAAGGTTAATTTTATTTACGATTAAATAAATAAGACAAATTTAAATATTATAAACTTTACATAAAATGTTCGTGATCATGTGTATATATACATAATGATAAAACAATGTTAATTTGACAAGAAAGAGATATTTGGCATAATTTATCTTAAAAAAATTATTATTATTGAAATATTCTTCTGTTCTTTTTTTTATTTTTTTCTTATTTGCCACATAAAAATGTCTGTTAAATATTAAATTGATAAATTTTAAAAAATACTTTAAAATTATATTTAATAAATGAAAATAAAAAAATAATTTATAAATAAATCAAATTAAAGCTTCATATTTTTTCTATAAGTAAAACTGTAATTATTTTCTCTATCCCTTTCTATCACATTAATTATTTTATCCTATGTTTTTTTCTCATTCTTTTTGTTATAAAAATTATTGTTATATTTCTTTAAACAAATACAATTACTCAAAATAATAATAAGGTGAAATAGTGAATTGCTAACGTTGTTCCAAGTAATAACATCAAAAGCACTGAATAGTTTCTTTTCAAGCAAAAGGCGGTCAACACTTGTACAGTTTGTACATGCGATTTTCATCCGCAAGGAGGGATCTTCATGGGTCAACAATTATAGCCCAATACACCAAAGTTTACTATTTTTCTTCTCAATTTAGGTCCAATAGTTGACTCAAAGTCCAGGCCATACAACCAATAGGCAATATAACGGCGGAAAATAGAGAGAATATTAGACGAATGTTCCCGCTAGAAATCATATGTTGGAGAGTCTTAAAGTCAATTACGAATTCAAATAACTACAACTAGTTCTATTATACGCAACCTAGCATGATCGAGGAAGGATTATGCCTATTTATAGGTTGTGCTCTCTAACTAACCTGTAATTGTTTTCACCTTTTTCAAGACATGGTGTGGATGGTGTCTTTCTCTCGTGTCAAAAAAGAGTGGTGTTTAACCATGCCTTAATCACATGTAAGAATATTCTAGGCTCCTTTTACTCTTGGCCTATGGGCTGGGAGGCCCATAGACTTCAAGGGTAGTCTAGTGATTATAGTTGGACTAAGATAGGTCATTTTATTCGATTGGTTTATGAAATGATTTAGAGGTCAGTCAATACCTGGCTTAGGGGTCAACCAATATACTTAGGTGGCCTTTCAATCTCGTGTGAGCTTGGGTGTTTTACTCGGTTTGTCTACTTGAACAGTCTACAACCCCTCAAGTGCTAACCATGGAAGGTGTAATTACTTGTTGTGTTCGGTCGGTCTACCTAGACAGTCCAAAGAAGAGGAATTGATTGTGAAATTGATAATTTTCACGACGTAATAGTATTACTACTTAATGACACTTCGCTAACAAGAATCACCAAAAATAAACCTTATTGCTTTATCAAAATTGGAGGCACTTTGGATTTAATACAATTTTTACATATTTAGAAATCAAATGCATCTCCTTAACCATTAAAAGGATAAGGGAGGAAATTGTTGTGTATTTGTGAATATTTTAAAAGGTCAAAATCACACATTACTTGGTTTTACATGCTTTGAAGTCTTTATTTGAGTTCACAAACAAGCTAGTAAAGACATAAACTTGTGCACACGAGATTAGGCCAAGGAGATTTGGTGCAATGCAAATCCTTTGATCCCTCCCTATGCACCCAATAAAAGGCTTCATGAACATTTTATTTTTGCATTAATCATTTTCAGAAATTAATTATAATTTTGAATTTAAATTTATCTGAAAACTAGTTTTTATTGTGACCATTTTTTTGCTTAGTATTCCCCACTTGAAAGTGGGTTTGAATGTGAGTTTAAGACTTCTCTAACATTCAAGCAATTTTATCCAAAAAAACATTATTTTATTTTCAAATTTTATTTAAATGTTTTATCTAAAAGCTCTTTTTTTCATGAACCCCAATTTTCCAAACACTCATGTCTCTTTTGTTCCTCCCACCTTTAAAATTTTTTAGTTCCTAGGTTCTAATCATTTAACCTTGCTAGCCCTATTCCCTTGATTATGATCGAGAAGAACTTGTTAAATCCTAAGAAACTTCCATACCACACAGATAAACCTTTGAGGACAATGTGAGGTCACACATCTCAAGTTTTGTTTTGTGATTCAAGTTCTAGTGGTTTGCAACTTTCATATACATCAACAATAGGAAAAAGCCAACTACTTCTTTTTTGAAAGAATAAAACACACACAGAGAGAGAGAGAGAGGGAGAGAGAGGAGGGAGGCAAGGTCTAAAGGTAAATGTGGTAATATTATTTTGTTTGTTATTGTGCTCATCTTATCTTAATTAAAAATCAAAGATTACAAATTCTAAGACAATCTAAAAAGAAAATTCACAAGAAAAACAATGTAGCAAGTTGATATGCTTGTGGAAGAACAATTTCCATAATCATTCACATTCCCCTAAGTGGAAAAAACAAGGGAATATGGCTTGGTATGTGGTAGATAACTATACTCTAAATTTTATTTGAAGAGGAAGTTTGCAATTGACTTTACAACCAAAAAAGAAAAAAGAAGGGATAAGAAAATGAATAAAGAATGAAGCGCATTACAAAAGATCAAACCTAAACATTTACAAATTACCAAGTGCGTGGATCAATTGATAAGAGATTGTTCTAACTTAATCAATTGTTTCGAGTTCGAATCTTGAGTATGTATTTGTGTTAAATATTCACAAAAAGAGTTTTGTGTCCATAATTGTTTTATCTGATTCAAACAAGATTGTCACTCACAAAAGATATGTGTTGTCTAAAAAAAAAAAAAAACTAAACATTTACATATCATGCCCCACGATTTAACAAACTGAGTTGACTCGGTAATTTTACTTTATTAAACTTAACATTATATGTTCTTTTTTAATTTAAAGAATAGGGGGCGAAAATGATGGCTTCTACAGTAAACTCCACAGACACATATGAAGGTATCAATCCAATCCAAAACACAAGAAAGTGGTTTTATCTGAGTGGGCTTCTGTCTTTTGGATAATGTCAAGGATATTAATATTCTCTTTCAAGGGGCAATCTGTGATGGACTTTGATTAATATACACTTGTAATGTATAATATTTTATTAGTCAATTCCATCAGAATCTTATCTTCAAAGTGCAACAACCCCCATGATCTTGTCTGTTGTTGTTGAAGTGGTATTAATAATTCATTTCAAACAATAGCTTTTCTTCTCTAAGCAAAAACCTGTTGGCAAGGAACCAACAGTCTTCCCTCAACCCGGGGGATGCTACCAAGCTTTGCCTTGGAGTTTAACCCATTTCGATGGCGACTCCGTGCACTAACTGTATGCTTCCATTATTAGTTGGGGATTATAGATTTTATTAAGGATTATTTTTTTATAATGTTTTTAATATTCATGAAAATTATTATAGTTTTGTATATAGAACGAGTAACAATTACAATTATATTTTAAAAATATTCCACTAAAATTTACAAGAATTTTATCTACAATATTTTTTTTTTGCTTTAGTGTGTATCGTAAAATATATTTGAGTAGACATCTAGGGGGCTGTTTTACTTGTGAAGGTTTGAGTAGAGATCTATGATGCTGTTGACATATGGAGTGTCGTAATGAGCTTTCTTTTATTCCCACGGAAGGCATCAATTGTATGAGTTGAATTTAAGATTACAAGCCAGAGAATTAAGCCCAAAATATTAATCCAAGGGTCTTATACTCTTTTGTTTTTATTTTTTATTTTTTGAGGATTTATATTCCTTGAGTACCATTAGTCTTCTTCTCTGCACTCTGAAAAGACGAAGGAGTGGATAAAGATACTCTTTGACACTGAAGTTAGTGTATGATCCAGTAGGGTGAGAATATTAGGGAGTTGCATACCAAAAGTTATAGGGTGAGTAATTGTGATTAAGGATATATTTATCCCTTATTTCACCGGTAAAACTTGCATTGAAAAATGTAAAACTTGTATTTCACTATTTAAGATTGACGTGTTTTTTAAATTGACTACCAAATGTTGTCCTCAACTCTTAATTCACTCCTTAGAATTGGCAAATTCAACAAACCTGGTCAAATTAATTCGGGCCTCAACGAGTTGAGATATTTCTGTCCTCAACCTGTCCTACGCACAAATGACAAGCCGAGTAGCAGGTGAAGTCTTTACTTTTGGGAAAAAATTCCAACCGACAAGACTAAATAAGAAAAAAATTGACTAGTCTTTATTGTGTATTAATTTACCAGAAAAGATAAAATCCACTTTAATTGTTTTTATAAGAAAATAATCTTTACTGATAGATTGAAAAATACTCTTTGATGCGAAAAAAAATCTCATTAACTTAATTTTTACTCTCGTTTTCTTTTTCCCTTATTTAGTGTTGATTTTTACGTAGTACTTAATATTCTGCATTTGTTATTATTTTTTAAAAGCAAATCTTACTTTTAATTGGAAAACAATGTTAAACTCCTTAAAAGGGACCATACACTTCATGTACCAAAATGGGGGACCATGTATACTCAAATAGCTTATAAGGGCAAATGTTTGCATCAGCCGTGAATGTCAATTGTTGATATCAATAGAAGGATAGTAATTTGCTCCGTTCCCTTCTCTCGTTTGCCACCCTATGCACGCAACGCAAGCTATCAACACAAACTCTATATCTCTAGCCCAAAGCACAGGGTTTACAAAATATATCTTTTTCAGAGTGGATCTCATGTTAAAATACCGTGACCAGTCTAACATGTAACCTAAATTGTATGACTCGTTCAAATATAGACACCGCCAAATCTTACATATTATCAATTGTCAATACCTGGGAGCCTCTTACATACCACAGCATGTTCTGGATGATTTAGCGATAGTATACCGCGGTTGAGTTCGAGCAACACTCTTGTGCAAATAACGAAACCACGCAACTTGGACTCCTGGATTTCTCGCCTCGCAACTTGGCACCCTTATTTCCACCTCGATTCTAGGTCCATTGATCCATTCCAATTAACCCTCAGATCCTTGTACTACGAATTTATTAGTTCCGTGCAACAAACCGGTTTCCCTCGGATTTTACTCTCTAAAGATTAACGCAACAGAGTTAAAAAAACAATAGATAAAATTTTTTTCATTACAAATACGCTAAAATTACATTCTCGTAAACCCTTCACCGATGCCCGAAACGAAATAGCATATTATAGTCCGTAGATATCATAATCCAAATAATAATAATAAGGAAACATAAGTACATATATTAAGATTTTAATTTCGAGTAATAAAGGACAGAAGTTTGAATTCTTCAAAACATATCAGAAATATTTCAAATTTATACATGAATGAGATGAGATTAGTGATAATAAACACAGTAGTTAACACGTGGGAACAATATAATTCACCATTCGCTGCTACTACCTATACAATAGCTTAGGATCTTGATTCTTCCAAATCATTTCTTGATTTTCCAAGAAAATCCCCCTTCCCCCAAAAAAAAAAAAGATTCTACCCTTTCGCTTAACTTGTTCTTCACCCATCCCTTGAGAATAAGCTATTTACAGAAAACACTAGTGGATCCTTTCCTTCTTCCAAAATAAATCTCGTACTATTCTTCTCGCCTGCCTCCCTGCATTCTATACACACCGAGGGAAGTGGAACAAAATGGCAGCATCAGAATTCGGAAACAACGAGAAAAGAAATCAACGGCTCACAAGCTCCGAAACCCAGCCGACATCCGGAGCCCCGACTGCACCCGAACCCGACCCGTCAAGAGAATTCTCTTTGCTCAATTTCTCAAACATCCTCGCCCTTATGCCCCTCCCAGACTCCACCCTCTCCATCACGGGCTCCTCCTCGCAACTCTGATCCCACAGGTCAAAATAGTTGACCCCGCCGCGAGCCGGAGCCTGCGTCGGGGTCGTCGGCAGGCTAAAGAATCCGGGTCGGATCACGGGTCCCCTCGGAGACCCGAACCCGGAAGACCCCATAACGTTCCAGGAAGAGGGCAACGACTTCACCTTCCCCAGTTGCAAGTTCCTCAGCGACGCCACCATCTCGTTGACACTCGCAGCCCCCGAACGAGTCATCGGCGACATCGGAGGCGACTCCGCCGGCGGCGACACCGACCCGGGAGACGACACAAACGGGAGCGTCTTCGCCACGGACGACTCAATCGCGTGCCGCAGAGGAGACCCGTCGTAGGAGTCCCCGCCGCCGCTCCGGGGACTCTGCTGCGGCAGAACCCTAAGCTGCTCCGGCGTGTGCGCGAAGAAGCAGACGCGGCGGCGGCAACTGGTCCCGTCCTTGCACGGCTGGGTCCGGTAACGCGCGGGGTGGAGCCAGCACTCGAAGACCCCGTGCGCGTACTCGCACGCGTCGCCCTTCTTGCAATTCCCCTTGCGAAAGTCGGGGCACGCGGTGCCGGAGTAGTGGTACTTCCGCGGGTCGCGGCGGCGAGCCTTCTCGCCGGGGTGGGCGTAGGGACACTCCGTCCAGTCGTGTGACCTGCCACGCGCGCATCTCCGAACCTTGAACTCGAACATGCGGAAATGGTCGCAGGAGTAAGCGTCGACCGGGACGTCCGGTTCCCGGGCGGGAACCTCCGAGTCTGACTCGGCATCGGTGGAGTCGTAGTGCTGGAGCGCGCTCAGCGCTTCTTGCAAGGAGTACGGAGAGTAATCGGCATTGCCGGTGTACGGTGAAAAGATCTCCGGCGTGGGTTCCTGGAGGAGCGGCCACGGTGGCACGTGTACGGTTGGATTTGCGCGGTGGGTCTCCCCCAACATCATGGTGCTGTTGATGGGTGTTTTGGTTTTATTTGGATTCGATGTTTACGCCTATTCCGGCATGGTTAGTGTCCCTTTATAAACTGCCTCTCTACACGGATTTAACCCTGGTTCGGTTTACCCTTACCATGGTTCGCTTTAAAATCAATGAACTCCAACTCCGTTGCGGTTAAAGTTAGTGGGGGGTTTCTTTTCATCACCGCGTTGGTCTTTGAAGCTGTGTCACAGACTCACAGTTTGTGTCCTCCTTTGCCACGTACCTGAACAGCTGTTGATGCGGTGAAACCGTAGGCATGGGCCATTGGATTGTCACGTGCTCGTAATGACCGCTTTTTATCTTCGAACGCCCCTTGTCTTCCCAAAGCGGTGGAGCGTATGATACGCTACACAAAAGACGGGCATATATATGATCTCTCTTTAGTTCTAAAATAAAATTAAAAGGTAGGGGAATAATGGAATATTTACTAAGGTAAAATAATATAATAAAACTTTATAACCGGACATAGTTTTGATCTATTGATTTTTATTTTTATCCGAAAGTGGGGGAAAACCGGGAAAGCCCATGGTGTGTTCGGGGTGAAGAGAATAGTTCAATAGGTGAATAAAAAGTAAAACCGATGGGCAAAGAAAGTGCTTAGTTTTATTTATTGGCATTAAAGTCGTACCAGTTTAATGTGGTGTGGGTAGGCATGTTATTGAATTTCTTTGCGTCGATTGAAGACTTGGAAAGTAACGCTTGCTATGATGAGACTTGGAATTGTATTATTATCGTGCATTATTTTTAGAGTAAACAATCAATTTTTATTACTTTTTTTTTTAAACTAATAAAATTATATAAGTAGTTTTTAAAGTATTAAAAATCATATTATATAGTCTCTCAAGTATTAAAAAATTTCTTTAAATTAGTCTCTTATCAAAGACTAAATTAATAGATTTTCAATATTTTAGGGACTACTTATGTAATTTTATTAGTTCAAAGACTATATAAAAGAAAAGATGATATTTTAAGAATTAAATTAATAGTTTATTCTTATTTTTACAGTCATTTCTGTTTGGTTGGTTGGTTACACTGTTACTATAATGATCATTTACGGTCATTTTGGGATTTCACTCGCTGTTGTTATCATTTTTCAACACATCATCAATTACTACTGATGAAAACTACACATAACAAAGTTGAATTTATTGAATAAAGAATTAATGATCGAAACTGCTTTTATAACTTAGGCAGCCACAAAAATTAAGTTATAATCATAACAATAGTTGATTTTTACAAAACTTTGGTAAATACTGCTTTCTCCGTCTCAAAATAGGTATTATCCTAAGTTTTTTTATACAAACCAAGAAAAGTTAATAAATAAATGAAAGAGAATAATAATTTTATAAAATTAATCTTATTATTATTTTAATTTTTATAAAATCATTTCTCTTAATTTCTTACAATCGTCATCATTATTATAAGGAGTATACATGAAAAAAAAAAGTATTATATTAAAAGTTAAAATAACACTTATTTTGATATTTTTTTTACACTGATACTTATTTTGAGATAGAAAGAACAGTAAAATATTGAAAGCGCCAAGTCGCTAGCTACCATATTTTGGCATTGGATATTTTGATAAATTCCCATCATGAGCATGCAAATAAATAATAAATAATATATAAACAATTTGTGCTTTGATGGAATCCTAAACAAAATATTTGTTAGAACGGCCTGCCTTTATTTGGTAGAGAAATGAGAAATAGATATGAAAGAAATAAGTTAAGAAGTGAAAAATAGAATAAAAAATAATTTGAAATTTTAGGTTGTATAATAGGAGAGAAATATATGAGAAATAAGAGAGAGAGCGGTGAATGGAAGTAGGTGAGAAATAGAGTGGAAATAAGTGGTGAGACCCACCAAAAAATTTAAAAATTTCATCTCTATTTCATTTATACCAAACAAAAGAAGTTTTTAAAAATTTAAAAATTTCTTCACCTCTCTCCCTTTCCTTCAAAACAAATAAAGTGTAAATGTTTAATAACTTTATATATATATATAGATAAACTAGTCTTACAGTCATTATTTATTTTATTTTATTTGGAAAAATTGAGTCTTCTCTTTTCTTTTTAATGTGTTGACTATCACCCTCAATTTGGAAATTAATCTCACAACTAAACTTACAAGACATTCAATCAAAAAATATTTTCTAAATCTACTCCTAATTATGAGTGAAACTAAGAAACTACAAATAAAAAAAGTTGTCTCTAATAGACTTGTTTAAGGTTATTTATTATTGTTAAACAGATTTATTTATATTAAAATAAATTAAATATAATATATTTTACTTATTCAAAAAAGTATGTTTTTTAAAATATATATATAATTTAAGTATCTTATAAAAAAATTGTCCTAAATACTGTGGAATTATTTTCACGTCAATAGTTCCCAGGATGGAAGGATTTGAGGGCATGATGACCATATGATATCAAGTCCAATACTTGACTTTCATATGAATAGTCCTTTTGGCCCCTTACCTTGTCGATCTTATCGTTTCAATTTACCTCACAATCGTCCATTTTGTCTTTATCATTAGGATAGATATTATTACTATTATTTTTTTTTGTCTTTGTCTCGTGATGGTTGCTCTTTTAATCGACTACAAGGACATTATGACTATTGTATGAACAGGTTCGAATATTTAACAGTAGGTAAAATAAAGTAAAATAATTTTATTATTTATTAAAATATTTTATGATTAAATAATAAAAAAATTAATTGATGATTTTATCACATTTTATCTCGTACTTTTCTAAGTTGAAATAAAATAAAATAAATAAATAAATGGAATATGTTTTTATTTTAGTCTATCTTATTTAATAAATTTAAATAATGACAATTAATATTCTTTATTATATTTCACTTTATTTTAATAATCCACGCCTAACCTGTAGGAGGAAGTGGGGTTAAATCATTCATCCGCTTTCAACTTTTTCCCCTTTTTTCCCCTCCTTCTCACTGGACCTTATTCTGATTTTCATCCAGATCTTGTAAGATTTGTAGTTTGTTTAGGTGAAAAAAATAGAAAAAAAGAAAATATAAATAATGATGTATTTTTTATTTGATTAAATAGAAAATAAAAAAAGGAAAGAAACGTTATATTTTAAAATAAAATTTTGATTTTCTTTCTCTTTAATTCAAAATTTTAATTTTTTATCTTCCCCCAATTTTTTCCTCTAAACCAAAGAGAGGATTAAGTGTAAAAAAAATTGATCCAAAATATTGTTTTTAATCAAATAATAAGTTATAACAAGCCAATATTATTTTTCAACACATTAGGAAAGAAATAAAAGAAATAAGTGAATAAAATAATCATAACTTCATCAACAACAGGAAAAAAAATATATATGTTCAAGCTCTGGTGTTAATTTTAGAAGTGTTGCCTTAGTTGTCTTTTCCTTTTGGAGCTTTAGGCAATCAGTTCACAACAAAAAGAAAAACACCATAACCCATAAAAAAAATAGAAAAGTTCAAGAGGCGGGGGAAAAAAAATAAAAAAGTTATGCCGGTCATTTTCACTAAATATTGGTATTTTGAATATGGTCCAAATAACGTTTTTCTCTAAGCCGTGACTTTACTCTTCTTTGTCACATTTCGATAGTACATAACTTTGCTTAAATTTCACCTAAAAAGAAATCGCTTAAATATTTTGTTATCTTGTAAGGTCAAAGTACTATAAAAATAAAGTTAGAACTTTAGACTGTGCCTACCACAATAGAACAAGAGACTTGAAACTAAACTCCTTGAATGTATGTAAAATTTCAAACATAAAAACAGAGATATTATTAGAGAAAAATCAATAACTCTATATGTTTGACGAGCTATTTCAATTAGCTTCTAGTTTTTTTTATTAACTAAAAAGCTTATTTAATCTTATTAATAGTATCTGATAAACAAATCTTTTTTAGTAACTTATAATATTTCTTGAGACGCTACTTCAAGTAACATTTTTCAAAACACTAATTTCTAACTGTAAAACACAAAAATAACACAAAAACAGGGGTTAAATTGTGTTATAGCAAATTTTCGCACAAAAACATTTTAAAGACATATCGTCTGAAGGATTAACCAAAAGATTTTTTAAAACGATATTTAAGGGAGAGACGAATGCAGAAAGATAATCAGCGAAACACAGAGAGATTATACTGGTTCGTTTCAACCCAGAGACTACGTTAAGTTCTTGGCAATAGCCAAATCCCACTAACTTAAACAAGTTATAGGTATTCTTTTAACCAAGCCTCTTTAGGCTCAACCTAAGTAGTCTTTAACTTGTCTCCAAGCAAAAAAATAAATAAAACAAGTATTCTTTGAATCAAAGCCTCTTCAAGCTTTTACTGATTTCCTAGAGAAAAAGGTTGAATGTGAGTTATCTCACTTAATTTAACGTCTTATCAGACGAATATACAATGAAGTTCAAAGAAAGCTTTTACAAGCAGCGTATATGAAAATTACAAGATGAGAGTTTTTTAACAGTTAAAGATTTATCAAATTGACTAGCATTTGAGACTGAGGTCTCTTCTTCTATTTATAGGCTTCTCCATAAAAGTGTCCGTTGTGAGTGCTTACAGGAGACATCATTCGTCGATTAAAAAAGAGTCGTTGAAGCATTAAATGCCTTTTACCAACTTGTCACTTTGATAAGATAAAGTGGTCCGCTCATCTTAGTCATTCTCATACTCAATTTTGTAGCAGTTGACATATCTGCTTTTTCGTATTAACATCCACACACATATTCTTTCTTTTACATGTAAAGTGGAGTTTCCTTTAGAGTAGGTACATAAACGTTATTTATTTCAAAGTTGTTTACGCTTTTACATATTTGCAGTGTACAAATCATTAGAACTTCGTCTGAAAGGAGTTAGTTACTGAATCTTATAAAGCAAATAAAGACGATAGATCAACTTATGATCAGACGATAGCGAACATGTATTATACAAGTAACCAAACTATTGCTTGAAAAGACTATTTGTTATTATCAAAATATTTGAGGGTTATAAATTTGTCATTTGTCTTAACACTAACTTTTTATATTTTTTTTCTTTTTATCTTTAAAATATTTATTAAATTTCCTTATTACCCATTTTTACATAAGGTAAGATTTTATTTTATTTTTCTCTTTTTATATTGTTTATTTTAACCATTACACTATTTATCATATTATTTTGACATTATACTTCAAGATATTTTGACTATTACACCAATCAACATAATAAAAGTATGACATTTACTTAAGTGTATGTTAATTATTTTATTTTAAACTTGGTTGGAAATATTTTAAGATATAATATAAAATTAATAATAAAATGAATAACACAAAAAAAAATCATAATTGAAAATAAAAATTATAATTAAAAAGATTAATCTATAAATAAAAAATTACAAGAGTTAAAAATTAATTAAAAAACTAATATTATAATTGTCCCAAAATATATTTTATTAATAAAATAAAATTAAAATTTATATGAAATATAAAAATATCATTTAAACATGTACATTTCGGTCATTTTATATTTATTAGCTACTTTAACAGATAATTTTACTAAACACTTATAATTTCATAAGATAGCTTAACAGCTTTCAACTACTAGTTACCAATTTTCAACTACTAACTAATTTTTTAACTTTCAGCTAAGTTTTGTCAAACATAACCTAACACTCTTAAAATTTTTTAGTCCAAATTATAAATATTCTCTACACAAAGTAATTCTATTTGAACAGAAAATATTCATAATTAATTTTAGTGTCAATTTATTTATATATATATATATATAATAAAGTATATAAATCAAATATATACTTCTCAAACCAATAATTCGTTAGTTACTTGGTATTATAATTAATTTTTATATTATAAATTTGAAATTTGTTAAATATGGGAATATATTTTTATTATATCTTTTATAATACGTGACTTTACTAACTTTAATATTTAATTTTTAAATATTCTTAAAAAATCAAATTAATAATTAGTTTCGTATTTTCTTTTACTTTGAAAATTTTATATTAATATTTTTCATATACAATTTTAAATATTTATATCTCAAATTTAATTATTTAAAAAAAATACTTTTCTATCTCAAATCTTAGCTATTTATATTTTAAAATTATTTATATTTTTAAATATTTATTCTCAAAATTTATTTATACTTAAATTAAAAAGTTCATGTATTACGAGAAACCTGTTAGTGAACATGTAAAGTCACTACTAAAGAATTATTATTTTTTTATATTTTAAAATATTTCCTCCATATTCTATTACATGAAGACTGTCACGTGGATGTATATTTTATTAAAAAATTCCGCAGAAACCTTCCTTTTAAATTTATTACTGATACTTTTTTTTCTGAAGATTTTGCTGTAATATAATCAGCAGGGAGAATCTAAATAAACAAGCTGTATATTAACTTATTTTAACTACTTACTCTGCACTAAAATAATTTCATAATTATATGTTATATTGTGATGCATTTCAATAAATATCATGGTTTAATTGGAACTTAATGTCGGCCTTGTAGCATATAACAAATCGTTGTTTGGATTGTAAGATGTCGTGCTCAGACTTGAATATTAGTAAAGCCGCCATGCATTCTGGTGGAGGATCAAATTGTGGTGACAAGGATGGTTCGGAGGATATTAGAGCCGGGTCTGGAATTATAAAATTTTAGGTTGGGGGCGTTAAATACAAACTTATTCACACACACACACACACATATATATAGACTGAGCAAATTTTATTTATCTGTTTGAGGGGCACGTGCTATAAAAATTATATATAATAATTAATTTAAAAAATGTGTTTAAAAGTGCATGCAAGTAGGTCCGCCCCTGAATATAATTGCTAGTGAAATACACATGGTTAATCTCAATACATAAATTCTATGTTAACTTATGTTTGATCTTTTGTGGTTGGTGATTTTAATTTACCAAGCACTCGGAAAGTCGTCCAAGTCCAATTGTAGATATTGGCACTGTCTCTCTTTTGAAATTCAACTCCAACTCTCCAAGTCATTATCCAAATTAATTAATCATCTGCTCAAGATCTAATCCCATTCATCCCTGTTCCGTGAAGCACACTAACTCGTACTTAACTGGTATCAATCAAACGGAGATTATTAAGCCCTATCAGCGTTTCATATATAACCCAACCTCGCAAAGCGTTAGAAAAAGATAAAGTCACAGGATTCAAACTAAAAACTAAGAAAAAGTAAACAATCAATTTGGTCCTAAAAATATCATTCTTTCTCTTAAATAGTTCTTAAACTAATGAAATTATATAAACAGTCCCTACATGATTGGAAATCATGTTATATAATTCCTCAAGTATAAAAAATTCTTCAAATTTGTCACTCACTAGGAATTAAACTGATAGATATTCAATATTTTAATAACTACTTATTTTATTTGATTAGTTCAAGAGCTATTTAGGAGGGAAAGTGATACTTTAGGACCTAAATTGATGATTTATTCAAAACTATCCCATTTATATTCATAATTCTAAAATTCCAATATCGATGTCCCCTTTTCAAGAATCAATTGTGTGTAGTTGGAATTTTGAAGAACTCCACGCAACATATCAAAATCATGAACTACTTGCCAAACCTTTATTTCTTTTAGAATTTAATTTAAATATATCAACAGTATAATTTTTTTTTGTACTATCATCTAATTATTCGTTGCCATGTATAGTAAGATTATCAAATTTTGTAGTAATTATTTTAAAAATCATATATAAAGTAATTTTTAATTGGTTAAACTGTTCATAAAAATTAAAGTCTTTTTTATTTATAGTAATATTTGAAATTAAAATAAAGGAAAGATAGAATGATGATAAAAAGAAATAACTTTCCATATTAGGAGTTTATCCCTTGCGCTTTGCATTGCTCGTGGGTTGTTGCGTTTACCATGTTTCATACGCCTTTATTCCTTTGTCATACCCTTTTGGTTACGAATAATGATTGATGTCGTATCCAAGAGAAGCATGCTGGATTTGGGTTGGTGTAAACGTGGAGGATAATCCACAAGTCTAGCTATAGAATTGAGGATCGAATTGTGTGGACAGCTGTGAAGTATGTGAATCGAGATAGCCTCAGGCATGTGAAAAGTACGAAGGAGGAATTAGTAGTGAGCAGTGAGCGTAGTGTAGGGGAGGCTAAGCATCAATCGCTTTGCCAAACTCGAAGCAGCAACCATAACGTAACAATAGCAGTGTCTTCACTCCCTGACACACTTGTGCCACCTACCCCTTCCCGTTACACCGTGGATAATCCGTTTTATTGGCTATCCTCTCAGAATGCGCCACCCCATTCTTTGTCTTTCCGGCCCATGCACATAAAATTATCCTACGCCTGCACAATGTCAGATGCTTCCTATTATAGGGATTTGAATTGATCTCATGATCTGTCCTAATGCTATTTCGGATGGTTTAGACTTTAGACAATTATTTTAGATCATAATAGTTTTTTTTTTTTCTTTCATAAACTGTCTTTTTCCAGTTTCAATTGACTCGATGCGTAGACAAATTGTGTCAATTATATGCAGGAAGCTTTATTTGAGTAAGATCAATGTTGGAAAATTTAAATTTAATAAAAGCAGTTTATAATATAAGGGTGATGATATTTTACAAATCACAAATTCTCTATCAAAACATTTCATATCTCTTTATCTTTTCTTTCTATTACATCACATCACATCACCAATCATATCAATTACTTATTTTTCTTTTTTTCCATCTTTCTCAAAGTGTAAACACTTATGATATGTTTGATTGAAGAAAGAGAGAAGAAAACATAAATATCGAAGTATTTTCTTTTATTTGATTAGAGAGAAAGTGAAAGGAAAAAGAAAGGAAAAATTGATTTTTAAAAACAAAAATTTAAACTTTTCTTCCTTTCACATTTTCTTTAATTCAAATTTTAAATTTTTTTCTCCTTCCATATTTTTCATCCACCCAACCAAACAGACCCTTAAAGAATGTCCAAGAACCATTTTCCATAATATAAATGTTTTATACTTGAAAATATTCACTTCCAACTGCCTTTTACTTTATAAAAATTTTAAGGGCCAAATTACTCAAACAAGTGCATTGCTTTTGTAAAGATACGTGCACAGGAGTACAATGCTACCTTATTTACTTTGTTATCACCTTTTGCTCGATCTGTCACAAATCAGCCGTTGTTAAATCAATTAATGATGGCATTTTTTTTCCTACTTATATTCTTATTCGAAAACAATATGTTCGAAATACTATCATACATTAAATATAAATATCTTTTACAACGAAAATTGAAATCTTAATTTGTCATGCTATGAAATTAGTAATAGAATTGATCATTTTTGAAGTGGAAAAATAAAATATCTAATCAGTTGACAGCGATTGACATTTATTGAAGAGAAATTCTTTCACTTCATAACAATTACTCCTCATACCAGATTATATTTATGCGATCCTATTGCCTTTTTTTATTCTTTCCTATGTGTATTATTTTATCATTTTTATATAAATATATAAATTTAATTAAATATACTTACAGAATGAAAAAAATTACATTTACATTTAATTATATATTATCATATAATTAAAAAATTATTAAATTTTATAATAATTATTTTAAAAATTATATATAAATTATTTTTAATTAGTAAATAAGGTAAAAATCTTTACACTAATAAAATATTAAAATTAATATCTTTTTAGAGCGAAGATTCTTTTTAAGTTTTATTTCCAAAAATGACCTCGTAAAACAGAAAAATTATTACGTGGTTTTAAACTATCATAGTCTTAATTAATCTTCACATAAATATAATAGAGTATAATTAATTCTTTCTTGTAAATTATAAAATTTGAATATGTGTTATATACACATTAGTTGAGACTATAAATACTTGGTAGTTCTAAATTCTCTAATAATTTCTTCGTAAAACGGCAACTCAAATTCACCATTGCAAGGACAATTATTGTTACCGACAAAAGAATAAAAACAACCTATAAAAATATTTTTAAAATGTTAACAATATAACACTATTTTTTTTAATACATCCTTAGTTATTGAATAAAAAATTGATTTATATTATCATCAGTACTTAATTGATTTTCAATAATTAAATTAGAAGTTTTTCTTAAAAAAATATTTATTATACTAAAAATATTAAAATATAGTAAATACTTGTTTTTTTAATAAAAAATTAGTTACGTAAAATTTTAAATTAATTTAAAAACTATTGTTAACATAACTGGAAAAAAGATGTAAATAATCGTTAAATTTTTTTTAAGTCTTGTTAAATAAAGAAGGTTAAATCAATTTGTAGATCCCTAAACTATTTTAAAAAAATTAATTAGGTTATAAAACTAAAAAAAAATATAATTAGGTCCCTAAACTAAAAAAAATATCCTTGGTATTAGTTTTTTGTGGTTTAAAACTATCCAAAATGATCATTTACAATTGTTTTAAAAATTGTAGAGACTCAATTACACAAATTTAATAAAATTAAAGACCTAATTATAAATATTTTAATTTAGAGATTTAATTGGAAATTTTTAAATAATTTAAGAACTTACGTATTAATTTTTTTTTTTGTAACCAGCATAATTAAGACTTTTGACTTTTCAGGTAAGATTTCAAAGTATTTTCACATGCTTTGGTCATAAGAATAATTTCTGGTTCAAAACTTAGTTATCCTTGGAGCCAGCTATCAGATTATTCTTCAGTCCCACATATTAATTTAATCAATAATGAACAAGACGTGCTTTATTTAATAAAATTTATATAACAATAAAAAAATACAAAATATACGTGGCTAACATTACTTGAAAGAAGAAAAACGGAAACGGTTGGTTGGGGATGAGGCGAGAGGTGGAACTGTGGCAGAAGGAGGTGTGAGTCACGTGAGGAGATGGGAAGGGAGGGACAGATAGCCTTTGCGAAGGACATAGAGGCCCTCCACTACCCGACAGAACACATCCTCACCGTACCATGAACTAAAATCTCGATTGTGACAGATGTACGGATTCATCCCATATCCACGCGTCCTCCTTTGACCAAACACGTGTGCCCTGTCCTTTTCCTCATCCTCTCACCATTTGTCCATACTTTTGCCACGCGGCATCTTCTTATTCCACGCTCTCGAGATTCCCGTGACTACTGTTTTTATTCCCAAACTATATCCATCTTTCTTTTTCTTTTTTTCAATGATAGCCTTTTTCTTTTATTAAAAAAATCCCATTTGACCGCCTTGATATTATCGTCGACATGGAAAAGAATGGACAGTGCGTCAATTACCATACTGCACTAATAAATAACAATAATATATTATTATTATTTTATTTACACTTGACTTCACTGATAAGGTTGGACAAATTTAGATACGAGTTTTCCTTAATAAAGATGGTTGATTTGTAGAATTTTCCTTATATACAATAGTTAATCCCTAAAATAGGTCACACTTGTCCTATGTTTGGTGTCATAAAATGAGTGAGAAATGCGTGAGAGAGGTGAAAAATTAGTAAGAAATAAAAATGGTGGGTTGTTTAATAGAAGAGAGAGATGAGAAATGGTAAAAAATGATGGTAGGTCTCACGTAAAAAATATTTCCATGCTAAGATGTGCGAGAAGGAAGGCTCATATTATACAATTTGTGACCCTTTTTTTCTGACAATTAAAAATTTTTAGAAAGTGTCATTTTTTTCCTTTTATGCTTAACCGTCAGAAACATAAAAAATGGATTATTAGCACTGATAGTCGACTATTAGCGCTTGATAGTCAATTATCAAGTCACGATAGTCGATTATTGAAGCACAAACTCAATTTTAATAATATTTTTTTATTTTTTTTCTTATTTCTCGCTTTCCTATTTCTTTCTTATTTTCCTCAAAATAAACACTTTTATTTCTATTTTATTTCTTATCTATTTTCATTTACCTTTTTCTCTTCTCTCTATTTCTATCCACTTTGTTTCTTACCTTTTTTTTTCTTAGGGTGTGTTTGGATGAGAAATTTTAAAATTTTAAAGATTTAAAATGCTTGAAATTTGAATTGCTTTAATTTAAATTTCCTTCATTTATTAAATGCTTTGCTTGGATAAATCAATTCAAATTTTTTAAATTTCAAATTCTAAGTTTGGATATGACATTTGAATTTTCACCATATACAAAATTTAATTTTTAAATATATATTTAAAAATTAAATTTTTAATATTAAACTTTTTCGAAAATAAGCATTAGTCAATTTTTAAATATTTAATAATTCACAAATAATTTTACTATTGAATAATATTTAATAATTCAAAAACATAAATATTGATACTTTTTACGTCAATATTGATAAAGAGAAGAGAAAGAAGAAAGAAGGAAAGAAGAGAGAGATGGGAGAGAGAGGAGAGGGAGATAAGATAGATGGGAGAAAGAAGGGGGAGAGGAGAGAAGAAAGAGAGTGAAGAGAGGGAGATGTGAGAGACGCGAGAGATAAAAGAGAGAGGCGATAGAGAAATAAATAACAAAAAAAGACGAGAGAGGGAGAGGAGAGAGAGAGAAGAAGAAAGAAAGAGGAGAGATGAGAGAGAAAATAGACATAAAAGTAAAAGAAAGTGAGTATGAAGAATTTCAAATTCTTACTTTTTTGATAGAATTTGAAATTTTACAACTTTAGGTAATCAAAATACCTTCATAAATTACTAGAATTTTAATTTCTTACTAAATTTCCTATCCAAACAACAAATTTCACCACAAAGTATTTTAAATTTCCTATAAAAATAAATTACTCTCTTAAAAATCCTCATCTAAACACAAAGTTGATTAATAAATTGTTTATAGTTATCATTAATAAATAGTTTCTGCAGATTAGTTCGTTCCTTAATAAAAAGTAATTCAAATCAAATATAAAAATAATATACAGATTTGATTTGGTATGAATATAATACTAAATTTGAATTAAATTAATTTGATATTTTTACGGTATATTTGAATCAATTTGACAGTTTTTTTTTTTTACTTTTAAAATTAATTTTAATATGATAATTAATAAAATGAATTGATAAAGAGTCATTTGTTTGTGCTTAAAAAAATAATTTTTTAAAAAGTGATTTCATTTTAAGAAATTTTTATATGAGTATAAGCTAATTTATGTTTGGTTACAACTATGAAAAGCAGTTTTTTTAATTGAATTAAAAGTTCTTCTTCTTAACTTGTTTGGATATAATAATTTAGAAGTTTTTTTTTTCAAATTACAAAAAAGGACCTTAATTGAAATACTATGTAAATAAAATAAGACAAATAAAACTAACAGTGTGTTTGTTATGGTGGAAATGGAGGAAAAACAAGAGAGAGGAGAAATAAAAAAATTATGAGACGCACACCTTTTAATTTACTTGCTCAATAGGCAAGATTTTTAATAGTACCAACGTCTCCAAGCTCAAAATAATCGATTATTTTTGTTCACACTCGATTGTCATAGTGATTATAATAAAAATATAATCAATTGTCATATAAGTAATCGATTTCCACTCAAAACAATCGATTGTTGATAATGAAAATCAATTACCAATCGATTTTTTTCCTCTTTTTTCATTTCTCTCTTTTCTATTTCTATCAAACTAATCACCCCTAAAATCTACCTTATTTCTCACCTATTTTTCTCTTCCTTATTTCCATCCTCCCTACTTCCATCCCTTGTGTCAAACTGAGCATAAGAGACAACACCCGTAAAATGCATCAAATAGAGCGTGAGAAAAAGCTATGTGTTTCGCAATTTAAGTTTCTCTCTTTTCTATTGTACATGATTATTTAGAGAAGCAGTGCCAAATAGCTTTTCAAAAAAAGTAGAAAACTGCTTCTTTTCCAATGTTGATTCTTGAAAAAAGTTTACCCAAACACCTAAAAAATTTAAGTGATTTTTTCATTAAAAAAGTGATTCTTATTATAAATTATTGGATTAATTGCACTTTGTGTCACCCAAGTATCATCATTTTGCGAATTTTGTCACAACATTTTTTTTCTTGCATTTTGTCACCCTATTTTTGTAATCTCATAAATTTTACCCAACTATCAATTGTCCGTTAAATGACAAACAGAGTGATGATGTGTCAATGATGAATTGACGTTTTTTGCCATCCGGTCATGACCGTTAAACATCCACATCAACTTATTTTTTTTAATATCCTTTATTATTTTTTAAAAAAAGAAAAAAGTTTAAAAAAGGGTGTGATAATCAAAGGATATTAAAAAAAGGTGTGTTTAAACAACTTTTTTTCTTTTTGTAAAAAAGAAACAATAAAGGATATTAAAAAAATCAAGTTGACATGGATGTTTAATGCCAACTCATCACTGACATGTTATTATTTCATTTGTCATTTAACAAATTGTTGACGGTTGAACAAAATTCGTGACAAAAAAAAACTGTGACAAAATTCGTAAAATGATAAAATTTGGGTGGCACAAATTACAATTAAGCCTAAATAATTTAAAATAAATGCATTCGTAATGTAGAATCTAATAACTAATTGAATCAAGACTAACCTTTGAAAATGACATTTACATAACTATAAACAAAGAAATAGCAAAAAATCACACATAATGATAATTACATTACAAACCTCTTATAATATGATAATAATTACATTATTACCTATAAATATGAGACTCCACTCCTCACATAAGTATGATATAATGTTCCATTCATAATGTTACTTTGCAAAAATTACTTTCATGTTTAGGTGGAATCCTTGCAACTGTCATCACTGCACCTGATGTGCCTCGCCTTACCTCGTTCATCCCCCAAACTAGCTATCACCCAAAGCAACATGTATTGTGAGTGGGCCCATGCCTCCCAGTACCACATTAAATTAAGGTGTTCAAAAAAATAGTGTTTATAGTTGGATTGGATTTTGAATTCTATGTTGAAAAGTGTTTCAATCCAAATAAAATTGAACTTTGTTGTGTATTCAATACTATTCAATAATTAATTGTGTATAATGGGTTTGGGTCTGCAAACAATCCATTTAAGTCATAGACCAAGTAGGTTAAGAATGTCAGTCCATTTAAGTATGGGCTTATTTGGCCTAGTTCATTTAACCTATGGGTTAAACAAGTTAGGATTTGTGGGTTAATGGATTAGTCTGCGAACCAAATATTATTTAGTTTTTTTATAGTTTTATTAGGCAATTACTACTCGTTATTCAATTATTTGATTAATGCTAGATAAGGTGAACCAGTGGCTTAGTGTTTGGAAGGTCAGACTTTTGTCCTTTGCGAGGCGAGTAACACTCATGAAAGTTGTTCTTCAAATGTAGTCGTCTTATATTGTGCAAACCACTTGGCTACCTAAGTCCACATGTAAGTCCATTGATAGGAAATGTAAGGATTTTGTGTGGAGAGATTCTGAGTAGAGTAGGAAGGTATACACAGTTTCTTAGGAAGTCATTATGTGCCCCTAAAAGTCAGGGTGGGCTTGGCCTATGGGAGACATTTAAATAATCAAGCTACCATGCTAAAGAATGGGTGGAATTTGATGACAACACAGAGGCCCAGTAGGTGAGAACTCTACGAGCGAAATACAAATGTGGGAGTGATGTTATTCCCCGTATTAAGGCAACGAGAGCTGGATCAAATTTTTGCCAAGGGCTGAAAGCAAATTAGGCAAAGGTCAAGGAGAACTTGGCTTGAAGGATGAATAATGGGAAGATGGCGAGATTCTAAACAGATGATTGGGTTTCGCAGGTAGGGAAGTTGATCATGCTAGAGCAAAGGAGCCTTTCGGTAATAGAAGAGCATGCACCCATGGCTTGGTATGTGGGAGAGAATAATACTTAGAATTTCTTCAAACTGTAAAGGGTGTTATCTATTGACATTATTAATCAAATCCAAACCATATGTGCACCTAAGGATGAGTTTGAAAATGATGTGGTTGTTTGGAGGAATGTAGTGGATGGGAATTTTTCATTTAAGGAGGAACTCTTTGGTAGGGGACCATTTGCATCAGCATAGTGATCTGTTTAAGTTGGTGTGGAAACTGAGAGTTGCATAACGCATTAAACGGTGTTGTTAACAAATGAGCTAAGAAACACGAGGCATATGACTGGTAGTATAAATTGTCCTCTTTGCTCTAATGGAGTGGAATCTACACTGCATCTTCTGCAGGATTGCAACAGGGTAAGCGGTATTTGGTATAGGCTGCTAAATGGGAGATTTCCACTGTTATATTTCATAAATGATGTGATGGATTCAGTTAGATGTAATATTTGTCCATGCTAGGATTTACCTCAGGAGAAGGAGCAAACTTTTGCTATTGCACTGGATGCATTTTGGATCAAGAGAAATGAGGTTGTCTTTAAAGGTAAGTGGAAAGGTGTGGATGAGACCTTTCATGAAATCATGCGCAAGGTCCACCTAGTGCAACATAGTTGTATCTTTTTGGATAATGTTCATGACGTCCAAGTGGGGACCAAGCAGTCTTTGGAGCTAGTTTGGAAGCCTTCAAACTTTGGTCGCACTAAGATGAATTCGAATCCTACAGTTTGAGCATGAACTGGGACAGCGTCTTGTGGGGACATTATCCGTAATCACAATTAAGCTTTTGTGGTGGCTTTTGCAACGAATATTGGATCATGCCCAATAACGCAGGCTAAGTTCTGGGGTATTTATAGAGGTTTGCAATTGACATGTGATAGAGGTTTCTCTAACATTGATGTTGAATCTGATGCAAAAGTTGTTATTTCTTTCATTGTATACGGCTGCCAGCGAAATCATCCTTACCAACTTGGTAGGGAGATTAGGAAGCTCAGTGGATCGAGAAGAAGTGTCAAGTTTACGCATGTATTCTACGAAGCAAATCAAGTGGCAGACACATTCGTTAAGCATGGATTATCACTTGATGTAGAGTTACATCTTTTTAATTTTTCACCTTATTTTTTATCATTGTTGTTACTAGCTGACTCCTCTGGAGTTTTTTGTAACACCTAAGGGGTATTACCATAACTAAGCCTAGATTTCTAAGAACGAAAAAAAAAACTTAAAACATAGAAACAACATACAGAAGTTGCTCATAAATATAATTAGATTTTATATAAGAATAATACAATAAAATACCATAGATGTCTAATACAATTCATCTATCACCCGAAGGTGTCGTATAAAACATAAAGAGAAATACAAGGAAACAATGTAAACTAAGCTACATCTTCTTGCATGTGACTCCAAGTTCCATTTGCACATGTCTTCACCTGTATCCTGAAACATAATATCTCAGTGAGTGCTCTACGAATTCTACGGCTAGGTTAGACTCTTATACTCGAACAACCTTCATCACTTATCTCTCATGGCTTTAGCCTCACTAAGTCTCTCATAATTCTCCATACCTATGGTCAGGTCTACACCTTTCAATTGTCAATACTTCCTGTTAACTCTCCTCTCATTCTCACAATTGTTATACTAGTTTACTATCTTATTCTCAACCAAAGAACTCATCCTCATTACTCATACTTTCTTACCATAACCCTCTCTAGTATTTAAATCCTTAATGTTTAGATTTTACCTTTCTTCCTTTTGATATTTAAAGTTGTCCTTTAAGGGTCAAGTCTAAGGCTACAGATACTCTAGAATACACTTGATACTCCATTAACACTTATCTTAATATTCTCAATTTATTCCCTCTCACTTGTTTCATACCTTTCTATTAAGCTGTGTGGGAATTTACCATTTCTCTATCTCATTCGCAACTATTATTATCTAACTAGAACCCTCATAACACCATCATAGAGTCTAGTCTTTCACATATCCTTAAGGTAGCAAAGACGATCCTAATTACAAGCATACATTTATTTCACATCTTTTGCCTAGTAACTAGACATACACCTAATTTTTTTTATCAAATAGGAATAACACACATACATAATTATGATCACATATCCATAACCTTAACACTTCATCACAAGAGACATTTACATTTTTCACATGTGTACACATTATATTAATTGCTCATGAACAAGGTCACATAGACTTTACATAGTTACAACGTAACACACTTCAACATATCACACTACAACAAGATGCATATGCATGCTACGTTCTTAAATCTCTACTCATGCACATGTGGTACCAACTTAAACTTGTTAGAAAATAGACTAGGAGTAAGTGCACAACCATAAGAAGCATCATCAGTACCAATACCTTCGACCTTCGTACCCTCAACTAGTATGATATCCCCAGGTGACTAGTCAGGGTTACCCAGTATGCTTCAGCTCCATGGGATCAGCATGGGCCATTGGAGTTTCTCAATCGAATACCACCCCTAAGGCTAGGGTTAAACAACCCATCACGACCTCTACTAACCAAATTTCTACATATTTTGCTTCATCAGATAACTCAAATGTTATGATGCATGATTAGCCAAACAATGCACATGGCTTCACTTAAACATTTCACACTCAGGATCCCACCTCTCATAGGTTGGGTTTCTCTTCACTACGAAATATTTGTTACTTTACACGTGTCATGGCATGGAATCATACATAAGCATATCAGAGTATTTAACACAAGTCGGCAACATATGCATTTTCTTAAGGCAAGTAAAAACCACAAGAAGTAGATCCAACAAGGCATCCAAGTAATAATAATCAAACAGGGAATAATAATAGAAGGCAACAATATAAACTTACAATCATTTACTCTTAGCTAGGATATAAGCTTTAGTAGTCTCAAAGGTCATGCTTAGTGTCACACCTTTGGCGCTTAGCATCACTTCACTTTACTTCTAGATCAACTATCTAGTAGGTTCGCGCTTAGCGCCACTTATGTAAGGAATTCATTAATGTTCTCACGCTCAGCGCCAATTCTGGCGCTTAGCGCCACCATGCTAAGCCCCAAACTTTTGGCACTTAGTGCCAAACCTCCAAAGAACTCTTTGTCTTTCTCACGCTTAGTGTCAAAATCTGACACCTAGCGCCAACTTCAATTTCTGCAAATCATGAGGGTTTACAAAATCTACAATCCACGATTTTACTTGGCTTCCAAACACTCCCAAATAGGTTAATCAATTCCTAATCACTTCTATTACCTTTCTAATTAACCAATCTATTCTATAAATTCCTCACTCACTCACAATCCCTTCAAAACCCATCAAATTTCTAACTTAGGCATAAAAAAGGGGAAATGGTAAATAGATATACAAATCAAAACCTAAAGGGTAAGGAAGAATACGGGAGAGAACACTCACCTTTAGGGACACACAGAACTGAGTTCTGGGGCTTAGGTTCTCCAGTCTCTATTCAATTCTTTTTCTTCCATCTCTCCTCATTCCCTCTAATTTCTTTCTTCTTCTATTTTTTGACGGCTAAATCTAACTCTCTTTCTCTATTTTCTTCTTATGACATGTGGGTGGGTACATAGCTTAGTTGGCTTTAGTCTCCTATTGGGCCCTAGATGCTTTTTTGGATTCTATTATAACATTCTTACTAATTTATAACACTAAGGTATCAATAACAATAATAATAACAACAACACAACACAGGAACAACAATAATAATAATGATAACAGCAACAACAATAACAATAAATATAATAATAACAATAATAGGAACAATAATAATAATAAGAGATATAGTAATAATATATATATAATAACAATAACTCTTAAAGTATCTTTTATCCAATAACACATGGAAATGGTCCTAATAAGAGCTACCTCGTGGTTTATTTTAGTATCTAAAATTTGAGGTATTACATTTTTTTTATAGAGGTTTTTGAGTTGGGGGTTTAGGCCCTTTTTGTGCACCAAAAAAAGAAAAAACTCGTTATTTGATTAGTATATATTAAACTATGTCCTTAATATTTGAATATTTCATTTTTTTAGTTTTTATCATTTTTAAACTTTTCATTTTTTGTCAATCATTTTTTATTTTAAAGTTTTTTTTTTACACTTTTTCAATTTTTACATTTTTACTATTGACTTGCAAACTAGTCCATTAGCCTGCGAGCTAAGTGAGTTCGATGCGAACCAAACAAAATGTGAGCCAAAACAAACAAGACTAAATGGACTGGAGTGACTTGTATGCCCACCTTATACAATCATGTGTTCAAAAACTTGTATGAATTAGGAATATCTTATCTATTTTGTATTCTTTCTTTAAGATATTATAAATTTGTTTTTAACTTATAATTTCAATGCATATTTTGAACTATGCTGTGAATTTTATATGAGATGTGATGTGTGATTAATTTGTGTATTTAATATTTATAGGATCTTTTTCAAAAATCAAAAAATGATTCAATTCAAATTGAAATAAATTGGATTGAATTTGATTTTAAAGTTAAACTAATTGAATGATCAAATAATTTGGTCCCTATACTTTTTTATTTCCATCCCTCAAAAATTTGAAATCATTAGTTTTTGTCCATATAAAATGAATGAATTTTTATTCTGACCCATTTTAAAAAAATTATTTAGTTTTCATCCCTCCAAAATTTAAGTTCACTATTAAGGTAAATAAATAAAATTTATTTTATGGATCTAGAAAAAAAAAGTGTCACTTGCTAACATGGTACCACAGTCACTAGTGAGTGCTATCAAAAGATGGTTACTTAGTCTTCTCTTAAACACATAAGTAGTTAATGGATATCACATTATAGTAGTGACAAAAAACAATAATATCATATTTTGAAGGGATGAAAACTAAAGAAATTTTTTTATAATGACTAAAACCAAATTTCACTCATTTTACATGGACCAAAAATATATGTAATTCTTTATTATTTTATTTGGACATTAAATTTTGAACATACATTTTAAATTAAGAATTAATTTAAGAGAAAATAAGCTATGCACTGACAGTGTAAAGCAATTTTACATTATCATCTAATCATAATTCATCATGTATGATAAGTTTGTTGACTTTAATAATAATCATCCTAAAAGTCACACTAAAGCTAATTTTCGATTAATTGACAGTGTAAAAGTTTTTATACTAACAGTGCATAGCAATTAAACTTTTGATTCAAAATTGTACTTATTAGATTGAACGTGTGGGATTATTGATTAAGACCTAATTCCCTTTATTTTTTTACGTGCTTCAATAAATTACACTGGACTTGCATTGTTACACGTGACTATTTCAATTTTTGTATATTTTATCAGTTAATGAATTGTTATTAAAAATATAACAAAGAAGTTTTAAAAAGTAACAACTCGGTTTGACTTAAATTAAATTAAATTTTTTTTTTTTTTAGTGTTTGTTTCAAATTAAATCAATAAGTTATATAGGTAGAGTAAACTATAAAATTGTAAGCGTGAGTTATTTTAGTTTGACTTTTACAAAACCCTTATTTTAGTTCTTACTTTGTGAAATATCATTTATTTTAACCTTTTTATTATATTTTTTATTAATATTAAAACCTAAAATGAAAGGTTTTTTTTACAAAATTGAGTATTAAAGTTGGAATTTTATAAAATTAGGAAATAAGATGGTTCACATTTTTTAGTTCAAATACTAAAATAGAATTTGCTCAAATGAGAAGTTGAGCTAAACATTTTTCATAAAAAAAGTTCTTTAAAAAAATAAACAAATTATTTTCATAAAGCAAAATTTGAAGGGGAAAAAAGTAACTTTTAATTAGGTTAGTTGGAGAAACTTTTTTGCAACTTATATGAAATTTATTCACTCAATCCCTTCTTCAAATTCTAACTTGATCTAAAATATCATTTTTCAAAATTTCCACTAATTTTTCAATTTGAGTGCTTCCTAGTTTCCCATTAAACAATTTTCACATATTTTAATTTATTTTATATTATGTTTATTTATTATGAGGTCTTAATTTATTTTTAAATTATTTATTTTATAAATTTTAAAAAATATTAAGTATTTTTAAAATATTTATTATTTAAAATAAAAAATGTTACTGAAATAAGCAAATAATATAATTAAATGAAAGTTTGATATTATAACGTTATTATAGTATCACGAGAAGGTAGAATAACATGATAACCCTAAGTTTATTTTATCAAACTATATGACTTGAATTATGAGTCTAGATAAAAGGGAGTGGCTGTTCCATATTTAATTTGTGATTCATTTAAACATAGGCTCACGTGCCCTTGGTTAGTTGGATAGCTTATCTTTATTTCAACGAAGACAAAAGATATGAACATCTACCATTAATTAGGGCACTGTTTGCTTACCCACTATGCAAGGTATAAATATGCAGAATCCTAAGTCCTAACATTAATTTGATTTGCGATATGAGCAGGTTTAGGTGTATCAATCTACTGTCTAGATAAGTTTTTTAACAACCTTTTCAAAGCTCAAAGAGAAATCGAAAATCGAATGGAACCAACTGATTCATGCTTTGGATTTATTTTTGTGTGTGTGCGTGTGTGGATGAAATACAGTCCCATTAAAGTATAATAATTTCTAACTTACTTCAATAAAGCTTTCCCCTTATCGCTGAAACTAATACATTGAAGTTTGGATTAAAAAAAAAGAGAAATAGTGTATGCATTATCACGTCAGCTTAATCAATAGAAAAATGATTTTAAATTAAAAAAAAATTAAAAAAGTTAACCAACTCTTTTTTTTTTTCACCCTTCCTCAATCCTACTTTCTAGTCTCACATCCTAATCCTTCATTTTTTCAATCACTCTCTTCTATCTCAGTCTCCTATCTCAAAATTTCAATCATTCATTCTCGTGAGTCACTTTCTTCCGTCCCACTTCTCTATCTCAGAACCCCTAATTTCTATATTTTTTCAGTCACCCTCCTTTGACTCACTCTCATCTCAAAATCTCAATCCCTAATTCTTTTTGGCCAGTCTCCTTCACCACACTCCCACATCTCAAAATCTCAATCTTTCATTTTCACCGGCCACCCTCCTCTCCTTTATTCTTCCATATCAAAATCTTAACCTTCCTTTTTTTTTTGCCACCCACCTCCGCCTCACTTTTCTATCTTAAAAAAGTAAATCAAAATACAAGTTCTAGTGGGGGCGGAAAATATACAAAGCAAAAGAAGAGCATAACTGTTTTTTTAGTTTTTTTTTAATTTAAACTAAACTTTTAAATAAAATGATGACATGACTAATTGCTTAAATTTTATCAGATTCAACGCATATATATTAGACGCATAAAAGATATGACAAAATATGCATCGTTATATATTAAAGTATTAAGTATCTTATACATTGTATGAATTTTTTTTAATTTTAATAAAAATTAAAAAATATAAATTAAAATAAAATATTTGAAATTATTATGTAAAATACATAATTAACTTAAATAAATAAGTAAATTATAAGTGGCTTTATTTAGGCGAAAAAAGAGTAACTTTTTTTAAAAACTTGAAAAAAATAACTTATGAATATTAATATAAAGATGAAAAGTAATTAAAAATTAAAGTTGAAATTAAAGAGAAAAAAGAAGTGTTAACTAACTTAAAAGGAAATTTTGAAATAATTAATAAATTGATCATTTTTAAAAAATATGTAAAAATAAATTATAAATAATTGTGAAGTATTACAAAGAGAACAATATATATATATATATATATATATATATATACATACTCGTGTTAAAAAATGAATATCCAAATTTATAATATAGGGTTCCTTAATTAGGGTACATTATTGTACAAATAGTTTAATTTTTAAAAATTTTAAAAGAATAATAATTATTTATTATATTTTTAATTTTTTAAACTGATTATACATATTTATATAATTTTGAATAGTTTTTTTAAATATTTATTTTTAATCTTTTTAAATTTTTCTTAACGTTAAAAATTTCTTATAATATGTAAAATATTTACTGATTAAATTTTTAACCAAAACAAGCGAAGCAAGTGGTCCGTGCCCATGCATACCACAAGACGTTATTAACATCACCAAATCTTTTTAGTATGTGCAATACATAGAATAAATTTGTTTTTATGTAATTAAAATTTATAATTAATAAATATTTTTGAATATAAAATAAATAAATATTTTTAAGCATATAAGTGACTAGTATTTTAACATATGCAATGCATAATATAAATGTTTGTTTTTATATAACTAAAATTTATAATGAATATATATATATATATATATATATATATATATCATATTATAATTAAAATTTATGATAAATAAATATTTTGTAAATATATAAATTACATTTTAGATTTACAATAAATAATTTATATTGTCATAATTGGTTATTTTCAATTATTGATATTTTTTTCATTTAAGAAAATTTTTTAAAACGCTCTCATCTAAAAATAATTCCTATAAACACTTTTGTTCAAGATAAGAATTCAAAATTATATATTATAAAGTATATAAGTAGATATTTTGATTTACTATAAACAATTTATATTTTGATACAAAATTATTTTTAATTATTGATAATTTCTTTTAAGAAAATTTGGAATTTAATTTAGAAATAAAAATGAAATGGGTAGATTGAAATATATAAGCAATTAAGAAAATAAAGTATACAATTTTTTTTGGGTGTACAATGGAGGTAACAAAATTTAAATTTAAGACCTTGTGTAAACTACTCCAACCTCATCACTAGGCTGATTATAGTGGATTAAATCAAGTAAATGAATAAAGATAAAAGGATAGTAGTTTGAGATCGTTGAGAAAGATATTTTTTGAGTTAGTTGTTAAATCAAATTAAAATTAAAATTAAAATTAAGAAATATATTTGAAAGAAAGAAAGAAATTAAAAAAATAAAACTAAATGCTCAATACATAGGGGTTTGTTTGGAGTGATTTTTAGTTGTGAGTTTCAAAATTTACAAAAATTGCAACCAATTTTTAGTTTTTAAAAATTAGTTGTAATTCTTTTTTCTAATTTTTGGTTTCAAAATAAACTTATTTAAAATTTTCTATCATGTTAAAATTAGTTTAAATGTATGTTTGTGTGGTAGCGGTGATGGTGACGACAATAATAGTGGTGGACAATGGTTGTGGTGGTGATCATGATGATGGCAGTGGTGGTGGTGGTGGCAACAACGGGAGAAAGAGTCATTGTCAAATGTAATGAGAGATTATTTTTTTAGAACTAAAAACCAAATTCACAAATCTTTTTTTCTTGATTTTGAAAATTAATGTAAAAGTATTTTGAAATTGAGTTAAAAACTATTTCAACTCTATTTTAGCAAAACCCATTTTGTCTTAAAAATTACATTTTAAAATCAAAAACTAAAAACTCGCAACCACTCCAAATGAGCCCTAAGATTAGGATTTGGATAAGACTTGTGTCTTAACAAGAGTGTAAATAACTCCTAAAATGTTTTCATTCAAAAATAACTCATAAAAATGCTCTCATTTAAGTTTAAGAATAACTCCTAAAAATACTCTCATTTAAGATGAGAATTAGGATCTATTTCTATGTTATAAATTTGAATAATCTTATTGAATAAGAATCATAGCATTTTTAATAGTTATTTTTAAATGAGAGTATTTGAAGAGTTATTATCACCCTAATTTAGCCACATGTTTTATACTAATCCAATTTATTGAGCATTTAATTTTCTTTGTATTTTTTAATCCTTTCAAATATACTTTTTCATCTTAATTTCAAATTTAATTTGATTTAACAACTAGCCCAAATTTTTTTTCTCAATCATCTCAAACCATTGTCATTTTATCTTTATCTGTATACTTACTTTTCTTAACCACTTATTTATTTTAATTTATTATTTTCATTTTTATTTTTATTTTAAAATATTTTCTAAAAAAATTATCAATAGTTAAAAATAGCATTGTATCATAATATAGATTTTGGTTTAAATATGTTTTTAGTCCCCAAATTTAAAATTAATCTTTTTAGTCCCTGTAGTTTTGAAAAAACATGTTTCAGTCCTTCTGCCTAACCATCATTAGATAATCTGCCACAAACAATTCACCTACTACTGAATCTGTCACACAAAAATCACATACTAGTGTTCCTCTTAGTGAAAACATTACACCAAACCCAACTGACTCAATATGCTCATGCCAAGGATGTTGCAAGTGGTCCTAAGGGATTAAAATAGGATTTTGTCAAATTACAAAGATTAAAAAGATAATTTTAAATTTTGTGAACCAAAAACAAACTTATCTCAAATTTGAGAAACTAAACATATTTAAGCCTAAAGTATTTATTGCAAATCTAAAATATAATTTATATAGTTAAAAATATTTACTTATTAAAATTTTAATTATATTATAATTTATAAATTAAAAAATATTTATTTATTATAAATTTAATTTATATAATAATAAACATTTATCTTATACATTGTAGATACTAAAATACTCATTTTAATTTAAGAATAGATTATCTATCATGAAATTTAATAACCCATTAAGGTCGGTCATGGTGAAAATTTTGGACAATTTGGATAAGTTTCTAAATTTAATCCTAGTGTTGTCATTGCAGAAGAATTTAAAAAAAATATATAGGTTATGTTTGACAAAACTAGTTAAAAAGTTAGCTAGAAGCTAAAAAATTAACTGATAGTTGAAAGTTATCAAGCTAGCTTATTAAATTATAAGTATTAGCTAAAAATTATATGTTGAAGAAGTTGATAAATATAAAATAACAAAAATAGGAATGTTTATATGATATTTTTATATAAATATTATTTTATTTTATTTATAAAATATATTTTGGAATATTTATAATTTTAATTTTTAAATTAATTTTAAACTATTGTAATTTTTAATTTATAGATATATTATTTTAATTATAGATCGACCAAAAAAGAGGATGAGCAAGAAGGGTAATGGCCAATTGTAACGACCCAACTATCGCTACTAAATAACCCTACTAAACATGCACCTCATCCACCTATCGGGTGAATAAAATCAATTCAAATCATGTCTGTATATAGGTCATACGCATCAACTGAGAGATCCACCCATCTCTCCTGGTACTATACATGCATATCTGTATATCTGTCATCATCATATCATACACAACAATGGGATAACACTAGCCTATATCAAACATATCAAAATATACATCACTAGGGAAGAGGAATACAAAACTCACTCCCTATAGCTGGTTAATACATACAATCCCATCAATAGAATATAATGAAACTGAATCATAACTAAAACAACAAAACTTGGCTTTCCCAAGCCAAACATCTCTAGCTCTCGACTCCATCATCCTCAGCTTTAAGTCGCCGGACCCACCGGAGCCTCGCCATCTGCTCCCACGCCATAAGACGTGATCATCACAGGCACACAAGCACAACAGCAACACAGGACAACCAACAACAACAAAACATGGCAAGGGTAAGCTTACTAAAACAACGACAAAGCATACGATATTAGAAATCATTAAAAATTCACAATATTCAACCACAAGTATATGGCACACCGTCATAATCCAGAGTTCTCAACATCTACATACAGATGTACATATATAAAGTAGTCATTTACATGGCAAAGAGTTCTCAATCCAGAACTCCATATCACAACCAATCTGTCACAACTATGTCAATGCATGATGACACGACTCTCGAGAGATTTACAACATATCGAGCGATCAGTCAGGTCTCACCCCCTATTGTGGCCTATCTAAGCACCATTCAGGGATTGCTAAACTTTGATCTGCGGATAAGCTTGGTGGTTTGTTAAGATAAGTGTATGTGGGTGGTGGCTTACCGCGACACAAGGCCTGCATCACCTTGGCCTCCTGCGGAGTCGTCCATCCACTCATCCCCAAAGGCCCATCGTCAGCTAGCCCACCTCTTATCCAGTATTAGGTTAGAGGCCCATCTGAGTTCCATCTCTGGTCACCATCCAACTTACGTGCCTACCCACACCAAGGCATGAGGTCCATTGTTAGCTACCTCAGCCACCAACTATGCATGAATGCATGTACTACACACCTCAACCACTCAACCACAACCAATAAACATACGACATATATATGTATATTAATACAACTAGTGGCAAAGAGGTCCATCGTCAGCTACCTCTCATGACCACTCACACCATCAACCACTCAACCACAACCAATAAACATACAACATATATATGTATATCAATACAACTAGTGGCAAAGAGGTCCATCATCAGCGACCTCACATGGCCACTCAATGTAACACCCATTTAATTTTAAATATAATTCATATTAATTTAGTTATTAAGTTTAAGTAAATAAAAATGCGTGTAAAATTTTTCCAGTTTTAAAAGAAATTCCAAACTTAACAGATTTGGAAATGGTAATAAAATATGAAAGATATATACATATATTTCATAAAACTGTACATCATGGTTTGAGTAATACATAACAATCAGAAAACAAAAGTACATCGAAATACATATACTACCTAACCCACTATATATATAAAAAAAGATCCTATACAGAGCAGTATTTATCTACCCTATCCCTTATACAAAAGAAAATACTATAGGTCTTCAGGTCTTCCCCCGTTGAGATGTTCTCTATCTCGTACTCAGCATCACAGAGCATTAATGTCGTCTTCAATAATCACGACCAATCATACACAAAAGAAAATAATGGAGTGAGATGTTTTGTTCTAAAATCACTTTTACATGTGCGGTAGAAAATCTACCATAAAACAAAGATAAAACACAACTGACAACACAAGAGATCCTAAGGTTCATTCTAAGTTATATCCGACTACCCTTGATTAGGTATGGATCCATACTTCCCATTAGTGGGTAATAGTTCTCAACAGAACCTGGGAAGTGACTGGGAGTACATATACCCCTCTCAACACCATCACATGGTACAATCCTCGTCATCATTGAGGAACAAAATAACAATTTAGGATATCCATTTATAGAGGTATACTCTCAAACCAATCCTGGAATGCTGAGCAGTTGTCAGGGTTATCGAGTTTGGTCAGGCGAATATCCCGGCTCAAGGGTGCTACCCTGGCCATTGGGACTTTCACCACTCGATGCCTACCCCCAAGACCTCCGCAAGTGGGTCCCTGCCTTTCATTCCTCAGCGTACCAAATTGTGGCTTCCCTAGCAGGGTGTCATGCCACTGCATGTCACTTGCTTTACATTACTCACTAATTTATCACTTCCTAATTTCTCAAACAAAGGTTTCCCTGGTCTCATTTAATTTGAGCACCAGTATAATCAACATTTCTGCCTTATTTTGTAGAAATTGCACTATACCAAAAGAATAACGATATAACAATTATAGTATAATTACTAAAATTTTGGCAGAATAACAACTAAATAAATGCATTTTGATTTTCTAAATTTGAGCAGAGTAACAGCTTAGTAAATGTATTTTTATTTTCTAAAATTGAACAGAGTAACAGCTTAGCAAGTAAAATTTAATAATTTAAATTTGAGCAGAGTAACAATTTAATAA
Organism: Spatholobus suberectus; assembly: GCA_004329165.1. Taxonomy (NCBI): domain Eukaryota; kingdom Viridiplantae; phylum Streptophyta; class Magnoliopsida; order Fabales; family Fabaceae; genus Spatholobus; species Spatholobus suberectus. The sequence continues at coordinate 81,243,535 of CM014733.1, forward strand.
TCATGATTTAATAATTTAAATTTGGGCAGAGTAACAACTTAGTAAAAATTAAAGCTTAACTTAAACAATAATAACAATACTAAAATTAAAGCCTAAACGGGTTTAGGAGAAAACCCTTCCTACCAACATGCAAAGTGAAAGTAATTTAGAACCAACCCCACTCCCCCCATTACCTCTAAGATAGTTGATGAAGAGGATGGAATTGTTGGTGCAAAGCTTCTAGGAGGAGAAATTCTACTAGTTGCAAACTAGCAAAATTTTAACATAAAAACTAGATAAAAAAAATATTTTAGAGAGAGAAAACTTTAGAAAGAGAAGCTCTCTAGCTTGGGAGAGGAAAGGATGAGTGAAAATCTGAAAACTTTGAGGCCTATTTATAGAAGAAGGAAGGGGGTTAGGTGTCCAAATAATTACATCATCCATTATGTCACAATTATGTCATAAATCCAATTTTTATTTATTTTTAATCCAATTTAGGGACACATATCTCAAATAGGTGGTGAATCACCTATTTTAGGGTTGGGGACGTGCTCCACCAGCTGTCCCAAGCCTCCATGTGTCAAATTTTATCTGTAGGTGAATTAACCGGTACCGACAAAAACGCCTAAACTTGAAAAAATTAACTTTTAATATCAAAATAATGTATTTTAATGCAAAACTGGATAAATACATTAATTTTCATCAAAAATAAATTTCTAATAATAAATTTTAACTTTTATTAATTTGTTTCAAATTATATGTTTTTATTTTGTATTTTTAAGCTAGAAAATTCATAGAAAATCCATTTTAATTCAATAAATACCAAAATTTGTATCAAAATTCTAAAATTAAATATTTTACCCATAATTAAACTAAAATTACTATTTTCACCCTTTTTGAATGTCAAACCAGTACTGGCTGGCTTATTAGACACGCAAGGGCATTTTGGTCATTTTACACAAAAATTCCAGAAAATTCCCAAAAATTCCCAAAATTATATTTTAATATATATGACATAATTCCAAGCTCAAATTGATATTTTAATGTCAATTGAATCTTTTCCTCATGTCAGTTCTTAATGTTGAGAAATAGGGATAAAATTGTCATTTTCTAATTTCTCCAAGCTCCGGCTCGGAAAAATTATTAAAAATCACGATTAAATAGCTCTTGAGATTTTGAGCAAAATGGTGGGAGTCAGAATTTCAAAATTCATTTCCGATTTTTCAGAATTGTATATAAAAAACAGTGGAAGAATTAAAATAGGATTATTATATTTTTCACTACTTTTTTCATCAAATAAAGGTTTTTATAGATGAGAGATACTTAATATAAAATTTTCAAAATATTTTGAGGTTAAAGTCTCCGATTGGTATCCAACATCAACTAGGGTGGTTGTGTCCATTGTTACAAAATTAGCTCAATAATTCTAGAAAGATGGACTAAAAGTATAGTAATTGTTCTAAATACTTGATGACTAAAAACATTTTTAACATACAGATAATTTAATAATAAAAGTAGGGATGTTTACACTCAACATCCATCACACATACCGGCCCTAATCTAGCCTCAATCAAAATCAAAGGTAAGGCCCTATCTAAGCAACCCCCCGTGATAAACAATATCATACATAACAAGCGGATGTCCTATCTAAGCAACCTTCCACTTCACAACTAATCCAACAATCACTATCATTACAAAACAAACCTTCTTTGAAAACCATTTGGAGGATTAACAAACCTTGAAATTCCTAAATTTCACATTTTGGATGAAAAACTTTAAAAATCTGAAATAGTACATTCAGATATGAAATAACAGATTATGAACTGTAGCAACATATTATGTATTGTAGCAAAATGCATCAGATTATTTTTTTTAAACAGTAGATAATCGATTGTCAGATGCCCATAATCGATTATTTCCGAACCAAATCCAGAAAAATTTTCTGAACAATAGATAATCAATTGTCAAATGCCCATAATTGATTATTTTCAAAACCAAATCATAAAACAGTTTCTAAAACTCCAGATAATCGATTATCAGATGCCCATAATCGATTATCTACGAGGATTTTCGAAAAACATGATTCACTTCGAAGAAAACTCAAAATTTCAACCAAAGAACATAGATTTTAAACTCAATGGTGTTCCAACAATCTCAATCCACCTCAACCAAGTTGATACAAATCAAATCATACAATTAATTCAACATTTCATCACAAAATCATCAATTTCTCATCCAAATTTCAAAATTTCTCCCAAAACCCATTATCACCCAAATCCAACAAAATGGCAACATCCACAGAGATTCAACTGATCGCAAGGCAAGAAATCAACATACCAACAGTTATTAACACAAAACAATTGATTTGTAAGCTTCCCTTACCTCTAAAAGTTCTTGAATCTGAATTTAGGTTCCTTGAGAATCCAGTGTTCTTGAGCTAAAACTAGCTAAGATCGTTCCTTTCTTTACCACAATCACTAAGTCAGGCCTGGAATTCCTTTAACACACTTATCAACTTCAAATTTCTAGAGAGAGATTGAGAGAGAATTGAAGAGAGAGAAAGTGTAGAGAGAGAAAGAGAATGGAGGAATGAGGGGAAATCCCTCCCCTTCCCTTATATATTCGACCTCCCCAGAGCTCTCACACAGACTTTTGGCCAACTGAAGCCCAAACCTCACCAAGCCACTTCCTTTATCTCAAAACCTGTCTAACTTAACTGTTTTTTCTCAAAAATCCAAACCATTCTCACAACATATCCAAATTGACTCAAGCACATATCTCAAACTTCCTAAATTCAAACCATAATTTCAAACCAACTCACAGCCATCATCACATACAACATACTGTACATAGCAACAATTCATTTATTTCTTTTAAACACCATAATCACATATTAATTTTCACTTTTAGTTATTAAACCACTAAATCATACGTTAAGAAAAACACGGTGTTACACCAGTTGGTGGATTTTTGTTTCAGACACAATGTTTTAAAACTCAGATCGGTTATCGACTCAATTAAGGCATTGGTCATTGGGTCAATGACCAAACCGAAGGGTCATTAATTGAACCGCATGACATAGTTTTTATTAAAATTTTTGAAAATATTCATGACATATAAATTTCATACCTATAAAATTTATTAAATTAAATTTCAATGGTGATGTGTAGTCTATAAATAAATAAAAAATTAATAATGGTATTTGACACGACGGTGAAGGAAGAAAAGACTAAAAGTTACACATTTAGGTCAAATAAACAAGAGCAAATGAAAAAGCAAGTGCAGTTGTGTAGTCAACACGAGAGACATTTGTGTCATATGCATACGTGCATTCGGATGTCAGATTTACGATTTCAATGATTATTATCATTTCACATATGAATATTTATTTTTTATAATTAAAAATCATAGTAAATAAATATTTTTAAATATATAAATTATATTCTAAGTTGAGGTTTCTATTTTTTCCAATGGTTATAGTTAAAACGACATTGTTTCACACTTAAAAAAAATAAAATTCTTTTAACTAGTATAGGTCAACCCTTCAATTCATTGGTTCAACCGCAAAACTCGCTAAGTCACACCAATTCATACCGAGTTAATGACATGTCCAATCCAATTACTGACTCAAACTAATTGCACCATTGGTTCCCTATCTAAACAGTTCGTTTTTAAAATAATGTTCGAACATGTAAATTAGTGAAAGAAAAGAAACTGAATAAATAGTAAAATCTTACCTTATTTAAAAAGTATAAAAAGAAAACTTAATAAATATTTTAAGAGTCAAAAGGGAATAAATATAAAAGCTAGAAGTCAGTGTTTAAAAAACACTAGTTGAAGTAGTGTCTTAAAAAAACGCCACAAGCTACTAAAAAAACTTGTTTATCAAACACTACTAATATGATCAAACATGCTTTTCAGCTAATAAGAAAAGCTTAAAGGTAGCTGAAATATCTTGCCAAAAATAGCACTAATATTAAGCACAATTGGCTTCTGTTTGATCCGACAAAAGTGATAACATTTTCATTTAAAACCAAATTAGTGATAAAATTTACTTAAGAGAGACAAATTGAGAAAATACTCTATCTTTTGTTTCTTTTTTTTTTTTTAAGAAAGACTCATGGTAGATCTTTCAAAAAAAAAAGAGAAAAAAAAAAACCGCAATTGTAAAATATCATAACCCTATACTCACAATTCATGTATCATAATTTAATTAACTAAGTTATCTCAGAGAAAAAAAATACAATTCATACTTATTTTATATCTACCGTAACTAGGGTTTTTAGATTTCTGGTGAAATTGTGAGTATTTCTACAAGTTTTAGTCTTTTGGACTGGTTATGAGACTAATATTCAATCTGAAATTTAGTCACACATTTCGTACTAGTGAAAGGTATTTTATCTATTTCAATTTATTTCATACAAGTAAAAGGTCTTTTATCCTTTTTAATTTTTGTCGCGTCGTTTACAGATGTTCAATGCATTTTTCTGGTCACGTTTCGATTAAAATGTTTAACCTACTAAAATATGTTTTTAAGAAATATCTTCAACTTTCTTATTATGTTAAATGTTTTCCAGACATGTAATAAATATTTACAAAATTTATTTAAATTTATAAAAACAAAATATGACATTTATAAAATTTTAAACTTATTTTAATATTTTTTATAAATAAATTTATATAAACTCTCATATAATAAAAAATTATCAAATAAACAATTGATTAAGCTTTTTTTTTTATTATCAATTTCCTTATATTTGGTGCGATGTTGTAATTAATCAATCATAGCTTTGACTGTAAAATGTTCAGTCCCATGTTAAGAAGGGTCAGCATTCCCTGCAGTTCAAAACAAAATGTAATGGTTGAAATTTTTTTTATCTCATGTTTATTAAATTTTTAATTAAAAAATGAAAAATGCTAGCATCATTCTTTCAAACACGTTCATTCTAACACTCTTTTTACTATTGGTTGAGATTTATTAGAAATTACAAATTTTGGTGGGTCTCACTTCTAAATCATAAGAGAGACTTATTAAATAAAAAATGAGACCCACTAAAATTTATAATTTTCAATAAATTTTAACTAATAGTAAAGAGTATTAAAAAGAGAGTGTTATTAGTATTTCTATTAAAAAATAGTATATAATTAAGGATGTAACATCGTCCAAAAGTCTCCCATGGATCAGGATATTCTGTAGTCGGATTTTATCAACCACAAATGTAGAGTGATGCTTTCACAATTCAATGGTTGAAATAATTTTCATCTTATATGTTTATTAACTTTTTAATCATAAAATATATAATTAAGAGTGTGGATTTTATGCAGTTTTAAATACAACAACAGGAATCCAAATCTACACTGGGTAATGATTATAATTTATAAAAATTAAAGTCATGCATATAAATTTAGATTCTCTGCCATTGTATTTTCAACTGCACAAAATCTATATCCTTAATTATACATTTTATAATTAAAAATTTAATAAATATATAGGATAAAAATTATTTCAACCATTAAATTATGTCTCCACCGCCCTCTAATTGTTTTTCAAGTGCAGGTAATCCTGATCCGCTCAGCATTATTCAATAAGATCGAAAGGACATCTTTTTGAGAAAATAAGCTACGCAGTAACAGTATAAAACAGTTTTATACTATCATCTAATCACAATCTACCATGTATAATAAGTTTGTTAGTTTTGATAATAACCACTTAAAAGTCACACTAAAGCTAGTTTTCAATTTATTGACAATGTAAATTTTCATAGTAACAACGCATAGCAATTAAACTCCATCTGTTTCCCCTTGTTAAAGCATATTTTCAACCGACCAGATGAAGAAAAATGGACTTGTCAAATTAAAAATATCCGTTTGGTTTATATCAATAAATAATTACTTATATTATAATACATGTTTTAAAATAAAATTTGTAATTAAAACTATTTTAAATACTCATCTTAATAATATTTAATAATTGAAAGTTAAATCTATCAGTAATAATTTTAACAAAATTTAAAATAAAAGACACTAAATCACAAGTGGAGAAGAGTGTTATAAAAGGACTGAAAGTAAAGTTAACCTAACTTATATGTATGTTTAGAGCAGAATTTAAAATAAGACCTTTTTAATCACTAAAAATAATTGATAGGAATTATTATTATTTTATTTGAATTTATTTTTAAAAATTTTTAAGGTGTTAAAGTAATTATTAAATTATCGTAATTAATATATTTAAATTTTATTGAGATTTTAATAATCTTAAGTAATATTTTATTAATTTTAATGTTGAAATAGTTTAATTATCATACATTATTAGTGTAAAATTTTTTATATCATCAACCAATTAGAAATCACTTTATATATGACTTTAAAGTAATTCTTATAAAAGTTAATAATTTTATCATACGTGATGATATATGATTAGATGATAATATAATTTTTTTTGCACTATCAATATATTTTAATTAAATTCATTTTTTGAAAAGTTGTTTGAATATATTGGCAATGTTCCATAAACATGAAATGTTTTACAGATAATTAACATTTATAACAAGAAGTATGTTTATAGTTTTAGTTTATTCTAATGTTTACAATTTTAAATAACAGAAGATATGTATTTAAAAAGGAATAATAAAATAATAAACGTTAATTACTAAGAAAAATAAAATAGTTACTAATTAAAAGAGATGTATATTATAATAAGATGCTGAGCTTTTTTTATATATAAGAGAAAAATATTTACTGTTAACATTTTTATATGCTGAATAAAATTTTTATTTTTAACTAATAAATATTAATAAGTAATCATATTTTTAAGAATTTTTTATCTGCAATTTTTGGAGCCTCGAATAATTAAAGTATTGACTAAAAACAAAAACTCAACTTCGAAATGATCTCATTACAGGGTGAAGTATGAAATAAATTTTGATTATACGAAGATTTAAGGGCACAAACACAAAGTTAATGTAAGTGTGATTGTACCAACATGTCGTTGGTCTGAGTGGAACTAGATTTAGATCCTTTAAGTAAGATTTCAGATTCAAACACTATAAATAAAAAAATGTAGTTGAGAGGGGAAGATCTTACTAAAAATGACCAGCTAAATTTTTAATGGAGATTAGTTATTGACAAAATCAATAGATACTTCGCACCAATAACATGGTGACAAAAAAAAAATGTAAGTGTGGTTGGAATTTTTTTTTGATACAATATGTGATTGAGATTACTATTGAAAGAAATAATTACTTTTTGAAAAAGAATTTAAAATTTTGATAGAAGTAAGTAATTATTTTATTAAAATAAATCAAATTAATATGAATTAAGTTTTAGGTTCCTCACTTGTAATGACCTATTTGGTGGTTAAGATATGATAGGATAGAATATGATATAAGTTCTCCTATCCTATATTTGACATGAACTAGATAATGATAAGTAATAGTGATGGTGATGACAACGACGACGACATGATAATGGTGGCAGTGATGATGGCAAAGATGGTGGCAATGGCAGCGATAATGACGGGGTGGTAGAGATAATGGTGGTAACTATGGTAGCAGTGGTTGCGATGACAATGACTACAGGGATAACGATAGTGATAGCAGTTGTGGTGGAAATGATGGTGGTTGTAACAGTGATAGTGACAGTGGTGGTGACAATGATGGTGGCAATGACTAGGGTGGTAGGGGTGATGGTGACTATGGTAGCAATGACAGTGGCAACAATAACAATGGCAGTAGTAATGAAAGTGGTGATGGTGGCAATAATGATGGTGGTGATGGGGGCAGTGATGGCAGCAACAAGAATGATAATGGTGGTGGCGAGAGCAGTGGTGGCGGCGGCTCTAGTGGCGATGGCGGCAATGGGGAGTGTGGTTGTTAGAGGGAGGGAGGGAGGGAAAGAGAGATAGTGACCATCCTATGTCATTGCTTTCTAACCTAGCTCCCCCTTCGGAATAAGAAATACATTGCACCAACTAGATAGGATAGGCAGTCGGACAAATAAACAAATTATATCCTATTGGTGCACAAAACAATTGATTACAATAGGATAAGACAGTTATCCTATAAAATCTTATCATATCTTGACCATCAAATAGGCCATAAATTTATGTATGTTTTTAAATTATTTAGCCAATTATTATTTGAAATTATGGATTTGATCAATCAAATTATAACAATAAATGTAAAACGTTATGATAACTAGGAAAGAGAAGGATTGATTGTTGAGAAAATAGTATATACATTGACAATGTAAAGATTTTTTATGCAGTCATCCAACACAACCATCATGTATAATAAGTTTGTTGACTTTGATAATAACTATATTAATAGTCAAACAAAGGATGATTTCTAATTGGTTGATAGTGTAAAATTTTTACATTGATAGTAAATGTCCATTAAACTCTAAATATATGACTTTTGGATTGAAAAATAAAGAGTGAATCATTAATTTAGTCCTAAGATTGTAATAATTGATAAACTTGGTCCATGAAATTAATAAAATGATAAAATGGTATTTGAAATTGTAAATTATCAATTAATATAGTTCTTGAAATTGTAATGGTTGGTCAAATTAGTCTTTAATTTTTTTTTTAATTTTAGCAGTTAATTTGACCGACCAATATAATTTCAAGGACAAAATTGATTGATAATTTAGAATTTTAGAGACTATTTTGTCATTTCATTAATTTCAAGGACTAATTTGATCCTTTTAAGAACTAAATTGGTGATTTACTCAAAAAATAAGTGAGGAGAGGCCAAAAATCAAATAATTTTTATCATATATTAATAAGTTTTTCATGCATTGTATTTGTATTTTAAAATTAGATAACATTTAAAGTATAAATTAAAAAGTCATATAAAGAAAAATATTACCATTTTTATATGATTAAAGAAGAATAAAGTATAATAAGAAGCATTTTCATTATTAAAAATTATTTTATTTTTGTTATATAAGAATAAATTAAAGAGATAAAACTTTTAAATGGATAATTAAATTATTAAAATAAATTATGTGTATCAACAATCAGTTTGATATAATGTATTAAAATTAAAATTTATAAAAGTGTCCCTATTCTTTCCCGTTATATGATTCAATTAAATAGATTTTAATAGAGTCAATTTTGATAAAATTAATTTGAAATTATTAAATATAATTAAAATATGTGTATAAATTAATTTTAACTATGTATTATATTAAAACATATATTTGTATTAAAATAGAAAAATAAGCTTTCGACTTTTAAAATAAGAAAAATGTTAATCAATGTCTTTAAAACACTGGTTAAAGAATAAAAAATAAAAAAATTAATTGAAAAATGTAATAATACACTTTTCCATGTAACTTTAATATAATTTTTAATTTTTTGTATTTTAATTCTTTAACCAAACTTAGAACATTGGTTAATAAAACCCTTAAAATAAATGAGTTGATCACCTTGATGGGGACAGCTTAGGACGATATTAAGGGGCACTAACATGAAAGTAACTTGCCACTTGTGTTGTGGGACTGTCAACATTCGCCGGATTTGGAAGATCTAGTTACCTGTCCACCTGAAAGTGATTGAACCAAAAGTGACGAAGGACAATCGGAAGAAATTATATATGTCTATTTTACTTTTTAGAAAAAGATAATATCTGCTAAATATAAATAGGAGTAGATTTGATAGTGCATGGGTTGACTAAAGTATTCATTTAAAAATTATTAACGTACACAAAAAATATGTTAAGAAATTATAATTTTATTTTTTAAAATACATTTAAATATGTGTTATTACATTATTCTTTTAAAATTTAAGTTATATGTGTTAGCAAATCCTTTTTATTTAATAAATTATTATATGAAAATGTATAACAAACTTGATCGTAAAACTTAATAAAATAAGTTTAAAGAATTCAACAAACTACTATTTTTGTCCCTATATATAAGCCGCTTTTAACTAATCTACACAAATTAAGAAAGTTCATTAATTTAGTTAATGATATTAAATTTGTTAACAAATTATATTACTTTTTCAAAATTATTTTTAAAAATATTAGTAATTACTTTGTATATAATTAATTAATACATGAAGAGAGAATAATAATTATACAGTTTATTTTATTAATTTGTGGCTAATCATCTTTCTAAATTATCACATGAGAGCGAGAAAGAGTCAATTTTATTAAATTTACAGTATTTATTGTTTATTAAATAAAAAATTGTAAAATAATTATTAGTATTTTAATAAAAAAATAATTATTACAATAAATAATTTGAAAAAATCTTATAAAAAAGAGACATAAATTTTTCAAGATATTCCTATATAAAGGTGCGAGGGTGGAATAAATTGTTTTTAAAAATCTAAATAAATTTCTATGAATTAATATCAAACACCTTTAGTATCCTTATATAAAACGATAAAGAGGCCAGTCGGCAAAGCTTTGTGGCACGAGGTCTGTGTTCGCCTAGTGGTAGACGCGGAGACGCTGCAACTGGGAAAGAATTCCATATTAGCCACAGAAAATATGAAATATGAAAAAGATTGAAAATACACACACACACACCCATAAGTGAGAGATGAGAGGGAGAAAAATGAATATCAAACTTATAAATAAATAAAAAATATTAAGATAAAAATTAATTAAAAAAATCTTAATCATCTATATATGATTGTATAATTAAGATTAACTCCTCTTATCTTTTATATTCCCATTAGATATGCTTATATATCTATGTATGGTTAGATGATCAAGAATAAAAAACATTTAATGTTCCGTGATCACTTTAAAAATCATATGATTATTTAAAAAATTAACATGACTTATATGTTCTAATCTTAGTCATTCATTAAAATCTAGTAGTTAGTATTTGTTGTTATGATTCTCACATCTAATTGTTCTCAATATATATATATATATATAAAGAGAGAGAGAGAGAGAGAGAGAGAGAGAGAACATTTCAAATGAGAAACTTACAATGAGAAAACAAGAATTTTCAATGATAGTCTTTGAATCATAATTAAAAAACAAAATTGCAACTGAGATTAAAACTTAACTATTCACCTCTTATGAGATCATCATTGCTAGCGCCTCCACCACCGCCACAGCCATTGCTGCCACCGTCGCCCCTAGAGACTGTCGTGGCGGCGATGGCGACAACAGTTGTGGTAGTGATAGTGACAATGGTGATAGCGACAACGGTGGTGGGCGGTGAAGATGGCAGCGGCAACAATGATAGTAGTGGTGGTAAAGGCGACAACAATGGTGGTCTCAGAATAGGTGTTTAATTAAGTTTAATCTTAATCATTAATTATTTTTAATTGCAATTGAATAACAACTATTAATTGTTCTCATTTGAAACACCCCCTTGTATATATATATATATATATATAGGTCAGGATCCGTTGATATCAGGTGTCAAAGTTAGTCAAATTACATATTTAATAACTTTTGTAGAATGTAAATTTAACCAATCCAACCATTGAATTATGTGATATTATCTTCATGACCATGTATATCAAATTTTACATAATTTAGACTTTTTTAGATATGTCATCTAACATTGAATATTTACATATATTTTAATTTTTTATTGTACGTTAAAATAAAGTGATACGATGAACTACTAAATAATTTTGGAATTGTGTGAAATTTTGGACACTTAATCTAATTAATAAGAACATGAAATTCAACGATTGAATCAATTAAATTTACATTCTACAAAAACTTATTGAAGGTATAATTTAACTAACTTTGACACTTGGTTTCAACGGATCTTGATCTATATATATATATATATATAAGTCTGGTGATCATGTGATGCTGAGCCTGCTATTATGTTTTAAAATTTCAAAGTTATTATTTCAATATAAGTTTATTACATATTGTTTAATAGTTATAAAACAAAAAATCTAGCGTAATGATTATAAATAACTAACCTAATTTAAATTTCCCATTCTTCTTAGTGTCTCTTCAATTATCCTTTTCAACCACCTCGCCAATTACATCTAATTTAATAATTAAAAAAGTAAGAATCTAGCTAAAGTTGTGTACTATACTAAATTCAAAGAATTTGTCGACATACCATTTAATAATTTAAGAATTCAAAAATAAAGATAGTTCATAACTCCTCAATTAAATAGGCTTCATCAAAGGCATAAAATATTTTTGAAAATTAAACAAATTCATAAAAGTTCACAAAAATGTTGTCACACTTAGTGTTTGTTACTTTGGTAGTTGACATGAAATTTAGCTTCCATTTGTAATTAATAATTCTTCATTTTTTCTTTGGACTATCTACTATAAAGTTTTCCATTATATAAACTTTGCCTTCATGTAGAAGTTTCTCATATAGTTTTATATAATTCTTTCTTATAGTGTCATAAATTTTAATACACTACAAAAATGACAGCAAATCAAATGAAGAAGAAAATTAAAAAAACTTTATCCATTTTGTCCTTTCACCTCGTCATTCATTAAAATCAAATCAAGGCTATTGACTTGGTTCCTGTTATTGAAATCAGTACTCAACTACAATCAAATGATTCAAACTAAAATCTTATACTTCATGCTCTTAAGCTTAATCTCATAAATTATATAAATCCTTGGCATCATCCTGCAAGAAGTATTAAACAAATAACAAAAAATAGTAGAAAAAAATATTGATATTTAGTTAAGAAAACTTTGATAAAGAGTGAAAGCAAATTTTTTGAGGTCAAGAAAATGAAACAACTTTTTTTTTAAGTCAACTGAATGCGTTGTATTATAAGAGGATATTCACAATAGATGAGAAGAACACTTATTATATATTAAAATTGAGTGAGAATTGATTTTATTAAGAGTAACAAAAAATTAGGAGCTTGTAATTTGGAGTAACACATGCACGCATTGGGCTTTTTAGAATCTAATTAAATTTGAATTAACTTAAAAAATAAAATAAAAATTGAAATGAGAATAATAATAGGTCAGAATAAATGTTAAAATTCAACTTTAAATATACAATAAATGAAAAGAATAATCAGAAAGATATAATAGATTATGTGACTTATTATAATACATATAAGAATTTAAGTAAAAAATAATAGACTTAATTGCACATTTTGTCACTCATCTTCTACAATTTTGCAAATTTTGTCACTTAACTATTTTAATTGCACATTTTGCCACCAACTTCAAAATTTTATACATTTTGCCACCCAATTATTTTATTTACACATTGTCACTCATCTTTCAAAATTTTGCGCATTTTGTCACCCTGTTAGTTGATCAATGATGTGGCAATTTTGACTATTAACATAGCAGGTTGATTGTTTACGTGGCAAGTTGTCACATCATCAATCCACATCAATAGTCAACTTGCCACTATTAACAGGTCAAAATTGTCACGTCATTGGTCAATTAATAGGGGTGGCAAGATACACAAAATTTTAAAAGTTAGGTGACAAAATGTGCAAATAAAATAATTGGGTGACAAAATATACAAAATTTTGAAAGTTTGGTGGTAGAATATGTAATTAAAATGTTTAGGTGGCAAATTTCACCAAATTGTGAAAGATAGGTAGCAAAATGTGCAATTAAACCAAGATGATAAAAAAATAATTGGAACTGGAATAATAATAAGTCATAAGAAATGTTAAAACATTCAAATTCAAATGCAAAGTACATAAAAAGAATAAATGAAAAAATATAACAGATTATGTGACAATAATAATATATATAAGAATTTAACTAAATAAATTATGAAAAATAATTAGAATGAAAATAATAATAGGTCAGAATAAATGTTAAAATTCAAATTCAAATACACAATAAATAAAAAGAATAAAAGGAAAGATATAACATATTATGTGACAAATTATAATACATATAATAATTTAAGTAAAAATAATAATAAAATAATTAAAACGAGAATAATAATAAGTCATAATAAGTGTTAAAATTTAAATTCAAATACACAATAAATGGAAAGATATAACAGATTATGTGACAGATTACAACAATATCTCAATTCTCGATTGTAAGAGATATGTTAGCTATTTGTTCCAAATTTATTGCAATTGGCAATTGGTCATACAAATACCCTTAATTGCCTAAATAATTTAATTACCAAATTATGCTTATTTTGAGTGGATATAAAAGAAGTAAATTAGATGGAAAAAGATTATTGTAAAAAATATTACTCAATTGTATAAGAGTTTTTTTGCCCTAGACTACTTTACTTTTACTAATATATATATATATATATATATATATACATTTTTGTATCCTTCACATGTTTTGATTTAACAAACAAACAAATAAGTTTAAAAGCTTGAAAGACTGAAAAAAGTTTTAAACTTAAAGGTGAACTAATCGTCCTAGACAGATGAATAAGTAAAGCGTCACGTTTTGATACTAATTCATCATCCTATATATATATTTGGTTACATCATCTTATTATATTTGCATGATAAAAGGAATGTAATGTCTTTATATGTGAAGAAGCGTATCAAAGAAGTCTTATCAAAAGGTGTGTAATTGAAACTAAAAGGTATATAAATGCTTCAACATTCACTTTTTATCCAGCTTTAAGAAGAAGCTCTAACGATTCTTAACGGACACACCTTAGTATAACTGATCTAAAATGTTGAAGGCTTTTGCAACTTTTGAAATTCCTTACATGACTTTCTTAACCAATTACACTAGTAACTAATTAAGAAAGTCTTTTTTATATCAATTATTGGTACAACCAATTTATAAAATCTTTCATATATGTACACATATTTTCATTCTCGCTCTAATTTCTAAACTCTTAGATCTTTATCTCGATGACATCAATGACATCTTAAGGACATCAACATTCAAGAGTAGGGGTGAGTAAGGGACAGGATAGGGACGGGTTTATACTTGTCCCTTATCCGGCCTGAAATTTTGAAGGGTCATTTTTTCAAACCTGAACCCAACCTGATCAAGACCCGAAAAATATGGGACAAGACCGGATCAACCCGGCTTTCTAACACAATGTATCAATCTTAACATTATGTATAATTAAATTGTAAAATAAAAAAAGTATAAAACTTAAATTAAGGTACATTTTATAATATCTATTTTAAAATAAATAATATCATTATAAACATAATATCATGTTATACAAAATCTGATCTATTAAATTAAAAAGTTTTATTATTAATACACAATTGTTCAAAAAATTTATACTTTTAAAGAAAATATAGGACATCAAACCGGGTTGGGACGATTTGAAGCATAACTCGAACCCGTCCTTAAAATGCATCGGGTCTAATTTCAAAACCCAAACCCGTCAAAATCAACTCGGGCCAAGCTGAGTTCGTGGGTTAGGTTGGGTCATGCTCACCCCTATTTAAGAGGACATTGAAGATGCCTTGAGGACATTGAAGATTCCTCTCCATTCTATCTTGCAAGTATGACTTCTTTTTTTGTTTTATCTTCATATGTATTTTCTTATGTTTTTCTCTTCATTTTAATTGTTCTTTATCTTTATTTTCACTTTGGTTCTCAATGTGTTCCTCTGGGACAAAGTTGACAACAAAACTAACTACAAAACCTTCAGTTATCTCCTTTGCTTCAATAGGTATGTTATCTCTCTTTGATTATAGGTTGTTTCTATTATTTCTACTTACTTACCTTGTTTTATAGATGGATGCAATGCTCAATGTGTGTTCTATCAGAATGAAGAATGTGTTCAATCTGGAGTTATATTTTGAATTATCTAATAATAAAGACCCATACTGCATATTGACCTCATTAAATTGTTGATTACATGTTCAAGTCTATTTCCTATTAAGTTATAATAAATTAATGACGAGTTTTTCCCCTGTTATGTTGATTGTCTTGTTCAATTTGATGTGCCAATTATTAAATCTTGAAGTTCTATAAATATATTTATATGTACAAGTTGATATTTCTATTTATTCTTGAGATCATTTGTTTGTTTAACCTTGTTGTTTTCCTTTTCCTTCACTTTCTTGTGTAAAATCATTGATGACTAGGTGTTAAAATGGATAAATTGTATTGAAACTTGTAAATAACTTTTGGGCTAGTTTTATCTTAACAAGTGACCTTTGTTTTTAATATTCTTAGTGTGTGTATATCTTCATATAAATGCATACTAAAAGTTAGGAAAGAATGTCACACAAGAATGAATTATTAGAAAGAGTATTACATTTGGAGAAAATGGCAACAAATTTTGTGGATAAGTGATTAAGTGATGCATATGTGAGTACTAATGCTTTTATAATGTAATTATGATCTAATTAAAATGTATTAATTAATTCAATTTTGAGTTTTTTTTCTTTATGTACAATTTTTATAAATAGATGTTTACAAACTTAGTCACAATTTTATGACTCTAGTGATAGTGGGAGTTATACTCAACCAAAGTTGGTTGATTATGATGTCTTCGTGATTGAAGTTATTGGAGGAAAAAATGCTAATAGTAGAGTATATGATTTTAGTTTAAATGAAAATTTGTATGCTACTCCCTCAATTTCTAAAACGCATTTTGTTCACTACATTCATATTGTTCAATGTATGAGTGTTGAGGTTAAGGCACAAAACTATAGAGCAACAACAATCTATTAATTACATAAGTAGTCCTTATGCAACAAATTAACAGTATGACATTGTTTGCTTAATATGCAAACATTGATTTGGATGTGATGATTCATACGAAGACGATTCTTCTATTATGCATGCTATTGTTGGAAGTGATGTTACAAATAATACTCATTGTGATGATCTAATTAAGTTTGATGACCTCTTGACACTGAGTAGCCTAAGCTATTAGAATTTATTTGTTGGTTATATTGATGAAACTAGCATATTTTAGGGTATTTGGAGATAACTTAAATTATGCTTATGACAAAACAATTTCATTTAAATTTTGGACAAATACTATTTAACACAATATGGATAGATTTAGTGAAATTTGATTAGAATACACGAATCATTGGTAATTATCTATTTGGTAATTTTATAATGGTTATCAAAAAATTATTATTATACAAATAGAATATACAAATTTCTTAAAAACAATTGCGACATAATTTAATACAAAAACATTACATCCCAAATATGCTAAACATGTAATTGAATATTTTTATTAATTCCTCCTAAATTTGTGATGGCATCATGGCATGCATTTCATCAATTTCCATCACAAATTTGTGATAGAAATTGTTGCATAAATTTCTCCCTATTTAACAAAAACAATATAAATGAAAAGTAAATTCTATGTTTCTGTCATAAAATCCACCTCTAAATAAAAAATAATAATTATAATTTTGTCCCATTTTTGTCACAAAATTGCAATAGAGTGAAAATTTCAAACCTGAGCGAAATTACGATAATTTTTTTTGTCACAATTTCTATCACACAATAATTTTGAAACATAAATTTTATCTATTGTGCGACCAACACTTTTGTCCCAAATAGCATTTTTTCTTATAATGAATTCATCAATAATAAATGCATTATGACTAAATTTACTAATGGCACATTGTATTTAGTTGATAAGATTGGAGATTTAATTTCTTATGAAATAACACTAAACTTATCGATAATTTAGTATTGTTAAATGTATTTTTCATATATTTTTAGCCATTGACAATTTTGAATTTTGTTATAGTGTTCATTAATGTTGAGTATTTATGAGGTCATAATAACAGAAGTAATTATAAATGAGATATAGATTTTCTTTTTTCAATATACACGCAAGTTTTAATGAACATGTAATTAGTAAACATAGTTATTTATTTATGTTTAAGAGGGTTTGTTAACTTAATAAATGTATATTTGATTGGAATAATTTTTTTAGAAAATAACTATTTTTCAAAAATTCTCTAAAAAATAAAATATTTTTTTTTAAATAAGCAATGTAAATACAAACTTAATATGCTATGAAAATGTTAAATGTCACAGATCGAAATGTTATGTTTTATTAAAAATTCAATGCAAATTTTTTGTGTTGTTTGGTTTTCAATGTTTTCTTTCTTTTAAGTTTGAAAACCAACAATTGAGAGGGGAATTTTAAGTTTTATACCAAATGTTTATGAAACCTTTTTTACTTCATTCCCTTAAAATTGCTCTAAACTATAATTTTCATATAGTCTAATTCTGCCCCTTGCTCTATGTACGCGTGCTCAAATATAATATTAACAAAAAACTATAGATAGTAAAAGACTGTTAAGTAATTGTATAAGAATTGTCACGATTATTGCTCCAGTAGTAGAATTGCACAAGTGATTTTTAAGTTTGAAAAACTCATAAGTAACTCTTATTGGAGATGCTCTTAAACCATATTCTTGAATCCCTTTGTCTTATTTTGTTTGATGCTTTGTATATGTACATAAGCTATGGTTGGAAATCATTATTTTAAAGAAAAAAAATTAATCAATTTCCTTACATCCTTATCACTAAATTATCCAATTAAATTATTTATTTATTTTTTTAAAATTATGCAACACATATTTAATGGAGACTATTAATATTAGAAAGAATATTCACAGGTCATTATTTGATTTGCGAAATTATTAACAAGAAACTTGGTATAAATTTTTGTCTTAAATGAAATTATTGGAAAGTCCTAAATTAGAAGAACATATAATACGAGTCACCCTTATGCATTTATAATCTTATACATTTTAAACATTTTAACACACTAGTATTAATTATAGTTGATACGAGAAAATATATATTGAGTAAGAAGTTGATATTAAAAAATTTAGCATCAAAGGTGTTACTTTGTTTCGTAATGTATGTATTATTACCTTAAATATATTTAAAGAGAAACAGAAGGAGAATATCTGAACAGTTGGAGACAGAAAAGTAATAAGAGAACCAAAAAGATAGAGCCAATGAATGTGAAATCTCGGTAGGGGATTGTTCACATAATGTAGATATGTCTAGTTATTCTCAGTTCAAAGAAATTCGTAGGTTAGTCTGGCGTGGGCCTCAAGCTTGAACAGAGAAAGTAGAAGAGGAGATCCATTCTTATCCACTTATGACCTGTTAACAAAGCACGCGAGCGGGTTCTATCATTACACTAGTCTGCAGGGGATGTTTGGGTAGACTTTACATAACGATATAAAATATATAGGTTTAATTATATTTTTGACCTCTTTATAATTTTTAATCTGTGATTTTGATTTTTTTTTGATTATGTAATATTAATCACATAATTTTTAAAATGAAGTAATTCTAGTCTATTCATTGACTGTTAGCCAACTTTGATATGACATGTGAACTCTAACGTGACAAATGGATTTATGGCTTAATTATATTTTTAGTCACTCTATAATTTTCAATTCGTGATTTTGGTCCTCTTTTTTTAATTGTACAATTTTAGTTCCTCAATTTTTAAAATTAAGCAATTTTAGTCCATATGGTAAAAGTAATAAAGGTAGAACTAGAACCCATGATGTGCCTTCCCCCTTTTTTTAACCACTGAAGTCACTAAGTCATTTGGAGTATTTAATTTATAAAGTAAACATTATATTATATATAACATTATTACATGATTTAATTGCATTTTAGTGTACGCCATTGTATGAATTTAATTTTTAGTTATTATTATTATAATTCAAAAAATTAAAATAGTTAAGATCATAAGTTTATTTATTAAATATTTTTATTTTAGTTATACTACTTTATAAATTATACAATTTTATTTATTAAATATTTTTATTTTTATTTTAAAATTTTAATATTTATTTTTAAACATTTAATATTTAATTTAAAATTTATAAAAATTATAAAGATTTAAAAATTAATATTTTTTAAATCTAGTTTAACAATTATAAAATTATAAACCACCGGTTTAAAATACTTATTTAAAGTTAAATATAGTTTAAAAATAATAAATAATAAATTTATATCATAAAATAAAAATAAGAATATTTAATAAAAAACTATATAACTTATTATTTAATATATTTTTATACAATAAATATAAACATACAATCCCAATAAATTAATATTTTTTAATTTTTTATATTAAAATAATAAAGATCGACTATTGAATAAAAATTAAATTCGCACAATGGAGTGGACTAAAAATCAATAAACTCCTGTAGTAATGTTATATATTATATAGTGTTTACATTATAAATTAAATAATCCAAATCACTTTGTGGTTTTGGTGGTAAAAAAAGGGGAAGAGTCATGGGTTCTAATCCTACCTTTATTGTTTTTACTATTTTGTAAATCATAATTCACTTGTCACGTCAATATCACATTAGAGTTAACATGTCACAAGAAGTTAACATACAGTGAATGGATGTAATAAAATTGCTTAATTTTAAAAATTAAAAGACTAAAATCACATAATTAAAAAAAGAGTTCAAAATTGTGGATTGAAAATTATAGGAAATCAAAATTGTAATTAAGCCATAAATTCACTAACAATCAACAGATAGTCAACAAACAGTTGGACTAAAATTACACAATTAAAAATGGAGGATCAAAACCACATATTGAAAATTATAAGAGACTAAAAATGTAATTTAGCCAAAACTATAAGACTAACAAGGTATGCATAGGCTGAGGAATATAAAAATAATAGGGATTAGTTACCAGATTGTTTCAATTTTAAAGAATTAATTATTTTTCATTTGTTGAGAGAATTTTTAAAAAAATATATCTTTTAATATTTAAACTGTATTAAACATCTGCTAACGGTGTTGGTTTGGTTGAAATTGATAAAAAAGTTCTTCTCTATTTTTTTAAAATAAAGGAAGATCAACTTCTATTACTTTACAGATGGATTAAGAGGGGAAAAAAGAAAAACGAAAAGCGAGTCCAATGATTTTTAATGAGTAATAACAAACGTTCACCTCATTTTATGGTGAATTGAAGAAATAGAAAAAAGAAAAAGAAAAAAAAAAGAGAAAGTGATAAATGTAATAAATAATGTGATAGAAAAAAAAAAGAGATAAAAAGAAAAGAAAAAAATACCCTAAATATAAATTTTAAAATAATTATTACAAAAAAATAATTTTAAAATACATTTTTTCGTGTTTTTTAATTAAATTCCTTTACAAAATGTATTTTATTTCTTAAACTTTAGACACACTCTTTCATATTTTATAAATAAAATATAATTAGATCCTTTTTTTGCACATAAAATATATCTCTCGTCAAATACTAATTCCTTTCAAAACATGAAAATCGTGTGAAATTTACTTTTCTAAATAAAATCTTTTTGTATACACAACTAATAATCAAAACAAGTCTGCATATTTACGAGACATAATTATCTGTTAAGTGCAACAAACTTTATTTTTATTCATATTTTGAATCCCTTTTATTAAAGTAATTTATTTAAAAAGTTGTAAATAACCACAATATAAATAAATATAAAAATTAAAATATATAATATAAATTTTGTAGATTTGATTTTTTTATTATTTAATAATTTATGGATAAAATATAAATTCTTAAGTTTACATTAGTGATGAGCATAAGCCAGATTATTGAGTCCAATTTGAGAAAAGTTTTGATCCTATGTGAATAAATGAGGTGGCTTAGGTTGAAGTTTGGCAAATTTTGTTGTTGAACTAAACCAATTCCATAACATTTGAGTCGGTTGAAATCAATGATCGAATGAACATGTATAATTTTTTTTTTGTATGAATGTTTAATTTCTTTGAAAAATAGCAACTAAAACTTATAAAATAAAGGCTTAAATATATTTTTAGTCTATAATATTTTTTTTTGTTTTGATCTTTATAAAATTATTTTGTTAAAATGGTCTTTGTAAAATTTTTCCTTTTTTTTTTTATTTTGATCGTTGTTATTTTGTTTTAATCCTTGTAATATTTTTTTTTATAATTTTTGTCTTTGTAATTTGTAAATAACTTGTTTTTAGTCCTTACCTTTTTTTCTCCAGAAAGATTAACTCAAAATGAACAAAATATTATAGGAACTAAAATTAAAAAATAGATATATTACAAGAATTAAAACAAAATAATAAGGACCAAAATAAAAATATAAACTTTACAAAGACTATTTAAAAAAAAAAGCGAAATATTATTAGAACAAAAACATATTTAAACTTAAAATAAAACAAGAAATGTTTTTATTTTTTAAAATAAAGCAAAGTCAGGATGGACTTGGACAAATTTGAAATCTAAAATCTACCTACCTAATTCAACCCTAACTGGGTAAGAGCTTTAATTTTGATCCAACTCGATTATAGAATCCAACCTAATTTTTTATGTTTGTGCTGGCTAGGTGCGTGGGTCAATTTTACACCCATGCCTACCCCTAGTTTTAATTTTTTTATCATTTGATTTTCTAAAAATCAATTATAATAAATGAATTTGGATCATTTTATTAATATGTGATAATAATATATTTAATTAAGTCCTCATTAATATTTTAGTTCAACAAGTTTAAAGCGCATCCATTTACTTGAAGGTGCGAAATAATAACTAATAGTATATTTGCTGTTTAATTCTTTTGTTACTTTTTTTTTTTTTTTTTATAAATGTCTTTTACAAGAGGTAATCTTGTTTTAGGTATAGTCACACAGTAAATGTGAGTGACCCTCTTGCTAAGAATTGAAATAGTTAATATTCTAAATATTTAATATTTTAAAATTTTCTTGTAATTAACATTATATCATTTTTATAACATCATTCTTCCTAACACTTTTTCTATTATTGATTGAAATTTATTGAAAATCACAAATTTTGGTGGGTCTCACTTCTAAATTTGGAGAGAGACTTGTTAAATAAGAGATAAGACTCACCAAAATTTGTAATTTTTAATAAATTTCAATCAATAGTAGAGAGGGTGTTAGAAAAAGAGTGTTAAAGAGAGTGACACTAGCATTCCTCTTATAAAATTTGAAAATATTTTGTGTAAAATTTAGAGATAAATAAAATTTTGTTTCTAAGCTACTCCCTCTGGTTCTTAGTACAAGGCACTATTTATAAGGTATTGATGATCCTTTTTATAAG
Organism: Spatholobus suberectus; assembly: GCA_004329165.1. NCBI lineage: Eukaryota > Viridiplantae > Streptophyta > Magnoliopsida > Fabales > Fabaceae > Spatholobus > Spatholobus suberectus. The sequence continues at coordinate 81,266,468 of CM014733.1, forward strand.
GTGTTTTACAATTCCTTAATATAAGGAACTTTCTAAAAGATATTGATGATCCTTTTTATAAGACGTTTTACAATTTTTATGAAGTATTTAACTCCTTTTTTTTCCGTCATTTGCTTTTATTAAAGATTTTGAGTATCCATGTCTTTATTTCATAGTGGTGCATAATACATTTAAACTTTAATGTCTTAACGTCACCCACAACAAGTTAATGATGATTAATGAGAGTAAAAGTGATACGTTATAATGTTTTAAAAAAAAACCAATAAAAGTAACCAATTTAACCATTTTTATTGGTATGTATAATTCTGTTATAAGTGTTTTATATTAAGGACCAAAAGGAGTAGTATTTTATCTGTCCATTGTATAGGAAAAATATTTATTTTTATATAATTAAAAGATTTAAATATGTTTTAAATCCATGTATTTTAGTGTTTTTTGCTTCTAATCCTTATTGACTTTTTTTGTATGGTTTGTGTCCCTTATCAATTTTCCGTCAGCATAATTAATTCATGTTCTCAATTTTTCGTTGGCATAAATATTTCTTAGACTTAAATCTATTTTAAGTCGTTATATTTTAGCGCATTTTTTGTTTTAGTTTCTGCCATTTTTTTATAGTTTGTGTCCCTTATAAAGTTGGCTTTTCCTTTGATCATGGCCGTAGCTTTTGGTGCTTTGACGTACAATAGAACAAGAGTGGATGGCAGAAGTTCGTTTAAATAAAATTTTAAAAATTTTAATTTAGGTTAAAAGTTTGTTCATTTTATTTTTTAAAAAAATTTAATAAAAAATACATTTTAAAAAGTTTGTCATAAAATCCAATTAATCTTAAAAAAAGTTGTGTTTTTCACCTACACAACGCTATTATTTTATCATATGTAATATTAGCAATTTTTTCGCGCATGCATAAAATTTAATTTTATTATTAAAATTTTTCAAATTAAGTGAAAATTATACATAAAAATAAACTAAAGAGAAAAATAAATGTTTTTATTATTAGTAATAAATGTTATATTTTATTAAATATGAACAAATTAAAGGGCAAAGGCTTTGAAATTAAGGAGGAAGTTATAGAAATAAATTATTTAAATCAAGATAAACCATTGTTATTGATATAGTGTGTCAAAATTTGACCACCGAGCGTGTGGATTAAACTAGCACGAGGTTGTTTCACCTTAATCAATGATCTTGAGTTTAAGTTTTCGGTATGCAATTATATTAAATGCTCAGAGTGAGAATTTTGCCGCTCATAGTGGCCATATTCGGCTCAAGGAGGATTGACTCTCGTTGAGGATTCCTAGGTTTAAGGGTGGAAATAGGTTAGATTAGGCTAGACTTTGTTTGGCTTGAGCTTAACCTTGGTTAAAAATACATGGTTTGAACCTGACCTATTTACCTATCATAAATATTTTTTAAAAGGCTTGGCCTAGCTTACATAAAAGTCAGTTTAAGAGCCTATTTTGTGATAATTTAACACTAAGATAGATGTGCAAAAATATGTATGTTGGGCATTATAAGAATCAAGTATAACTTTTTTACATAATATAAGTATATTTTTAAGGTATAATCTGACATTCATGATAACTTATTTAAAAACATATTTTGGAATAAGACCTTCTAATAGGACATAAATTTATCTTTGAATAAACTTATAAGCTTGACCTTTTATATAGTTTAACATTTAAAAAGATAAATAAATGTATGATTTCAATACATTGTAACAAATTTAATATAATAATAATACTAACAACAAATGTTTATTTATCTTTATTTAAAAAGGTTGGTATGTTAGGTCTAAAAAGTTTTTTGAATGACTTAAAGTTTGGCCTTTTAACTAAATATGTTTTGATAAAAGCCTTGACATGCTTTATTTTCTAAAAAAGTCTAGCCTGGCTTAGGTCTGATGTAGGCTAGGCCATAAGCCTTTATTGAGTAGTCTAGCCCATTTTCATCCCTAAATGTGGTTCATAAAAAAAAAGTGTCAAGATTTGAAATTTAAAAATTAAATTTAAATTACGATTTGTTTAAATTATACATAATATATAACATATAATAATATTAAAATTTTGTTTATCTAAAAATATATATCTTCAATTTGATATAGTATATCAAAATTTAATATTTAAAAATTAAATTAAATTAAAGTAATAGCATTTGTAAAGAATAAATGATAAAATTAAATAGGTTAAATTCTTGAACTATTTGAGAATTTTTAATTAGGTCTCAAAACTAAAACAAATTGTAATTGGGTCCTTAATCTTATAAATTTTTTTGGTAATTGGGTCCCTTATGTTAGTTTATGATTGCTTAAAATCATTAAAAAATGACAATTGTGACAGTTTTAAAGACTTTAAGGACTTAATTACAAAAAAATTACAAGATCAAATATCCAATTACAAATTTTTTTAGTTTGGGGACTTAATTGAAAATTTTCAAATAGTTTAGAGAACTACTAATTAATTTAACTAGTTAAATACTCAAGTTAGGAAAAGTTATGTGGTTTAATAAGGAAAATAATAATTCCTAAAAATATTCTTATTTAAAGGTGAAAACTTAGGTTTATAATATAAGGGTGACTGTGGTTAGGGTGGGAAACTTAAAAATGTCTCTCACCATGGGAAATACATTTTATACCGTTATATTTTTCTTTTTTAAATTGATGTTGGAGATTTATGTGAGTAAAACTTAGGTTTAACATAAGGGTAAATAGGGAGTGATTGAGTTGTACAAATTGGATCAGGGTTAAGGGTATTATTTTGAGTTAAGGGTAGATACTGGATATTATTTTGGGAAAGGGACATATTAATATACCGCTATTTTATTCTATGAAATTGGAATCTCGTTTACTTTAGTTCTAAACTTTACAAAAACTGTCACTTTAGTTCCTAATTAAAAAAAAATCATTTAACTAAGTCTTTTTTGGTGCAAAATGATAGTGAAAAATAAATTGAAAAACGATTAAAATGAATTATTTTTATTTTTTTTGTAAGATTGGGGAATCAAAGAGATGATTTTTGTAATAAATTGAAAACTGTTAAAGTGAAAGACTTTTTTATAAGGTTGGGAATCAAAGATATGATTTTGTAAATGTCTAAAGTAATTGATGCTTACAATTTCAAAAACTAAAATGAGACTTTATTATAATTTTGTGATGATGATGATAAGGCTATATATGATTTTGATCCCAAGTTTTTTTTTTTTTTGAGTTAATGCAAAAATTTTATAAATCAAATCAATTAAATTGTCTTTGATTGAAAACTCATCAATCAAAATATCAAATTTCATTCAAAGTATACAAAAAATTTAAAAATTTTCATCTCGAAACCCTAATCTTACATCTTATAAAACCCTTTAAACCATCAAGTTTTAGCTCTTAATTTTTTACTGTTAAAGTTTTAAAATCTCCATCTTCCAAATTCATCATAAACTATCAAATATTTAGATAGAAAATAACAATTTAAGAGTATTAATTAGAAGAAATCGACAAGGAGACTAAATTTGCTTAATTTAAAAATTAGATATACCCAGTTAATTCAGACAAAAATTGAAAAATCAAAATTACACATAATTTAAATTAGAAGGACAAAAAATACAATTAAACTTAATAATAATGGAAAAGCGATTTTCAAAGAGATGTAGTTTTCGGCTTTCCTGATAAGGCAGTGGGCAATGGGCTGGACCACGAAAGCAGGATGGCCCGTAATTTCCAACTTCTTTAAAGAGACAATAAATTGTGGCAGAGATGATGAGAGCAATCACCTTCAACAAGGTTTGCCTTATTTGGATAAGCTTATTACCTTTCCAAGCCCACGTTTATAGTTTTGTACTCAGCCTAGGCACTATGTAGGGCCTGGTTGGAAAATCTTAGCGAGCGGAATTAATTTAATTGGTACATAAACTTAGTGGAGAAACGAAGTGCTGATTGTGATTCTGGCAAGGTTGGGACCCATATGTGATTAATTTCGCCTTGGTGTTCAACTATATATATGTATTTTAGGACAAATGCCGAACACAAAAATAGAAAAATACGTAAACTCTTTGGGTGTGGTTGAAATTAGGATATTTCAAATTGATAGTCATATAGTCAAATTTTATGGGGAGCCGCGAACCGGTCAAAGGAAGTTTATAAATGGAAAACTGTTATTTAATGAAAATTGTACGAGTTACCCCCATAGTGTATATTCATAGGAAGGTTTAAAGGAATTAGTAAAAAGAAATACTTGACATTCACCAATTTTGTAACTAATTTTTTTTTCTTTATATGTAAAAGTAAAATAGTCTAAATTATGTTAAGAATAAAATTTCCTGCCCAAATTAAAATCATTTTATAATAACAACATATTCCTTTATTCAATATTTAATGCTAAAAACTCATTAAATATAGTTTATTTCATATTTTTTAATAAATAATAGGCTTAAATAACTTTTCCGTTCCTATAAAATAGGAAATTTTTACTTTTAGTTCTTTATTTTTTTCTTCATTTTTGTTCCTACTACATTTTTTTGTTTCATTACGGTTTTTGCCATTAGGTTCGTCCGTTAAATCTAACAGAAAAGATTATAGGAACTAAAATAGAAAAAGTAAAAAATTATACAATGAAGCCCATTTAGAACACAGGGATTTACCAACCTAGTTTGCATAACCCGCAAGCTTAGTGGGTTTGGTCGTGGGTTAATAGATTTTGTCGTGAACCATTGTATTTAGTTTTAAAATAGAAATTAATTTTAATAAATAATTTATTTTATTGAGATTTTTAATATATAGTTAATGTGTTAGAGATATCTGGTAATGTTAGTTATTGATAAATGGTAATGTCATTTTCTCTCATCTTTTTTATTGCCTCATTTTAATTATTTGGACATTTTATTAATTATTTGATTTGTGCTTTATTAATATATTTACCATATTATTAAATTTTCTCAATTATTAACAAGTAACATATCACAAAAAGGAAAGAAAATCAAAATTTATATTTTTAGTTATTTTTTGTTTTATAGTTAATTTTACATTTTTTTTTATCTTTTGTTTGCGGGTTGACCTGTTTAATTGTAGAATATGCAGGACAGATGCGAACCAAGAAAATACAACTTGATTATTTTGCTGCCTGGCCCATTAAAATGTGGGCCAATATAGACAGACATGGAACAGAGTAGATTGACTCGTTTACCCACTCTAATTGCAACTACATCAAATAATACATTATCTATCCAGCTACATCAAGACATAATCACTGTCATGTCTTGTTCAAACTACCACTATGTTTGCTTGGATGAAATTAGGGGAGAAAGGAAATGAAAAGAAAGTCTTACTCTTCCATTATTTGGATGAGTGTAAACATGTAAGGGAAAGGATAGTTTTAGAGTAGAAACTGCAACAACAACAAAAAAAAAAGGTCCCCTACACCAATAGTGAAATGAGAGGGGAGAAGGAGTTGTGAAATTTTTATTTTTGATTATAAATGTTAAAAAAACCAAATTATTTTTACAACATAAAAAAGGAAAAATATTTCTATATTAAGAAAAACAACATAATAAAAAAAACCTCATTTTTAAGTTAAATTTAATTCTTAATTAGTATAAACATTTATTAAATTTTTAATTAGTACAACAGTTTTTTTATAATATTTTTTTTCTTCTCTTTTTTACTCATTCAAATAAGTATAGAATTTTTTTTTTTCACTTTCTTCCTTTTTATTTCTATCCAAACAATACACTTTATACACTCTATTTTTCTTCTATTTACATACTTTATGTTTCTTTCTCTCTTATTTCATTTCTCTCTATTTCATTTTCCATCTAAGCAGAACATAACTATGTAAAGTTTATTCCCTTATTTTATATAGAGTTTAATGGTCATGCACTGTTAGTGTAAAACGTTTTACATTGTTAACCAATCAGAAATCACCATTGATATGACTTTTAAAGTATTTATTATAAAAGTCAACAAACTTACAATAAATGGTAGTTTGTGATTGAATGATAGTGTAAAATTATTTTATATTGTCAGTGCATGGTTTGTTTTCTCTTTTATATAACTCTTTCTTGTGAATCTAAACTAATTTTTTTTCTTTCCATCTTTAAAGTAGACAAGTCATCCAAAACGAAAAACAAAACTGATTTTTGAATAACTTTCATCATACTTTCTCTCTCTTTTTTATTTAGCAAATGATACCACTATCTTTGTATTCAATATATTAAGTCTTTCTCTAGTGCTTGTTTGGCAACCATACAAAATTACGGTGAAGGTGACACAATTGTCCAAAGTTTATTCCTTTATTTTGTATATTTTTTTCCTTGTGATTTTGAATTTTTTTTATCCTTCTTTGAAGTAAACAATTTATCCAAAACGAAAGACATAATTATTTTTGGCTAAATTATTAATTTGATCACTCTATTTATTTAATTGATTAAATTTGATCCCTTAATTTTCAAAATCGAATCAATGTTGTTCTTTCTATCCAATTAAAAGTAACGCCGTTAGAGTCACAAATATTGACAGTTTTATTTACACATCGTGTTGGTTAAAAACCACACATTTATATTTTGCTTTTTTAAATTCTAAAAATTAAAATGAAAAATTATAATGTAATAAATCTTCTAATTTTAACAGAGTGGTGATTTAAACCGCAGCTATAATAATTTTATTTTTTAAAATTTTTAAAATTATAATAAAAAACTATAATTTAATAAAAATTATAATTTAACATAGTGAGAATTTTTAACCACCATTATAATAATTTATATTTTAATTTTTATAAAATTATAATATTATAATAAAATTATAGTTTAAATATTTTTACTTATGTAATAAGTCTTAAATTACAATAATTTTTTCATTTTATTAAATTATAAAAAATTATAATCAAATTAATAATATAATAATTTTTACTGATATAATGATTTTAAAATTATTATTATTTTATTTATTGAATTTTAAAAAATTATAATAATTCAATAATTCTTACTTATATAATATTTATAATATAAGAATATAAGAATAAATATTTATAATATAATATAATTTAAATTAAATTATAGTATATTATAAATATTCAATTTTATATTATTATATTATATTATTAAATATAGTAAAATATTTCATAATAATTATTTTTATTATATTTATTGTAGTATTAATATTTAAAAATTTAAAATTTTATTATATATATAATTTTAAAATTTAATAAATCAAAATTATTATAATTCTAAAAGTATTATATAATTAAAAATTATTAAATTATAATTTTTTTATAATATTATAATTTTTGAATTTTAAAAAATAAAATTATTAATGGTGATTGAGGTTAAAAACCGCCACTATGCATATATCAAAACCGCTGTAACTCTAACAATTTCACTATCCATTGGACGAAAAAGACAACATTATATCAATTTTGAAAATTAAGAAACCAAATTAAATTTTTAATAACAAAGGGACCAAATTAAACCAATTAAATAAATAGAAAGACCAAATTAGTAATTTAACCTTATTTTTTTAGCAACTTTCATCATTCTCTCTCTAATTTAACAAATGAAACTACTATCTTTTTATTCAATGTATTAAGTCTTTTTTTAGTGTTTGTTTGACAACCATGCAAAATCATGGTGAAGGTGGTTAGAATCAATTCTAGCGGCTTGTTATTGGATTTGGTAAAATTTTGTGGTTTTCGAAATCTTTTTTGAGGTAAGTTTGATTTTGAAAGAAGCGGAAATTTTAACTTTTTATTGGGCCAGATTTATTTTAGGTGTAAAAATCATAAATTCTATCTTATTTATATTTTAAAAAGCAATTTACTTTATTAACTAAATAGAATTATTTTTTCTCAACTCACTTTTAAAATATTATATTCAAATCCAAATCATTTTTTTTAAATCAATTCTTTTAGAATAAATTCTACTAAAATATAAAACAAACAAACTCTTAGTTGTTCTTAATAGGTTTCTAATATAAATTATACCACTATCTTTGCTACACCATCCACTATAATATTTTTTGAGATGATCATTTCGCATTATGTTCTACCATTAATGATTTCCTTTTATTTGGTAGGTGTCTTATGTCTTTTTTTATTAATTTTATTTTCATTTGTAAAGATTTTCTAATTTGATGCGTGTGTTTGAGAAAAGTATATTATTTTTTTACGATATTTTCTTACATTTTCTTATCTGTCCTTTGTTTTTGAACTAACCCTAATCTCCTAGTAGTGATACACAAAGGAGGCTTCAAAGAACTTTTCAAATTCAACCCAAGCATTCATAGATAGACTGCAATACAACAATATCATTTAAGGTAATAAAGCCAAAGCATCATCTAGCTTCAAAGAAGTGAATACTTTAAGAAGTTAGTCATCCCTTCAAACTCCAAGAGTTCTTTAGGAGGACAGTGTAATTCTTAAGGTTTCAACCTCCTGAGAGCATACGCATGCCTCTTTAATTTCTCCAGGAGGTAGGGATTCAATGTGCAACCATCTCCTAAAAATATTCCATTAGAAGGCAAGACTTGCTAAAAAGGACCCTAAATTGTTTCCACTTAATTGATTTAAGGTTCTTTGCAACATATCAAGTCTCACACCCAGCATTGACAATAAGTATGAGAGTATTTTTTATTTTTCATATATAGCCAATAGGCCATTGGGGTGGCAGAAGCCACATGAAGTTTTCATAGACATAGGAGAGAGGCTAACCCTTGTATTTTACCTTTTGGCCTTTCAAATGCAACTAGTACTTTGCAAAAAACAATGAATAACTTATTTTGACCTCACCTACAAAATAAGTTCACGACCATGTGTGATTTGCAAGTAAATATATGTCCATCAAATCAACAAACTATTTGACCATGTTGTTTGACCAAATAAGACAAATATCATATTTAATTTACAAGTACATACTCGTATCCATGTTTAAACTATTTAGTGAGTAATTCCTCTCTACAACGTAGGTATCTTTTGCAAGTACCCATCAAATTCAAATTCAATTGCCACCCCTAATTTTTGTGAGTAAAAAATGTATAAAAAGTTCTCTAAACCTTTTTTAAAGGGGATTTTATAATGTAGGGTGCGGAACCCAACTTAGTTTCCCATTATATAAGCAACATGAGCATTTTACTTAAGTTGTACAACCATATTGAATGCTTACATAATAGTGCATATAAATTGCATGACCATATTAAATATTTATGATGCTGAATTAGTACAGTCGTGCTAAGTATTGTACAACCATGTTAAAACTAAGCATGGTCATGTGATGCGCAAATCTAATCTTTCACCACTTTATACTTCTAATGTCCACAAAAACACTTCTTTTATATCAATTAAACGTTTTTGTCATAATTCTCTCAAAATTTAACCTCTTTTAACTGCATTAATAATAAAAATGTACTCATCAATTGTGTAATAAACAAGAGAAAAAATTAAATTTAAGATCAAATACTATAAAATAAGTAAAAATCCTTTTTTCTTAGGTTCCATTCTCAAATGTACCGTAACACACTTTAAAAATCATAACTCATTCATTTGTGTACAGTACTCCACATTTTTCGTTGTGCGTTGATGGCTCGAATAAACTTATTTAACACGTGTAATAAGTTAAGAATTTGCTAACCCATTTAATAACATGTGGGCTTATTCGGCCCAACCGACAAGTGTCTTTTTGTTTTGAGGGCAGCAAAAACAGAAAAAACATAACAGGCCATGTTTTTGTTTTGCTTTGCTGTGATTAGAATCTAATCTTAAAAGAGCCTGTACACTCATACCATCGGCTAATCGTTTTACAACATTTTTTATTAACTTTATATAGGAAATGCTTATCAAAAAAATTATATAGTATATGTTATTTTCTTATATTTTTAAGATATTAAATATATTCATTTTTTTATAAAGTAGCATCAGAAATAAATGTGTGAAAAATTTACGAGAGAATATAGCATTACTCGCGTCAAATTGATAAAGGCTAGCTTATTTTTACCGTATGAATTATTATTAAAATTGAATTTCTCAATAATGTTGACAAAAATATAGGTTATTTTTCCCCTGGTGCTCAACAAGTAATGCTGATTTTGCGTACAGCTACTCTTTACCTGTATGTTCAATTCAATGCATGAAAATCACGCGTGATAGACAGCTATCATAGCATGGCGATAGGCGCTCCCTTGCAATTGAATTATTCGTTTATAAATTAACTAGTTTAATTTTTTGTGTACAGTGCGTTTTAATGATTATTTTACTTGACAAATAGCATTAATTATATTATAATTTTAATCTATTGATTTTCATTTTAACGTGTATATAAAATTATTATCAAAACATGAATTTTATATGAATTATGACATGCATGGAATGAATGAGAAAAATGATGTAAATGAGAACTCAAATTACAATAAAGATAATTCAATTACTTGCAATAGTTATTAAGGGTTAAGTCCCAATCTTATAAAAGAGAGTTTTACTCACACATAGTTATGATAGAACTCAAAAGAAAACAAGAAAGGAAGAACATCAAACTGAGATGAGAATCGAGAGAGAGAGAGAGAAAGAAAGAGATCTATCTTCAATCTTGAAAGCTGTCACAAGGTTCAAAAGGTCGACCTTATTACTAAGTTCAAAGAGCTACCTAAAATAATAGGCTAAAAAGTAAGGATGACAAAACAGGCCAGCTTGACCCGTTTTCGCTCACCTTCGCTTTTAGCCCGCCAAAAATAGGTCAGGATGGACTAAAATGCTCAGCGAATATGGGTTGAAAAGTGAAGCCCATTTCGTTTGTAGGCGGGTTGGTGGGCCAACTAGCTAGCTTGCCAAAAATAAAAAAAGGACACATTAAAAAAAGTAAAAAATTTATAAAACTAAAACATTATCAATGAATAATTTTAGGTTCCTACTAATTTATATATCTTTCACATGTACACCCAATAATTTTTAATTGAATTATTTCAACTAATTTTTCTAACTGCTTTGTCTCTAGTACTAACATCAACCAAAAAATTATCTAAGGGACACATCCACCTTCATTGATCATTTTCAAACATAAATAGTAGGTCTTAAACACAATATTACTTTTATACCAAAAATAAAATAGAAGTCCAAAATCTTACACTATTTTATTTTATTATTATTTTTAATTTTAAAAAAAATTGTTGGCCCGACGGGTTGACCCATTGTGAGCCCTTTTTTGGCGAGCCAAAACAGACTAGTGGGTTGAAACCCCCATCCTGGCCCTTCTAAAAAGGTGGGTCAAACAAGCTACCTAGTTGGGCTAAGCCCGTTTTGCCACACATACTAAAAAAGTTCAAGCCTAAAATACAATTAAAAACATAAAAATCATAAACTGCATCAATAACACATTCACAACTGTGATTACTGCGTTCTTGATTGTGAATGCTAGTGCCCCAAATCAAGGAGAGCAAATCAACAAGGTTCAGGAGCATGATCCCACTATTCACGGGCGCAAACAGTGTTAGGTTCTCCAAAGGCTTCCCAAATGCGTTCTTTTAGCTACAATGTCTCTCAAGCTCCTGTCCTCAATCTAAATGGTTCCAAACATTTTTTGGCTTGCTCCTAACATCTCTTTGTTCCAGCTTTAGTGTTCCTAAGTCTAAAATTTAAACTTCTAAAACACAAACACACCTGAACGCGTAACAGGTTCCAAAAAAATGAAAAATAACGAAAACGCAAAGAGATCAAGTTATAAATGATGGGAAAATGCAAACTAACCTAACTAAAATGCCATGCAAAGATGATGTGAAATGCAATGCATCAATAATTATGGATAGCTTTCCAATCCTAACAATTGATGAACTCTTGGATAAGTTAAGGCATGTAGGTGAACGTTTGCAAAATTGATTTTGAATAAAATTGATTTTGTAAAATTGATTTTGGTTAAAATTTCTTTTAAAGTGGAGTGATTTAGTTTTGATTGTTTTTATTCTCAAAGCAAGTTAATAATAAAACTCGATATATATTTTTTATCCAATGCAAAAAGCTATTTAAAGTTACTGCAACTCTAAATCAATTTTGGACCTAAAATCAATTTCCTGATGTAAGACCAAATATATGAATATTTACCTAAAATCACATTTATTAGTATTTTTAACATGATTTTGAATGATCCAACGTGAATTCAAACACTTACTCAATCTCTTACAGGGCTACCACCAGATTCAAATGCAACCTAAGTATATTTACAAGACTAGGATTCATACAAGATGGTCATTAAGAGTTTTGAGTCCTACCTTTTGGCCTTTCAAACACAACGCAACTATTACTTTTCAAACAGTGATGAATGACTTATTTTGACCTCACCTACAAAATAAGTTCGTGACCATTTTGCACGTAAATATTATATGTCCATCACATTAGTAAACTATTTGACCATATTTGTCTGACCAAATGAGACAAATACCAGTTTGCATGTAAATACTCATATCCATACTTAAAGTTATTTAGGGCCCATTCGGTGGTCAAGATATGATATATCTTGAGAGGGGAGCTAGGTTAAAAAGCAATAGGATAAGATAAGCTCACTTTATATATATAATATAACAAAATATATATAATAAATATAATATATAGTAATATATAATAATTTATATATAATAATAATAATAATAATCTTGGCATGTAAATTTAAAGTATATTAGTAATTAAAATATTAAAAATTAAACAATTACTATTCAAATATTTTTTACATAAAATTATTTGAATAATAATTATAATTTTAAAAATCTTATATATATTTTTTTATATTTTTAAGAAAGTTAGCTACATAAATAAAAAATAGTATTGTATAGTTTAGTTAATTTTTTTTTGTAAAAAATAATAAATTAAATTAAAAGTTACTTTTAGAAAAATTAAATGTAATTTTATAAAATAGTAATTTTGTCATTTGAACATAATTTATATTTTATCCTATTGTCATATTATTTGTTATTTGGTGTGCACCAAACATTAAATAAGATTATAGCTTATTCTGCTTTTATCCTATCTTGTTCTTATCCTGTTCTTATATCTTATCCTATCCTAACCACCATACTAGCCCTTAGTGGATAATTTCTCTCTTCAATGTAGATATTTTTTGTAAGTACCCATTAAGTCCAAATTCAATTGTCACCCCTTGTTTTTGAGAGTAAAAAAATTGTATAAAATTCTCAAAACCTTTTAAAAGGGAAATTAATAATGCAGGGTGTGAAACCCAACCTAGTTTCCCATTAGACAAATAATATGAGCATTTTATATAAGGTGCACAACCATACTGAGTGTTTGCATAATCGTGCATATAAATTGCATGGCCATGTAAAATATTTATGATGCTGAATTATTATTACAATCATGCTAAGTTCTGTACAACCATGTTAAGGCTAAGCACGGTCATGACGTCATGTGATGCACAAAAACACAAGAAATACTTTTTCATTTCACCACTTTATACTTCTAATGTCCACAAAAACATTTTTTATGTGTAAATTAAACCTTTTTGTCATAATTCTCTCAAAATTTAACCTATTTTCATTGTATTAATAGTAAAAATTGTGCACATCGATTGTGTAATAAACAAGAAAAATAAACTAAATTTAAGATCAAATACTAAAATTAAAAATTATCTGTTTTTCCTAGGTTCCATTCTCAAATGTACCATAGCTAGGATGTTCGTGAGACAAGATAGGATGACTTTATCCTTATCCTTATCTTGCCAAAAAATTTAATAGGATAATTTCTTTGAACCTAAACCTGACCCATATTAACATATGTACAGTTGAATCGTAAAATTAAAAAAGTATATAACTATAATTAAGGTATGTTTTATAATATATCTTTCAAGATAAATAATATCAATATAAATATATCATATTATATAAAGCATCATCTATTAAGTCAAGGAATTGTATTATTATTTATTAATATATAATTATTTTTAAAAAAATAATTTTTTAAAGAATATTAAACTTTGAATCGAGTTAGGACTACTCAAAACACAATTTGAAATTGTCCTCAAAGTATATTAGTTCTAATTTTTAAATCAAACCCATCAAAATTAACTTAAAATAATAAGGGATCAATGAAACTGGTCGTGAACATCCATAACCGTAACAAGTTTTCATAAATCATAGATGCATGTTTGAGTTACGGTTATAACTCTCCTAAAAGTATGTTGAGAGCAAAAGATATAAAGGAGTTCCTCTTCCGAAAATACATTGAGAATGCTTCAACAGTAACCCAAAGGCTCAAATTAATGAATTTATTTAACACGTGGGTGTAATAATTTAAGAATTTGCTATCCCATTATTTGGCCCAACCGACAAGTGTCTTTTTGTTTTGAGGGCAGCAAATTGGACCGCAAAACGAAAGCACAGAAAAAAAAAAAAAAACTCCTTTCGAAAAAATCTTATATAACAGGCCATGTTTTTGTTTTGCTAAGCGGTGATTAGAATCTAATCTTACACAGACAGCCAGTATATGAGTACACACATACCATCGGCTAGAATAATTTTTAATCTTTTTACAACATTTTCTTATTCATTTTATATAGTAAACATTGAATGTTTTTATATTTCTAAGATATTAAATGTATTTATATTTTTGTTTAATATTTTTTATAAAGTAGTATTAGAAATAATTTATAATTGTTTGGAAATTTAGAAGATTATCGCATTGCTCGTGTCAAATAAACGAACCGTATGAATTATTATTAAAATTGAATTTCTCTATAATGTTGACAAATAAATAGGATATTTTTTCCGTGGCGCTCAGCAAGTAACGCTGATTTTGCGTACGGCCAGTCTGCAACTATTTGTCTGTATGTTCAATTCGATAAGCGCCACGGAAAAACAATAACAGCTATCAGCCTATCATCGCATGGCGATAAGCGCTCCCTTGAAGTTGAATTATTCGTATATAAATTAGGAAAATGCTAACTAGTGCATAAAGACACCGACGGTTACCAAGGTTGACATAAGTAGTAGCGACTTGTGTTTTTTAATTAAGTTATTTAGAGTTTGAATTCTGACATTAGATATGGAATAGACTATATTAAAAGGAAAATACTCATCTTGTGTGAGCTGATGGTCTCTGGCAAAGATTAGTTACTATTTGTGGTGGTGGATATTTTCTACTAATACCATGATAACCCAAAAAATTAAAAAAGGAACCGACGGTTAAGCAATTAAAAATAAAAAGTTTTATTAAAAAGTACAGTAGTCCATTTTTTAATGATCTCTGTATACATAATAAATAACATTTAATTATGTTATAATTTTGATTTAATGATTTTCATTTTAACGTGTATATAAAATTATTATCTAAACATGAATTTTATATGAATTATCACGCGTATAATTTTCATAAAAAAAATTACACGTATGCAATGAATGAGAAAAATTATGTAAATGAGAAAAAAAAAGCAAAAAGAATTATGAAATGAAATAAAAAATTATTAGAAAAATCATTCAAATGAGCAATAATGTTTTTTAAACGAACGAAAAAATAAGTTAAAAATAATGTAAATAGGTCAAACATTAGTTGGGGGAATTATTTAAATGAACAAAAAAAAAAGGCAAATGATTAAAAAATGAAAGCAAATTTTTAAACAAATATATATATATATATATATATATATATATATATATATATGGAGAGGGATCAAATGATACCGCAATTAAAAGTTGTTGAATGTTGTAATAATTGGTGTAGGTATATATATATATACCTACACCAATTATTACAACATTCATATAGATCAAAACGGACGTAATATATATTTTCAAAATGTAGAAAAACATGAGTCATTTGATTACCCTCTTATTGTTTTTCAATTTTGACAAAATTTGATAAAAACAATCTTGGTAATATAAAATTATAATTTAATGGTTGAATCGATAAAAACTACATTTTATATAAAGTTATTGAATGATGTAATAGTTGATGTAAGTTACACCGGTGTCATTTGATCCCTCTCCTATATATATATATATGTATGTATGTATGTATGTATGCGAATCAATAGAAAAATAGGTAAAAAATAATGCATGTAGATGGAATAAATGTGTGAAGAAATAATACAAATAAAGAGAAAAATTATACAAAATGAGTAAATGAATAGGTGAAAAAATAGGTTATTGAATGATCCTTTAATTATAATATGTTTTTTGTCATCTTATTTTTGAAATTTTGCAAAATTTTCCCAATCATCAACTGTTCATTAAATAAAAACTTGCAAAATTGGACAAAATTCGCAAGATTTCAACAATAAAGTGACAAAATATGAGAAAAAAAATATACGGTGGCAAAATCTAAAAAATAATGAAACTTGGGTAGTACAAAGTACAATTAAGCCTAAAATATTTATATACATACTAAAAATATTTTTGCAATTAATTTTAAATTTTTTATTTCATAAATATACATATTAGAATATTACCTTTTTAATTTTTTTTCATAAACATTTACCTTCGGAGACAAACACGTTTAAAGTATTATTAGACACTAAATGTGAGTATCTCTCCCAGTAAGAATTCGAACATTTGTTCACCATGTTATGGACAACTAACCCTGTTCGTTAGACTCAATCCTTGTTGATATATTATAATATTACTTATTGCATTATAAGATATTATTTAATAATAATAATAAGTGAAAGCAACATTAACCTGCTCCCTTCACCTTTTACACATATAATATGGAATAAATTTTTGGGTAAGATGTTTATTTATTTATTTCTAAATATACTATGAATACCAACATGTCGTTAGTCTAAATGAATCTTGAAATGGTAAAAATTATGTAAATGAAGAAAATTTCTATTTTATATGAAAAGATCCTATATGTCCTTTTTTTAATTTTTTTTGATATAGACCACATGTAACTTTTACTCAAGACAATTTTATTCGAGTTGGATAACACTACTTCCTTTTTAATTTTTTCTAATTCTTTGTCAACATTACTTTTATAATCATATAAATTAGGAAGAAAAATTAGATATTTTTTTATACTTTTCTATTTTAAGAGAATTAAATATATGTGTTATCATTATTTAGCATTTTATATTTGAAATAATCAAAATGACTTGGAAAGATTTATATGTAAACGCACCAAAAAAAGAAAGATATTTACAGAATGTAAGGTACTCAAATTAAATTGAAAGTCAGCAGATTACTCGGTTTTGAGTAGATGCCTCGTCAGAAGGGTGCACCTCGAGTCTTGTGCTCAACCATTTAACAACTGCAAGATATGATTCCCACGCAAGGCTGAGTCATGCTTATCTACTTCTTTAGAAATAGTAATTATTATTATTTTAAGTAGCCTCTCCTCAAGGAACCACGTATTTCGTTTACGACCCCTGTGCCGAAACGTAAATTCACCAGTAAATTTGTTAGCTAAACAAAAAAATTAACAATATATTTGTATACATTTTTTATAATTAAGTAAATTTTATTAAATGAGAAATAGAATTCAAGTAATTCAATAATTTTTATATGAATTTACATAATAATAAAATATATTAAAAATATGTTGTTAATATTACTTATTACAAAAATTACTTAAATTATAAATAAACTTTTCTTCACTTAAATTATAAGATATTAATAAATTATAGAATTATAATTGTTGATTAAAAATTTTCAATTAAGATTTTAATATAAGATATTAATATTGTTGAAAGATTTACAATTATTCTTAATTTTTAACTAAACTGAAATGACGTTATTTAATGGGATAAGCGAGTAACGTTGTGTTGTTTCGTAGATCATGATGATCAAGGTAACAAACCTGATTGGCTAAATGAATTTGGAAGTTCCTTACAAAGTACGGATTGACATTTTAGGCCCACAAGAAGATTCCACGTTTTTTTTTTTTTCCTGTTGAGGACTCCAAGCTTCCAAATTCCCGGAGAAGGACATTTCATGCAACTATATATACCCTCTTGTCAAACAAGGCTGCCACAACCATTTCATAGTCATTTCTTTTGTTCTCTCTTTTGTTCTGCTCCACCTTGGTTCTTTGTTGTTCTGTTATTCCAGTGCAGGAGAAAATGACTATCCTCATTGAGCAACCTGCCCTTGGTATGATGGCTTTTCTTTTTCTTTTTATTTTGGTTCCTAGTTAGTGTTACACAAATGTCCCATCATAAGGTTACATTGCATGCTTTCAGAGTCACAAGTTGAAGGGAAGAATGTGCATGCTGAAGAAACCAATGAGCTTGTATTGGATGGTGGATTTCGAGTGCCAAATCATGAGTCAAAGGATGGATTCATTGCCCCGGAAATCAATTCATTTGGCCACTCCTTCAGGTTTTAATTTCATTTCATAATTTTTTTTGTTAGCTTTTTTTAATTTCAACTGTTCTTTAGATTTCTAGTCGTTATAGTTTATAGCCATTTATTTTTTTTTTAATGAAACTGACATGGGGCAATGGAAATATTTGGTAGAGATTATGATGCTGAAAGCGAGAGGCAAAAAGTTGTGGAGGAATTTTATAGGTTGCAGCACATCAACCAAACATATGATTTTGTAAGCAATGCTTATTTTCACATAATATGTGTCTGTTTTGCGATTTCAAATGATGGAAATCCAATTTGAAAAATGCTAATAATGTAGGTGAAGAGAATGAGGGAGGAATATGAGAAATTGGACAAAGCTGAAATGAGCATATGGGAATGTTGTGAGCTGCTGAATGAAGTGGTGGATGAGAGTGATCCTGATTTGGACGAACCTCAAATTCAGCATTTGTTGCAGTCTGCTGAGGCCATCAGAAAAGATTATCCTGATGAAGATTGGCTGCATTTGACTGCTCTCATCCATGGTACATAGTTGATTGCTTGATTATTATTATTTTTTTTAGAATGTTCTTTCTATATTTCTTGATTGCTTGTCCAAAAGATTAATTTAAAATTTGGAAGTCTGCCGTTAAAAAAAATTTAGAATTCATAATTATCCTTATCCTTATTTGACTTGGTATGACTCAGATATTTAGATTCCATTCAATATGAAAATATAGTGCCAGTTGAATATTAAAAGAGAGAAATTTTCAGCCAATGGGAACTAACATAATCTTGTTGGCTTGTTTCAGATCTTGGAAAGATTCTTATCCTTCCTAGCTTTGGCGGGCTTCCTCAATGGGCTGTTGTTGGTGAGACCTGTTCCTTAATCCTTATCTGTATAAGCTTTATTTTTTTTCTTACTTCCAATTTGTTTTAAATTTGAATCCAACATTTTAATTGAATGGTTAATGGGGCATTTGCAGGAGATACATTTCCTCTAGGCTGCGCCTTTGATGAGTCAAATGTTCACCATAAGGTAATTAAATTCTTCTAAGAATCCTGTTAATGACACTACTTTTTAATCTTAAATTATCAATTGACCAATTTCATTCCTTCTGCAGTATTTCAAGGACAACCCGGATTACAAATGCCCTGCCTATAATACTAAAAATGGGATCTATACTGAAGGATGTGGACTAAACAACATAGTGATGTCATGGGGACATGATGATTATATGTATATGGTGAGTCTACATGTAGTTAATCACGCTAATGTTTTAAATTTATACTTATATATTTTTATTATATAAACTTTATTTAAGATCTAATACATGGTGCATTGGATTCTACAGGTTGCTAAGAAAAACGGCACCACTTTACCATCTGCGGGATTGTTCATTATCAGATATCACTCTTTCTATCGTAAGCATTTTCATCCTATGTTTTCCATATCTATAAACTTTGCTGTGAAGTAGGTTCTCTGTGTCCACTGTCCTGCAAATATAATAACATATAATTTTGCAGCTTTACACAAGGAAGGTGCATATACTCATTTGATGAATGAAGAAGATGTTGAGAATTTTAAGTGGCTCAAAGTATTTAAGTATGTTTCTGTTTCAACTTCTGCAGATTTGTTTATTTGTGCACACTTCTTTTACAGCTTTTCACATAACCTGTAATACAATTTTGTGCAGCAAATATGATCTCTACAGCAAGAGCAAAGTTCTAATTGACGTTGAGAAAGTTAAGCCATACTATGTGTCACTCATTGAGAAGGTGAGAGTCAAGTCAAATTTGGACGATCTTTTGATGATTTGGTCATTTTTTTAATTTTATTTTATTTAGTCATTGTTTTTCTATGTGTGGTTCTTATTTTCTTTTTGGGCACTTGCAGTATTTCCCAGTGAAGCTTAGATGGTGAACCATTTGAGGTCAAGGGTTTGAGGAGATTGATTTTTAATTATTCTGGCGAGCGAGCGATTTACCAAATTTTTTTTTTTTACCCTTTTATACAAGGATTCAGATCGCAATTCAGTGTATTGAAATGCATGTATTTTATGTATTCACTTGCAATTTGCAATCTTCAAATCATAAATTTCATATCCAGTTAAAACACAAATAAATGATTTCATATGATTTGCATTCCTTAAAATGTTCAATTGATCCTTTCTGCACGATACTTCTTTTCGCTATGGACTGATAAATTACATATCGTCGTATCAAGTTTTACTCAAATAAAACCAATCATTACCATCCAATACACTATAATGAATAGTGCTGCAATAAATAGCTACGATGATAAATGCAGATAACAGAGGGATGTTTGTTGTCGCACTTATCTTACCAAATGGGCATCAAATGCATTTGCATTTCAAAGCGGAATTGGGGTGAAGAATACGATCAGCATGACTACGACAATTTGTAATCTCTAACCATTTTTTTCAAATTTGTTAAGGGAGAGTGTATTAAAAAACTTGCACAACATTGACCGTTCTAGATGTGCATCAAAATCTGCATTCTGTACCCAGAGGCATAGACAACAGATAAAGGTTTTGTAAACTTGTGCATCTATGGTAGAAAAATAGATCTCAGCGGTGGTTTCTAAGTGGTTTGATGAAATATTTTAGCGACCTATTTTTCTGTGCTTTTTAGCTGATCGACTTGTTATATTTCATCTCATTGAAGTACTGCATAAAGAAACCGATTACCGTACAAGAAAAAAATTACTCACTAAAAATATTTTAATTATGCACATTTATTTTCAATACAAGCATAGGAAATGATATTATTCTCTTTTTTTTATTTGTTTTGAGGAAACGATATTATTCTTAAAACATATAAGAAACACCCCAGAAATCCGATCCAGATTATGCCTTCATCAATTGATCAGGTAAATGACTAAAAGGAATGAGGCAATGTAATTATTTTTGTAATAAAAAATTACGGGGGTTAATGATAAGACTAAAAGAGTATTTTCAATTTGGTCATTGCTCACCAAATTTCATGTCTCATTTTTTAAGGGATTACATCAATATAACTTATATTATCCTACTCAACAATGTAAGGGTGAATATAACTTATATTATTCTTCGTTTTGAGTAATGACCAATTGACCATGCTAAAATTAATTAGCTTATCTAATGTATGTTGTTGAACTGGTGCAATGTTTCCAGTATGCAACCATGGAGTAGGACTGCTGTCAGGGAGACAGGTACTTGCATCATGTGATTGAGCTATTTACATGTGGAGGGGGGATATCATTTTCCAAAAAGTTTTCAAGTTAAAATATATCTTTAATTTCTATTTATGATTTTTATTTCTTTCTGTAAAGTCAATTTACGTTACAATGATACAATCTGAGGTGCTCATAATATTGTCTGATATGTAATACTTATTTATGTTGCAATTGTCCGTTGTGCTATGGTAATTTTTGGTATGAACTGTAGCCTCATTTTAGCCAAGGATTAACTCTCCCAAAAACCAAGGTGGAGACAATGTATGATCCCACTTTATCTTGTGCTGATATTTGATTTAATTAATGAAGAATGTTTGTGGCAGGGATCAAATTCCTTACCACTTTGTCAGTTAGGCTCTAATACTATGTCAATAACTCTCCCAAAAGCTTAAGCTGTTAGGTAGAAGAACATAGTTGTTTTATGTCTTTAACACATGGCATTATTTTTTACTCTGCTTATGTTGTTTGTAATTTTAACATTAAATTTTTGCAACTCTCTCATTTTCTCTATCTGTCTGCCTCTATCATCTCCCCTCTACCTCAAGTTAGTTCTCTTTTTTCTCGACATCTATTTGTGTCTTTTTCTAGGCTTTTACCTTTGGCAGTAAGACAATCAGCAACAATTTGAAATTTAAGGCTAAATATGCTGTGCCAAAGAGTTCAACATTAATGAAACCTACAGCTAGTCGATTGGCCAAGCAAAATCGCCCTGCTAAAAATGTTTGTTCAAGGTGATGATTGGAATAAATTATCATTTTCCTAGTTAAAAAAACATGATTTTTTGGGGGGTGGAGTAGAATGACCAGCATACTGTTGTTTCTGCTTTAGAAAATAGAATCAAGGACTTAAGAAGGTAATAAATGTCGTGATAAATCAAAATATTTGTGCCTGTGTTGATAATTGTGCTCCTGCCCTGTGCCTTTTTTGCTATGAAACATGCTCAAATATTTCTCATTTAAATAAAAATTATATAACCTTGCAGTTCTGCTTCTACCTTACCTCTCATGGCTACTTTATTGAAGTATCCTGCCACGAGGCCAATGTGCACAGGGCTACTGAATTGTGTGGCCGTGTTACGGAGTGGAATATATGGTTTTTGATTTGCTACACTTAACACATTCTTGATTGTTTTCATCTATCTGTGGCAAGGAGTTCTATGTAATGGTTCAGTCATACATGGTTTTTGATTTGCTACTCTTAACACATTCTTGATTGTTTTCATTTATCTGGCAAGGCGTTCTATGTAATGGAGAGAGACTTTTTTCTTGCTTCTTCTTCACATTGATTGAAATCTCACAAAATAAATATCCATTAGCTCTTTTATTTAATTTATGACAGAGTTGGTTCAAACTTGTAAGGAGAAGTAGGCGATAGCTTCGCACTTCAGCATGTATAGTTTATTTTCGAGTGGCTAAAATACAGAGCGTGCCTTTCTGTAGGTCCTTACTTACTAACATGCCTTTCTGCAGATGCTTCATTTGTTTTATTATTATTATTATTATTATTTATTATTATTTTTTTTTACGGAATTTGGTGAATTTAAAGCAAGTTAAACTTTATGGTTCCAAATTTCTGAAGCAGCTGCCTGAGTTTTCAAAAGCCATCAATCTTGAATGTATTAGTCTCTATAAATAGAACTAATACAAGAGTTTAGAGTTTAGACTTTGCTTATATATACGCTTAATGATATAAGCAACTTAAGTCTCTATAAATAGACTAAATATAATAGATGTCCTTGGGGACTATTGTGTTGACTGTTTCACTTGTACGTGCTGTCCGCATTTTTGGATGTACATAAACATTTTTTTCATAATTATCTTTCTACTTATATTTTTTATTTGAATTAGGAGAGAGAGAGATGTTAAATAAGATAGGTGATATATTAAAAAAGACAAAGGAAAAATAATGTAAGAATAAAATAATTCTTTATTTTCTTAGTTACATATTAATGATTTTCATTTTACAATTTTAGTTAAACGAGTGCTTAGTAGTGAGTTTTCACATAAAATGAGAGCATATTAGTAGTTACTGGTACTAACGATCTAAGGCGCACTTTCAACATACGTAACTCAATTATTTCAATATAAGTATGATTTTATTCATAAAATCCTTGGCATCATATTTTTCTCATCAGATAATATTTCTTTAAATTTTCCACTGTGAACATTATTTTCATAGGATTTTACGTGTCTCATATCATATGATAGACACATGTGAAAATATATAATACGTTTTACATTTTTGATTTAAAATTAAAATCATTGTTGTTCTATTCGCAACTTTTGGTTATTAATGATAAAAATATTATTCTCATATATCATTATAAAGTGGTTGCAATATTAAAAAAGCTAAATTAATTAGTAGGTTTCTGAACTATTTGAAAATTTTTAACTAGATCTTTAAATTAAAAAAATTGTAATTGGATTCTTGATCTTATAAAATTCTTATAATTGAGTCTCTAAGGTCTTTAAAACTGTCAAAAATTGTCATTTTTTAGTGCTTTTAAGCTGTCATAAACTAACATCAGTGACCCAATTATAATTATTTAAGATTAGAGACCTAATTATTTCAAATAGTTTAGGGACCTACTGATTAATTTAACCTATTAAAAAAATCATATCGTATTCTTCACCCCAAAACAATTATAATTGGTTTGGTTTTGGGGACACCAACCGAAAACCAAACTGAACGATCGGTTACACTAAAAAAATCGGTTTGCTTCAATTTTTGATTTTTTGGACCATTTTTTTTTTACAAACACTCCTAGTAAGCAAGTCGCGATCAACTCGTGAACCCAACCAACCTAACCCAACTAACTATATTTCAACGGGTCGGGTTGGGTTGGGTATCAAGTTGACGCATTTTCAACCCAATAAACCTGATCCAACCCAACCTATTATTATATTAATAAAAAATGTAAAATATTATAATTATTCACATATTCTAAATTTCTAATTTTCTAATTTCTATTATAATATCACTAAAAACTTATTCACTTATTAGATTCACATTCACTCTTTGAGTAGCATTTTACTCACAAATTCTTTATTTTATGTTAATTACTTTAATATTTAGATATATATTCAATTCTACTTTTTTTTCTCACTAAATATTGCAAGAATGGGTTGATTCACTGAATTGAAAGAGGCAAGGAGTAAAGGGTAATCATTTTATTTGATAGTCATGCCGTGAGTTTTAGTTTGTTCATTTTGATTATGTAATTTAAGTAATTGTTAGAGTAATTTGAGACATGTAATGTATTTTGTTATTTAGGACATGTATTGTATTTTTTTTCTGTGAGTGTTGGATTTGTATGGTTAAACTTGTATTTTAAATTATACATGCATTGGATGAGTTCAACTAATTAGTTATTTTATTTTCTTATTTTTTTGAATTTCTAGAATTATATTAATATTTTAATTACTTAACTTGATTAAGATCGAATTGGGTAGGGTTGCTTCAAAAAAAAAAAACACAAACCTGACCCAACCTAACTATATTTGATTGAGCTAAGTTTTAAATAAGGCTGAACCCAACCTAACAAAACTAGTTACACCTTTATTTTGTGGATTTCAAAGAACACCAAACAGTGGCAAGGGATTTAATTTCCTCATCAAAAACAAGTGAGGCAAGCACTTTAAGCCAAGATCAACAACTTATATTCATCCATCCATTAGAGAGATAAAAAGCAATTCTTTAAGGTCGTCAACCCAAAAAGTAAACTGTTCATCCCGTGTTAGTTTCAAGCTTTTCCTTGTAACACCCTTATTTTTGCATATTAGATTATTTTTTCTAATTATTCTGTATTTATTTTTGAAGAATTGAATGAGAATCTCAAAAATTGATCCCTATGGTTATGCTTGTATTAGTTAGTAGTACTTAGTTTAGATTTTTAATAATTTTTGGGAAATGGAGTCCAGAAAAGGGTAAAATAACTATTTTGCCCCTGGAAGGACTGAATAATTGAGAAAATAGACAAAAATAGTTAGAAGTGTCTAAAATTTATTTTTAAGTCATTTGTATGCTTAGAATAATTAATAATAATTTTAGAAATATTTCAAAAATTTATTAAGACAATTTTTGTGAAATGACCAAAATACCCCTGGTTGATTGTGGGAGTAGCCTAGAAACTTTTTGACTTCAAAATATTTTGAAAATTTTATGCTAAGTATCTTTCATTATAAAATTTTTATTTTGAAAGAAAAATAGTGAAAAATGTAATAATCCTATTTCAATTTTTTCAACTATTGTTCTAATATTTGACAATGTAATTATGAAAAATTGGGAAGGAATTTCAAAATTATGATTCTCGCCAATATGCTCAAAATTTCAAGAGCTATTTAATAGTGGTTTTTAATAATTTTTTCGAGTCAGAGCCCGAAAAAATTAGAAAATGATGATTTTGTCCTTATTTTTCAATATTAAAAGCTGACAAGAGAAAAAGATTCAATTGACATTAAAATGTCAGCTAGGAATCATGTCATATATATTAAAATATAATTTTAAAAATTTTTTGGGAATTTTCTAGAATTTTTGTATAAAATGACCAAAATGCCCTAGGTGTTTGATAAGTCAGCTAGTATTGGTTTGACATCCAAAAATGATGAAAATGATAATTTCAGTTTTTTAATAGGTGAAATATTTAATTTTATAATTTTCATAAAATTTTTGGTATTTATTGAATTAAAATGGATTTTTATGAATTTTCTAGCTTAAAAATACAAAATAAATACATATAATTCGAAATAAATTAATTAAAATTAAAATTTATTATTACAAATTTATTTTTGATGAAAAATAATGTATTTGTATAGTCTTTCATTAAAATGCATTATTTTGATATTAAAAGCTAATTTTTCAAGTTTAGGCTTTTTATCGGTACCAATTAATTCACCTACAGATAAAATTTATATTGAGGAGCTTGAGGATAACTCATATAGCACATCCCCAAGCCTAGGAGGGGTGATTCACCACCCTAAATGGTGTATGTGTCCCTAAATTAGATTAAAAATAAATAAAAATTGGATTTATGACATAATGCTTACATAATGAATAATGTAATTTTGTGGACACCTAACCCCTTCTCATCCTTTATAAATTGTCATGGTTTTGGACCATTTTTTAGCACCTCTCCCTCTCTCAAGCCACCAAATTCTTAGAGAGCTTCTCTCTCTAGAAAAAAATTTCTTTTACTTTGCTTTTATTCTAAAATTTTACTAGTTTTCCAACAACTAGTAAAGTTCTTTTACTAGGAGGTTTGCATCAACAATTCCATCCTCTTCATCAACTACCTTAGAGGTAATAGGGGGAGTGGGGTTGGTTCTAAATTATTGTTACTTTGCATGTTGGTAGGAAGGGTTTTCTCCTAAACCCGTTTAGGCTTAAGTTTTATTATTGTTATTATTGTTTGATGTTAAACTTTAATTTTTGTTAAGTTGATACTTTGCTTAAATTTAGATTATCAAATTATAATTGCTAAGTTGTTACTTTGCTCAAATTTAGATTATTAAATTATAATTGCTAAACTATTACTCTGCTCAATTTTAAAAAATTAAAATGTATTTATTTAGTTGTTATTATGCTAGAATTTTAGTTATTAAATTATAATTACTATGTCATTATTCTACTAAAATTTTATATGACTATTAAATTGTTATTTTGTTAAAATTTTGGTATTGTGCAATTTCTGCAAAATAGGTAGAAATGTTGATTGTACTGGTGCTCAAATTAAATGAGACCAACGAAACCTCTGTTTGACAAGTTAGGAAGTGATAAATTAGTGAGTAATGTAAAGCGAGTGACATGTAGTGGCATGACACCTTGCTATGGAAGCTATAGTTTGATACACTGCATGATGAAAGGCAGGGACCCATGGTTAGGTCTAGAGGATATGGTATCGAGTGGTGAGCGTCCTAATGGCCAAGGTAGCGTTCTTGAGCCAGGACAATTACTTAACCAACTTGATAACCCATACAACTACTCAGCATCACTAGGATTGGTGAGAGTATACCTCTATAAATAGATATCCTAAATTGTTATTTTGTTTCTCAATGATGACGAGGACTGTACCATGTGATGATGTTGAGAGATGTATATGTACTCCCAGTCACTTTCCAGGTTCTGTTAAGAACTATTACCCACTAATAAAAAGTATGGATCCATACCGAGTTAAGAACTATATAACATAGAATAAACTTTAGATTCTCCTTTTATTGTCAACTGTGTTTTATCTATATTGTGTGGTGTAATTCCTACCGCACATGTAAAAGTGATATTAGAACAAATGACCTCACTCCATTACTTTTTCTTTTATGCATGATTAATCGCGGTTAATGAAGACTTGACTGTTGATGAGGACCTATAGGCATGGTCTGATGGCTTGTTATTTTATGAGATTACACGAACACTACTCTGACTAGGATTTTTTTTTTTTTTATGTATTGGGAATAAGTAGTAACTATTTTGATGTATATTTTGATCTCCCTGTATTTCAGTAATTTTTTTGATTATGAAATTATGATGTACAATTTTATAATGAATACATACAGATTTTATTTTCTTTTACTACCATTTTCAAATTTTGTTAAATTTACAAATTTTCTATTATTAAAAACGGAGAAAATTTTTACTCATATTTTAAATAAGTAAATAAGTATGAGTTATGTTCAATGTGAATGGGTGTCACATTCTTCATCACTTAATTTGGTCTTGAACTTTTGTATTCCCAACTTTAGTCTTGACGAGGCTAGTCATTTATACTTGAAGGCTTCAAGCTGGTAATGCACAACAGCTTTTGCACTAAACTACGACAAAGATTGGCTTAACATAAACCAAAAAAGAAGAGAAAAAAGTCTTTAATTTCTTGCACAGTTCATTCAAACCTGCGAATTGGAATATTCGAAAATCAATTCAAATCCAATATATATAAAAAAGAAGGAAGAAGGATTGTGGTAAGGAAGCAAACCAATATGCAGAAAGGAAATAGGGAACTAAATACCTTTTCCAATTCAACAAAAACAAAAGAAAGAAGGATAAGAAATTAAGAGAGAAAGAGATAGGTGAGACCTAATTGTAAGCGATACTTGGAAAAGGCTTAAGGCACTAATTTATAAGTGCTAAACATGAGTCCAACACAGCAACACCTTCGTTCCTTCATCTAACTCTGACGTTTCCATTTGGTATCCTAATCATGATTATGAATTCAATAAACTTCTTTCTTTTCTCTACTCTTAATTGGGATGTCAAAATGGGTTGAATTTGACAAGTCAACCAGTATAACCCCGCCCAAATAGGTTGGGTTGGGTTTTTTAATCCCCTAACCCGTATAACCCAACCAACACAACTTGCGAACCCAACGGGTCAAATGGCTACTTGGGTTAGGTTGATCTATTGGGTTGTCTCCTCCCCCCCCCCCCCCCCCCTCTTTATGTTAGGGTTTTTAGTGGCTAAAGATGTTAACGGGGCAGGACGAGTACGGGTAGTAGCCTCTTGCTACCTACCTTGCTGGATAAATATCTGTCATGTACTCATTCACAGATTTTTTTCAATACTCATAGGTATCCACGAGGATCCCCCGAATATTTACTAAAAAAATATTTTTTTTTAAAAACCACTTTAACCATAATTTAAATTATTCTTGACATTTTTAAAAAAAATAATTTAAAGACTAGAAAACTAAAATTATTCATGTATTCTAGACAATTACTCTACATAATTATAGTAATCAAAATACTATAATTTATAAACTAAATTTAAATGCTAAAATGCTTCAATATCGTAATAAGCATGTTGTATCATATATTCATATCTAAAATTCCATGCTCTATAGCAAAACAAATCACGTATCTCATCTATTGGATTATAGACTAATAAACATGCAGTATAATTATTTAATGGGTTAAATATATTTTTAGTCCTCCAAAAATTGATCTATTTTGGTTTTAGTTCTCAGAAAAAATTTTCCTTGAATAAAATCCCTCAAATATTTAAAATACTATAATTAGATCCTTGTGTTAAACACTATTTAACTTTTCTGTTAAATAATGGTCACATCAGCTTCCAAGTAAAGTATTTTATTATCTGAAGTACCTAGTGATAATTTTTAATAAAAAATATGTAATGTTTTAGGGTTAAAAAAATCTGTGATTTAGGGTTAAATATGTAATAATTTTATTCAAAAAGTATGTTACTAATATGATCTAGACATAGCAATTGACATGGACGGCCATGTCAGCAAATTAATGGTGACTGTGATGCTGATGTGGCTATCATTTAACAAAAAAGTTAAACAGAGTTTAGTACATGGATTTAATTAAGATATTTTCAATATTTGAGGGACTTTATTTAAGGAAAAAAATTTCTGAGGCATAAAACCAAAACGGGTCTATTTTTGGAGGACCAAAAACATATTTAACCCTTATTTAATTCTATGTAGTATGATTCCATGCAATATAATTCTAAATTAGTTTGCCACTATATAATAAAGGAAATAGAACTTATAGGAATATGAGTGGAAAGCACATATCTCATCTATTGGACATATAGACTAATGAACATGCAGTATAATTCTAAATCAGTTTGCCACTATATGATAAGAAGTTGTCTAACTTACCCCAAGTAAAAATGGCGTTAAATAACCCCATCAAAGATGATTGGTGCAATTTTATATGTTGTACCAACCATCTTTATGTACATAGAAAATTACACCAATCATTTTTGATGGGGTTGTTTAACCCCATTTTTACTTGGGGTAAGTTAGACAACCCTATATGATAAAGGAAATATAACTTATAGGAATATGAGTGGAAAGCACGTATCTCATCTATTGGAAAGCATGTATCTCAACAAGTAATTAAATTTTAATGTATTACTCTTACAACAATCAATTGATGAAAGGAAACCAAATAGAGGAACAAGTGAACAAACAACACACATACACACTCCAACAAAGCACCCTTTATTCCAAATTTTCACTCCTATTCAGTCAATTTACCAACGAGTTGTCCCCATTCATCACTCAAGAAAACTAAGGCTATACTTAATAGTGAAACAGAGAACAGAATCAAAAAATGACTTAGGCTCAATTCAAAACGCGAAGTAAAGAACCAATTTAAAGCAAGAGAGAAAAAAATCCAATAAGCTACCAATTGAGGATCAATAGTTACCAAAAGAAGGCTCAATCCAACTTCCTTCCTAATATGGATAAGGTCACTGTGCCATATATGGAGAAAGAGAGAGCGATTGAAGAAAAATGAGATAGTGAATAAATAGTAACCTGGCTAAGTGTCTGGCGGAGGTAGAGGAGCTTCTGACCAAGTGATGAGATAGAAGGTGGGGGGTATTGTGTGTGACTTTCTCACTAGCGAAAGCAAGAGAAAGCGTTAAATTGGAAGAAAAAAAAAGCATTCACAATATATGAAATTAATGGTTACCTTGTGTGTTTTTGGAGTCTTGTATCAATTGAATGTGTAGGGACAGTAAGGTAGAACTAGAATCAAGAATTAGAAAGGAAAGGAGGGGAGGAGAGGCTGCACAATAAAGAAAATCGTTGACAGAATTGTTCTTTAAAGATAGAAAGGAGACCTATCTAAAATTAGGGTAAGATACGTATATATATATGTAAGGGTAGTTAAGTAATTTAACATTAGCAGGTACTTATGGGTATAGATACCACGATACTCGCCCTCGCCCCGTTAACAAGTGATTAGAGAAAATACCCATACTAGTTACCCACGGGTACTCATTAACAATACCCATTTTTATCTGTGGCAGATTTTATCCACAGATTTTTGACATCCCTATTAGTGGCACGACACGTTTACATCATCTAAGTTAGGGTTAAGTGATTGAGATTATAGTTTTTGTTTGTTTAAATATGTGAAATCCTAATAAGACAAATTTTTGTTGTGACTAGAATTTAAGACAAATAAACACTATAAGTTTGTGATTATCTCTTAAGTATTAAGTTTGTTCCCTGATTTACTAGTTTTATAACATTTTTTATTTTTTAATTATATTTGAGCATAAAATTTGGAGAAAATTTAAAGCAAATAAAATTATTAACCAACCCATCACAGGGTTAGGTTGGAATTTTCAACCCAATTCAAAAACAAGTTCAACCCAACCCAACCTATTTTTTGGCAAGTTAAGGGTGGGTTGGGTTGGGTTGACCTGTTTGACATCCTTACTCATAACGATGCTGCACCCTCTATTTTTGTCACTTTATTAGTGTTAGATATGTTACATAATAAAATTGCTAAGTAATTCCTTTTATATATAATATAGATATTAAATAAGGAGAATCTGACTAAGGATAATATAAGTTATAAGCTTAATTACACATTTTGTCACCTATCTTTCATTAATTGTCATGTCAGCCGTCAGCTAATGGGTGGTAAAATGCACAAAATTTTGAAAGTTGGGTGGCAAAATAAGTAACTAAAATAATTAGGGTGGTAAATGTGAAAAATTTTGAAAGTTAGGTGGCAAAATGTGCAATTAAGCCTAAGTTTTATTACTCTTACAATGTTGAGCAAGGATAATATAGGTTATATTAATGTAATCCCTTCAAAATGAAACATGAAAGTTGTTGAGTAATAACCAAACTCTTCAACAAAATACTTTTTTAGTATTATCGATAACTTTCATAATTTTGGTGAGAATATCTATATCTATATGAAGAGTAACATTATCTCAAATAGGGATTTCAAATGGGTCAACCCAACTCAACTCAACCAAACTCACCCTTAACCAGCAAAAAGTGGGTTGGGTTAGGCCCATTTTAAAATTGGGTTGGAAATCTCAACCCAACCCAACTCATGGTGAGTTGTAGGTTGGGTTGGGCTGATGCGCTAAAATTTTAAAAAGAATTAAAAAAAGAAAAAAGATAAAAAATGGATGACTCAAAAGTTGGCCTACCAATAAATAAATAAAATAATATAAAATAATGTCACAATCATAAGAATATTATCTTACTAAATTGTTATAGCACATTTTTTTTAGAAATTATTATCATAAGTTCAATAAATGTAGAGTAAAGCAACAAAAAAACATGAAACCTATAATACTTTATAAAATATTTCTAATAAAACAATATTTAACTAAATAATTTATCAAAAATAAATAAATAAATAAACCAACCTGGTGGGTCAACCCAACCCAACCCGCATTTTGACTCGTTGGATTGGCGAGTTATGCAGTTGGGTTATATGGGTTGAAAGGTTGAATTACTCAACCCAACCCAACCTGTTTTGGTAGGTTAAGTGGGTTGACCCCAACCCACTGGGTTCAACCTACTTTGACATCCCTACTCTCAAAATCTCCTTCTAATACCCTCTTTGCTATTGGTTGAAATTTATTGGAAATTACAAATTTTGATAGGTCTCACTTCTAAATTAGAAGAGAGACTCATTAAATGAGAAGTGTGACTCACCAAAATTTGTGATTTTCAATAAATTCTAACCAATAGTAGAGAGGATGTTAAAAAGAGAGTGTTTGAGAGAGTGTTGCTAACATTTCTCATATCTAAATTTATATTTGTAATTTGTTATTACAAAAAATAATTACACATTAATTCTCTAAATTATGACGATTCTGCTCCTACTCTTCTTTTTTTAGTGAAAAATCTATTTAGAAAAAAATAAAAGATTATCTCGTTTCTTATACCCATTTATTTGATTAATAGATGAAAGCATAATCTGGATTAGATTTATATGGGGAGTATCTTATATGTTTTAAGAATAATATAGTTTCCTATGCCTGTATTGTAATTAAATGTGCATCATTCAAATATTTTTAGTGAGTAATTTTTTTCTTGTATGGTCGGTTAGGTTAATGCAATTCATCAATGAGATGAAATGTAACTAGTCAACCTGCTAAAAAAAAAAAGGGAAAATAGCTTGCTAAAATATTTCAATTAAACCACTTGGAAATCGCCACTGAGATCTATTTTTCTACCATAGATGCATAAATTTACAACAACCTTTTTTTTTTGTCAATGCCTTTGGGTGCATAATGCTTATTTTGAAGCACTTCTCGAACGGTCAATGTTGTGTGAATCAAACAAATAAATATTGATTTTTTATTGACAAGTTCTTTATTGCACACTCCTTTAACAAATTCGAAAGATAAGTGCACTTGTTACCCATTTGGGTTCTAAGATAAGTGCGACAACAAACATCCCTCTGTTATGTGTTTTTATCATAGCTATTTATTGCAGCAATACGCATTATATATTGGATGGATGTATTAATTTAGGTGAATCTTGATATGACAATATGTAGGGACAAATCCAAAAACCTATTAAAAAGGGGGAGGGTGGCAAAAAAAAAAAACGTTAATATTGTAAGGAATGCGAATCATATGAAATCAATTATCTTTTTTTCTTTTACTTCAAATATGAAATTTATTATTTAATGATTGCAATTTGCAAGTGAATACATATTTGAATCCTTGAATAATAAGAACTCAAATACTTTGGTAGATCGCTTCTCATTAGAACAATTAAAAATCAATCTCCTCGGACCCTTGACCTCAAATGGTTCACCATTTAAGCTTCGCAGGGAAATACTGTAAATGGCCAAAAAGAAAATAAGAACCCCACATAAGAAAACAATGACTAAATAAAATAAAATTGATCAAATCATCAAGATTGTTTGAAATTAACTATCACCTTCTCAATAAGTGACACATAGTATGGCTTAACTTTCTCGACATCAACTAGAACTTTGCTCTTGCTGTAAAGATCATATTTGCTGTACAATATTATATTATAGGTTACATGAGCAATTGTAGGAGATGTACATAAATTAAAAAAATTGCAAAAGTCAAAATAGAAACATACTTAAATACTTTGAGCCACTTTAAATTCTCAATGTCTTCTTCATTCATCAAATGAGTATATGCACCTTCCTTGTGTAAAGCTGCAAAATTATATGTTATAGTCATTGTATTTGCTAGATTGCGGACATAGAGAGCCTACTTCATAGCAAAGTTTATCGATATGAAAAACATATATATGATGAAAATGCTTACGATAGAAAGAGTGATATCTGATAATAAACAATCCTGCAGATGGCAAAGTGGTGCCATTTTTCTTAGCAACCTGCAAATTCCAATGCACCATGTATTAGATCTTAAATAAAGTGCTACAATAAAAATATATATGTATAAAATTTAAAACATCTGCATGATAAACTATATACAAACTCACCATATACATATAATCATCATGTCCCCATGATAGCACTACATTGTCTAGTCCACATCCTTCATTGTAGATCCCATTTTTGGTGTTATAAGCAGAGCATTTGTAATCTGGGTTGTCCTTGAAATACTGCATCAGGAATGAAATTACGCCAGTTAATAATTTAAGATAAAAAAAAGTAATGTCATTAACAAGTTTCTTAGAAGAAATTAATCACCTTATAGTGAATATTTGACTCATCAAAGGCACATCCAAGAGGAAATGTATCTCCTACAATCCCATTATCAATTCAATTAAATTTGTTGGATTCAAATTCAAAACAAATTGGAAGTAAAAAAATATAGCTTATATAGATAAGGATTAAGGAATGGTTCTTACCAACAACAGCCCATTGAGGAAGCTCACCAAAGCTAGGAAGAAGAAGAATCTTTCCAAGATCTAAAACAAGCCAACAATATTATGTTAGTCCTCATTGTTTGAAAATATTTCTCTTTTAATATACAACTGGAGCTATAACACACAATGAAGGATCCAAATACATAAGTTCGAGTGATAACAGGTCAAATAAGGATAACTAAATTTTAATTGACCTTTTAGGCAAGTAATCTGGCATATATGGAAGGAACATTCTAAAAAAAAATAAAAAAATTCAAAGGGTATGTACCATGGATTAAAGCGGTCAAATGTAGCCAATCTTCATTAGGATAGTCCTTTCTAATGGCCTCAGCAGACTGCAACAAATGTTGAATTTGAGGTTCGTCCAAATCAGGATCGCTTTCATCCACCACTTCATTCAGCAGCTCACAACATTCCCATATGCCCATTTCTGCTTTGTCCAATTTTTCATACTTCTCCCTCATTCTCTTCACCTACATTATTAGCATATCGAAAATTGCATTTTAATTAGCATGCATTTTCTTCCTTTGAAATTGCCAAGTAGACACATATTTGGTGAAAATAAACATTGCTTACAAAGTCATATGTCTGGTTGATGTGTTGTGATCTATAAAATTCCTCCACTCCTTTTTGCCTTTCACTTTCAGCATCATAATCTCTGCCAAATATTTTTATTGTCCCATGTCAGTTTCATTAAAAAAAAAACCTTAATGGATCTATAATGGCTAGAAATCTAAAGAAGAATTGAAATTAAAAAAAAAAACTAAGAACATAAAATATGAAACCTGAAGGAATGGCCAAATGGATTGATTTCTGGGGCCATAAATCCATCCTTTGACTCATTATTTGACACTAGAAATCCACCATCCAATACAAGCTCATTGGTTTCTTCAGCATGCACATTCTTTTCTTCAACTTGTGACCCTGAAAGCATGCAATGTGACCTTAGTTATGATTTGACATTTGTGTAACACTAGGAGCCAAAATAAAAGAAAAAGGAAAGCAATCATACCAAGGGCAGGTTGGTTAATAAGGATGGTCATTTTCTCTTATCACAACACTGAAATAACATAACAACAAGGTGGAGTAGAATAAAAGAGAAAGGACAAGAAATGACTACGAAATGGATGTGGCAACCTAGTTTGACAAGAGGGTATATATAGTTCCATGAAATGTCCTTCCCCAAAAATTTGGAAGCTTGGATTCCTCACCAGAAAAAAAAAATAGAAATTTTTTGTGGTCTTAAAATATGAAACTGTGCTGTCTAAGGAACAAATATAGTAAATATCGTTACTTCATTTAGCCAATCTAATTTGTGAACCTTATCTTTACGATTTACAAAACAACATTACCAGTTCATCCCATTAGTTAATGCCCTATAAGTTTAGTTAGAAATTAAGAATAATTCTAAATCTTCCTAAAATATTTTCATATGGATTCTCCTACTTATTTTGTATATTAAATAATTTACATTTTCAAAATATTAAATATATTTACTTTTTTTATTTAATACTTTCTTTATAAAATATTAGAAAATTTTGTAAAAAAAATATATAACATTATTCAAAAACTAAATCTTAAAAATTGTTATTCATTGTAAGATTTTTTTAATAATTTTTACTTTTTAATCCTTGTGACATGAATAAAAAAGATGATGTTGAAAATATCTTAACCTAGTTATTGCTAGTTTTTTTTTTACCAATTTCTTCTGACATGCAATCATTCCTTGTTCTAATGTTCTATCTATTTTGTGTGATGATACATTTATCTTAAATATATATTTTATGTAACTAATATTTATTTTATAATGCAAGTTATATATCTTATTAAACTCTTAAATTATCTTTTTAATCATTTAAATATAATTTACTATTATTATACAAATAAATAAATATAATTATCAAAGATTTGAAACAAAATGTAATCCTAAATTAATTTTAAAAAATGATTTCTTTTTACATTTTTTGAAGTACATATATTTTGAGAAAAAAAAATGTGAACATTCAATTTTGTCTAGATAAATAAAAATATATAAAAAATGTTTTAAAAAAATATGCCAAAAAACAAGAAAAAGTAAAAAAAATATAATAATTAATACAAAAATAATAATAATAATTACAAAAAAAATGAATAAATTAATTATTAAAATTAAAAAAAAATTAGAAGAAAAAAAGAGCAAAATAATAATAATAATAATAAGGCAGCTGCTCTTTCACATAGCCAAGTGCTACATTAACCAAGATAATCTAAAAATGGCAAAAGGCAACACGAAAGACAGCTATCAAATAGAATGAAAAATTATGAAAATAGAAAAGTGAAATTGGCAAGCCAATACAAGTAATCTGAACAGCTTTGAGAACACAATTTCTTGTCAGTTGGCACAAAGTAATAGGGGTAGAGGGTGCTTCACTGCCTCATACTCTTTTTTCACTGATCCTCCTTAGATATAACCATCATCTATCTATCTATATAAAGCCATGGTAATGCATCAGTGAGCCATCACCCCTAAACCTGAGTGCAGCTAGCTCTCATTCTCCTAGCTCATTATTTGATCACCTAGTTCATCCACCAAGCCAGCTCTTGCCTTCATCGAATGAAGTGCGTTATAATTTTTGCTTTTGTTATTTTTCTTTCCTTGAGCATGACGTGAGGATACTGGTATTATATGGCGTACATATAAAATGAATTCAGTTTGTTTTGGTCATTTGTCTTTTCCTACGTACGTGAGACTAATGAGTTGGTCATATATGATGTCATTTTATCCACATTTTTCTATTCATTTTATTTAATTTAATTATGTTAAAATATATATTAAATCACATCTGTTTCTTCTGTTATTATGTTTTACGTGTGAAGAAAACTATTAAAAAAAGGAAGAAAAAAATATATATAAAGCCAATCTGATAATCGAATCAACATAATAAAAGGTCAAAGGTTCGATGGGAGATACGGAACTTATTTTTATATTTGAGAAGTATGATAAAATAATTAGAAGGAAGCTTTTGTGACTTAATTACAGACAAAAATAATAAAGAACTTATGAGGGCGAAAGGAGTTGATTAGATACGACATCTTTCTTTGAAACTTTTTGAGGATACAAGTTGTGATAATTTGGTATATTCAAATTTCTTCCTTGATTTATTTCAATTATTATTAATAATATTTAATCATAGTAATCCCTTTTATAATAAAATTCTCTTTAGAATGTATTAATGATAATAATAAATCCTAACATAATATTTTAAAAAAAATCCATAACTACTAAAATCGACTTTTAACTAAAAAATATAATAATAACAAAATCTTTATTAGAGAAAAGATTAATTGGATGTGATATCTTAATCCTAAGGTTTTGAGACATTAATTGTGACAGTTTGATGTCTTTAAACTTTCTTCTAAAGTAAAATATGTTAAACCCAAATTAAACTATTACAAAAATAAAAAAAATGTTGAATCAAAATTAAAATATCCTAATGGATTGGCATTGGATGTACACCTTTATCAATCTTATATTTTGAGGATGTATGAGTTGTGACAATTCAAAAATCATAAAATTTAATAAAAATAAATAGATTAAAAAACATTAACACACAAATCTTTTCTACAAAAGAACTACATAACTTTGATTCTCCATTGCACCCAAAGATATGTAGGAATAGGAGGCCACTTTTGTCAATTTAAAAAGATAAAAATAATAATAAGATGTTAACCCTCCTTTTTTTTTGAAATAATAAAAAAACAAAATTAATCATTTTCAAAATAAAGTAAATGTAAATAATTGAATAAATAAAATTCTCATTTGTGTTGTAATTAATTTTTAATTTTTGTTTTAGAATGAGCTATTTTAAAAGTTATACATAATTTACTTAATTAATTAGAGGTAACCATTTTTTAATGGATTTTATAGGGTATTAATACCTTTCCTACACATAATTGACCCCCGAATTTAAATTTAATTTCAAAAACTATTTTCTTTTTTAGGTTTTTCTAGTGTTTTCCCTAATAAATATTGGTGGTGATTTCATGTTCTTTTAATATAATTTTCGTTGTCCTACCAAGACCCTGGTTAATTTAAAATGAGCTACTTTCATATAATAAAGTGAGGATTTACATGACAAAAAGGTGAAAATTGACATAATAAAATTGCTAAATTATTCGTTTTATATATAATATAAATATTAAATAAAGAGAAACTGATTAAGGATAGTATAAATTATATTCACTCTTACATCGTTAAGTAAGAATAATATAAGTTATATTGATGTAATCCCTTAAAATATGAAAACATGAAATTTGTTGAGTAATAGCAAAACTCTTCAACAAAACACTCTTTTAGTATTATCAATAACTTCCATAACTATTAACATTATGTTGTTCTGAGTAAAAATGAGCTCATATCTCTTGAGCAATGTCTCAAGTTCGAGTCTTATAGATGAAAAAAATATAATTAGGAGGGAAGACTTCACTAAAGTTGGGTCAATCAGGTTTTCCAGGCAAATATTAGTCAATAGTAAAGATAGTAGATACTCTGTACCTATAACATGGTAACTAAAAAAAACTTGTAACTTTTTATAATTTTATTGCAAAAAATAATTACACATTAATTTTCAGAATTATGATGAATCTATTCACACACTCTTTTTTTACAAGTTGCAACAAAGTTTGAACGTTGAACCTTGTGCAAACTTATAATATAATTTATAAAAATATTGTTTATTATATTATTATAATAATATAATCTATAATCTTATTAATATATTATAATTTAAATAAAAATTCTAAATATTACAAAATAAATAAAAATAAATTTATATGAATATTTTGACAAATATAAAATTTATTTTAAAAGTAATTTATTTTGTATATATTTAAATTCACAGAAAATTTACTTGCAGATCTTAAATCTGCAAAAAAGTTACTTGCAAATTATAAATTCACAGTTTCTTGTAGATTTTAAACCCGCATGAAAATTATCTGTGAATTTTTAATCTACAGGAAATATTTTGCGGATTTTCCTGCAGATTTTTCTACGGGAAATTTCCTACAAATTTTGAAATTTGCATGAAACTTGTTTTCCATGAAAAAAATACCTATGGACCAGAATCTGTAGGAAAATCCATAAGAAACATGTTTCTTCTGAATTTTTTATACAAAATCTCCAACAAAATCCGTATGTAATAGGAAATTTTCTAGTAGTATTATCTAATATCTAAATTATATATAAAAGTTATTACTTAGCAATTTTATTATGTAAATTTTCACCTATCTGTCATGGAAATTCTGACTTTAACATATGAAAACAACTCGTTTTTTTAACTATATCATCAATTAGCAAAATTATTGTCTGCCAAATTTATTAATTCCTATTTCTTTCTTAAATATTATATTTCTCTTTGTTTTAGAGGTGTTCATCATATCGGATTTAACCAATAAACCTGACAATCCAAACCAAACCAATTAAATTGATTCGGTTACTAATTCTTTTCACTTCGAATCCAATCAAACTAATCACAATTGGTTCAGTTATCAAATTTATCTTCTTGCAATCCAAACAAATCCAATCAATTATGTTTTAACTTTTAGATTAATATATTTTAAATTTAGAGCTTAAATTTTGTTTCAACTTTTGTATTTTTTTCTTCTTCATTTATCTTAATTTTCTTTGATCTTATCTAATGTTATCAAATATTTTAATTTGGTCATGTCTATTATGTAAATTTTTTATTATATTTTAAGTAAAGAAATTAATGATATATGTAAAGTGATAATTATATAAAAATTAAATATTTTAAATAAAATAAATAATTAGTTAATAAAAAATAAGGAATATTTTTACCTTGCCTTAATCTAAAATTAAATATTTATATAAAATAGATGATAGGTGGAAATAAAAACTTAAAAAATATAATAATTTAGTTATTTTTATCATAATCTGATGACCGAACAAACCAATCCGATTTTAATTAGTTTGGTTTGGTTCAGATTGACTAAAAAATTTCAAAACCAAAACCTAATCAATCCAATTAAAT
The DNA here is from genome assembly GCA_004329165.1 of Spatholobus suberectus. NCBI lineage: Eukaryota > Viridiplantae > Streptophyta > Magnoliopsida > Fabales > Fabaceae > Spatholobus > Spatholobus suberectus. The sequence continues at coordinate 81,307,573 of CM014733.1, forward strand.
ATAATTGGTTCGGATTTAATTTTATTCTATATTCAAACCAATTCAACTCAAGAGAACCCCTACTTTCTTTCTTTTTACCGTATTACATATTATGTTTATTATTTTTCTTGTTCTCTCTTCTTATCTATTTTTCTTTCTCAAAATATATATACTTCAAAAGTGTAAAAAAAAATCATTTTTTAAAATTAATTTAGGATTACATTTTGTTATAAATCATTCACAATTATATTTATTTGTTTATATTATAATAGTAAATTATATATAAATAATTAATAGGATAACTTAAGAGTTTAATAAGATATTTGACTTATATTATAAAATAAATATTATTTACATAAAAAATTTAATTATTTCCTTTTTCATATTTATTAAATATATAAATTATAAATATTTCTAATATTTTAGCAATACTTTTTTGAAAAAATACAAGTTAAATAATAAATAATAAAAATATAACCATATGTGATGAATGTTTTACAAAATATCATAATATTCCTTAAATAATTAATACATTTTTTTCATGATAATACAATATAAGTTTTGTTAGAACAAGTCCAAAAAAATTTCCCTTGGTTTATTTAGTTGTTTATTTTAAGTTTAAATAAGATTTTGGTCCCTATAATATATTCGTTTTATGCTTTTAACTCTGATAAAAAAATTTATAGTTTTGGTCCCTATAAAATTTTATTGACTTAAATATGTTTTTAGTTCTTATAAAATTAGCTAGTTTTGATTTTGGTCCATGTAAATTTTTTTTCTTTGTTTTTTATCATTCTAAAATTTGAAATCACTATTTTTGGTCTCTATAAAAAGAGCGAATTTTGATTTTGGTCCCGTAAAACATTTTTCTTTAATTTTTATCCCTCTAAAATTGAAATAACTATTTTTGGTCCCTAACGTTCATTTTAAGATTGATATATAACATTTATTTTAGATATCTAGAAAAAAATTAGAGGTATCACATGTTGTCATTATACTATTGACACTAGTGGGTCACATAGGACGGACAATTAACTTTCTATTAAACATATAAGCAATTAACGGGTATCATATAATAATAAGAACAAAAAACAATTATTTTAGTTTTTTGAGGATGACAACCAAAGCAAGAAATTTATAAGGATTAAAATAAAAAATCACTCATTTTTCAAGAACTAAAAATACATTTAAGCCAATTTTATTTTACAATTTTTGTCTTTAATGGTATTTTTTTCATTCATTATAAATTGAAAACTTTTGATACTGATCCCTCTTACATCATAACATATTGTTTTAGTCTCTATTATTTAAGAAACATTAAGCCTATTCTACAATAGATGGTTGTCACATAATCAGAAAATAATGACAGGGACTAAAATCATAAAATAGATATATTATAGAGATTAGAAACATATTTAAACCTTTTCAAAATTATGTAATAATAGAACAATTCTCAACTCTCTTAAAAAAAATAAGAAGAAAAATTCTTGACAGACTTTTTGTTACCTATAAATTATGATTAATTTTCTAAAATATTGTCATGCTATTTTTATTGTTCAAATTTTCACACTATTTTAGTTAAAGGCTTATATATATTTTTAACATTATACATTATTTTTTAATTCAATATTATTTCCTATTTTTGACATCATTATCAATCGACTTTTATAAATTTTTCACATTAGTTTTCATTTTTAATATATATGTTTTTTTTATTCTCAAATTTTTGACTTTACTGTTTTTATTACTATTTGATTTTTTTTTCATTTTTAACTTTTTAAAAGTGATTAAATTTTACTATTTTTTATATTTTTCAAAATTATGCAATCTTATAACAATTTTTAACACATATTTTTTTTTATATTTCTCTGTATTTTTTAAAATATTATCAAGCTATTATTTTTATATTAAACTCTGTATTGAAATAAAATAATTTTTTTTATATTATACTCTGTATTTTTTTTATTTGTTATGTGTTTCATCTTTTTCTATTCTTTCAACTCTTTAATATTTTACTATTTTTGAAAATTTTAAAAATCATACAGTCAAATGACAATTTTAGCACATATATTTTGTTGTTCTTGAATTACTCTTTAATTTTTAAAAAAAATTAATTCTCTTTTTAATATGAGAATATTTTCAATATAATATTTCAACAATTCAATTTTATATTTTGAATATTATATTATATTTTTTATATTTCAATATATTTTAATATTATATTTTTCATTATTTTTATATATTTCAATTATATTTAGAATTGTTATCATTCAAATTTATAAGTTTTTGAAATTGGTTTTTATTTTCAATGTATATTATTTTTATTTTCTACTTGTTTTACTTTTTCTATAATTTAACTACTTCAAATTGTTTATATTTTACTACTTTTAATATTTTTCAAAATTATGTAATCCTATAACAATTTTTGTCACATTTTTTATTTTTATATTAGTCTTTATATTTTTAAATTGTTGCAATGCTATTTTTTTATTTTTTTCAAAAAAATTATACTATTTTAATTTATGACCAACATAGTTTTCAATATTTTTGAACATTTTTTAATAATTATTTCAGTTTTTTTAATTAAAAATTTTTAATGTTATTTTAATGTTTTTAAAAATTATATTATTTTAATTTATAACTCATATATTTTTCAATATTTATCAATATGTTTTGTTCATTAATACAATATTTTTGAATTCAAAAGTTATTAAATGCCATTTATATTTTTCTAAATTTAACTTTATTTTAATTTATGTCTTATATAATCTTTAATATTTGTCAATATTTGTGAATCAAAATCTTATAATACTATTTTATTTATTTTTACAAATTTTACATTATTTTAAGGTTAAATATGTTTTTAATTTTTATAAGTATATTAATGTTGCTTTTAGTTCCTCATTTATAAAAATGTGTCATATGTGATTCATGTGCTTCAGAAAAAATTCATCTCCTTTTGATTCCATATATGGCATTTTCATAAATAAGGGATCAAAATAAGACAATGTATTTTTTAGAGATTAAAAACATATTTAACCTTATTTTTTATTTTCAAAATATATTATTTTCTACTTTTCTATTTTCACTTTTTTATTTAACTATTTTAAATTGTTTATATTTTATTATTTTTTATATTTTTTAAAATTGTGTAATAATATAAAAAAATTTGATACATTTTTTGTTATTTTTAAATTATGCTTTTTTTAAAATGTTATTTTTATATATGACTATATATTTTTCAGAATTTATCTATATTTTTATATTATATGTTGGATATTATATTTTTAATATTATATCATAATTTTTATATTACTCTCTATTTTTTATATTTCAGTATTTTTGAATATTATATCTCTCAATATTTTTTAATATGTCCATTATACTTAGGAGGCATTCCTAATTGAATTGAGTAAAATTATTATGGGCAACAAAATACTCTTTCAAAATATTGAACTTAATTACATATCTAGGATTCAAATTCGATACCACTAATTAAGTTAAAACAATCTTACGCCAATTGATCTTAGCGTGATTGTGTTGAAAAGAGTTAATAAAAGGAGTAAATGGCTACTTTGGTCCCTAAATTTGTAGTGAGTTGTCATATTAGTCCCTGAATAAAAGAAAATTCAAAAAAAATCCATAAAACTAGATTATGTCTGCCACGTTAGTCTAGCCATTAGTTTTTCTCTGTTCAAGTTAATGTCCATGCCTATATGGCACATTATCTACACGTGGCAATTGACGGCGTACACGTGTATAATATGTGGCAATCTAGTTAGCCGAATTAAAATGAAAGTTTACTTTTTTTACTTTATCAAGACATGTGACATCACAACATATATCATGTTCAATTTAGTCCCAGAATTTAACCTCTTGTTGTCATTTTAATCCTTGAAATTACTTTTGAATTGTCAATTAAGTCCCATGTTGTATGTTAATTTCTATTCATGAAGCAGGGTAAGGACCTTATTCTTCATCATTTTTAGTAGATTGTACTTGATTTATTTTAATGTTTTTCTTTAATTTCTATTCCAACTTAAACTTTCCTCCACACTTCTATCCATTAGCCTAATGTGAAGTATAATGAGGCCAAAATTTTATAGTTAATATTAATATTGATTTCATTCATTCTTGCACACACATATAAAAATACCTATAGAGAAAATAAATTTTGAGAAAGATAACCTTTATGCCTTCTTGATATTTTCAGTGTCTTCACTAGGAGAAGAATCTTTCGTAACAATTAGAATAGCCATTTGGTCTTATGTCGTATCTTGTGTCGTAACATAAAAACATTATAACTTCAAATAAAATCATAACAACATGATGGATTGTCCTCATGCAAAACTCAATTATTTAACAACCAAATATCACTGCTTTTTTTCTTTTTTAAATCTTCGTTTGTTTATTTTTGCCTCTATGACCAAAAAAAATATTTTCAAGAAACTAATTAAGTTTGATAAATCTCTATCACGCATATACATGGTTCTTGCTCAATTATGTTTTCTTTGCATATAATATTTGATCTTGTAAGCTTTATATATAGAAGAGATATCATATGAGCATGTAATAACATGAGGAGAATTAATTATATAAATAATGAAAATTAAATTAAATAATTTCATTAATTTTCATAGTTTTTCAATTTTTTGGATCTGTTTACAATTTTATTTTGGATCGGAATGAATCCAAACACCCCTATATATAACAGCTAAGCCAATCTTATGTAGGATATTAAATATACATTACTCACATATAAACTAGCAAAATTTATAAGAATGTACAATTTTAATCTTTGTGTAGGTGTAAGGAAGATATATTTATCTGGCACCCACTACCATTGACAAAATGTGTGCATAAGAATGAGAAAAATCAATATTAATATTAACTATTAAATTTTGGCCTCATTACATTTCACATTAGGCTAATGAATGAAAGTGTGGAGGAAAATTTAGGTTGGAATAGAAATTAAAAAATATTTTAAAATATCTAAAGAACAACTCACCAAAAATGATGAAGATATGAAAGTGGTGTGAAAGAATGATTTGTGGAAAATTTTAATTTATTTTCTTTAATGATATATATATATATATATATATATATATATATATATATATATATATATATATATATATATATATATATATAGATAGATAGATAGATAGATAGATAGATAGATAGATAGATAGACAGAGAGAGAGAGGGATCAAGTTACTTCAAGAGTACCTTTAAAAGAGTTACTCTCTATCTTCACCTTTCACACACACACACACACATAAATATTTGGTTTTTTTTTTCTTTTCAGAAAGATCCATATGTTTTTCAAAGAGTAAGTACCACGTTACAAAATAAAGTGAAAAATTGGCAATTATTAACAAAGAAAATTAATATATAATTGTACTCGCCTTAATTTGAGGAATAATATATCTAGTATTTTGACCAAGATAAATATTTATTTGTATATAATTAAATTCATAATAAATAAATAATTTTGATGTAAATAAATAATTTTTCATGCAATGTGGGACTTAAAATGACAATTCAAAATTACTTTCATGGACCAAAATGACAGTAAGTGGTTAAGTTTAGAGACTAAATTGTATACGATACATATTGTGATGTTACATGTTGTGATAAAGTAAAAAGAGTAAACTATTATTTTAGTCATTGAAAGTGTATAGTATTATCACATTATCCCTAGAACTAAAGAAATTCTAAATAAGTATATGAAAGTGCAATTCGTTAATCACATTAGTCTAAATATCAACAAATTGTGTGACTTAATTGGTTATGTTAACATATATTTAGGGACAATGATATTAAGTAGTTAAGTTTAGAGACTTAGATAAAATAACAAAGACTTGTTTGAATTTTTTTAATTTCAGAGACTAATACGACAACTCGTTACACTTTCAGGGACCAAAATGGTAGGTTACTCAAGTAAAAAAAAATATGTAGTTGACTTTCATTTTAGTTTAGGTGACTAGACCACTACGTGTTATCCACATGTACATCATCAGCCATCATGTGTGCAGATAACATGTCACGTAGGCATGAACGTTAACTTTAATAGAGGAGAACTAATGGCTAGACTAACGTGATAAATGAAATTCAGTTTTCTAGCACTTTTTTAAAAAAAAATTTTAATTAAGGGACTAATATAATAGTGTCATGTAAATTCAGGTAGCAAAATGACCATTTACTCAATAATAAAGACAGTCACTAACGTTTTTTGTTTCAATAATAGCTGCATTAAATGAAACAGGAAAAATAATTAATGTCCACGTAAGGCTACTTATCTACTTCTTTAGAAATAATAATAATAATAATTAATGCATTATTCTAAGTAGCTCCTCAAGGAGTAAATTTGTTAGCCAAATAAAAAAAAATAACAATATTTTTATACATTTTTTATACTTAAGTAAATTTTATTAAATGAGAAATAAAATTCAGGTAATTTAACAATTTTATATGAATTCCCATAATAGTAAAATTTATGAAAAATATATATTTAACATTACTTATTACAAAAACTTCTTTAAAGCTCCATGGGAAAAAAATAATAAATTGAATTTTATTCTTTTAAATTATAAAATATTAATAAATTATAGAATTATAATTGTTGATTAAAATTTTAATTAAGGTTTTAATATTTTCATAATTATTGATGTGTATATGTGAGTGTCCATTGAAACACACATTTTCTATAATTTTACCCATTAACCTTTTAATTAATAATTATAACTTATAATTTATTTATTAATTTAAATACAGCATATTCTTTAACCAAAAATAAAATAAAGATAACATAATTTAACTAAAGAATCATGAACAAATATATTTAGGCAATTGACAATACGTTTTGTGGCTTAGACTATTATTTAACCTTTTCTTTGAAATGGTTTTATGCTCACTTTATTCTATTTTTCCTTTTACCATGCCAATTTTTAAATTTTTATTAGGTTTCATTTTAAATAATTATACATAATTTAAATCATCACACAAATGAAAAAATAGATAGAACAAGGAATGATTTCATGTGAGAGGAAATTGGTAAAATAATGACAATAAATCAATTAAGATACTTTGAACATCATCGTTTGACGTTTGTAGTCTTGCAAAAAATTATTAAAAATTATTAAAATATCTTAAATGAATAATATTTTTGAAGATTTAATTTTTGACTAATGTTATATTTTTTTAACAATTTTTTTCTGTTATTTTATAAACAAAGTATTAAATAAAAAAGTAAATATATTTAATTTTTAAAATATAAAATATTCAATATACAAAATTTAAAAAACTATTCAAATCATAAAGATAAGGTTTACAAATTAGATTAGCTAAACGAAGTAATAATATTTACTGTATTTGTTCTATAGACATCACGGTTTCATATTTAAGACCACAAGAATATTTTTATTTTTTTTCAATTGAGGACTCCAAGCTTTCAAATTCTCGAGTAAGGACATTTCATGGGATTATATACCCTCTTGTCAAACTAGGCTACCATATCCATTGCATAGTCATTTTTTTTCCTTTCTCCTTTATTCTGCTCCACCTTACTCTTTTGTTATTTAGTGTTGTGACAAGAGAAAATGAACATCCTCATTGACCAACCTGCCCTCGGTATGATTGCTTTCCTTTTTCTTTTTCTTTTGGTTCCTAGTGTTACACAAATGCCCCATCATAACTAATGTCGCATTGCATGCCTTTAGGGTCAGAAGCTTAGGAGAAAAACGAGTATGCCAAAGAAACCAATGAGCTTGTATTGGATGGTGGATTTCTAGTGCCAAAAAATGAGTCAAAGGATGGATTTATGGCTTCAAAAATCAATTCATTTGGCCACTCCTTCAGGTTTCAATCCCATTTCATATTTTGTTAGATTTTTTTTTAATTTCAGATATTTATAATCGTTAAAGTTTTTTATTTTTAATGAAACTTACATGGGATAACGAAAATATTTGGCAGAGATTATGATGCTAAAAGTGTGAGG